>VXAL01001908.1:971-29674 GCA_013399475.1 Chauna torquata
ACACTTGTAGGCAATCACTTAACGGGATATTAAGCTCTGTTCCATAAAAGCTAGAGAGCCATTCCTTTTGCTCACTAGAAACATGTAACACTAAACAAACTTAAAACATCCATTTAAGAAGAGGTCTCATGGCTACTGAAAAAAGGTGATCTTCTAGCAATCATTCATTAAGCTATCCAATAAGAATCAAATCTGCCCCAAATAAAAAAAAGTAATGCATATGCTATTTTGAGCAATGGTATTTAAAACTGTGCCCTCCTCCATTTCTACTTCATAAATTTTTTATGATCTTTCAGGATGTACAAAGTCAGTAATTTTCTATCAGCTCTTAGTCTCATGCCTGCTTTTTGATTTAACTTCTATTATTAGTTGGCATTTTTCCTCTTGGGTAAGACTAGGAATGACATCTTCAAGTTCCCAGCACTATGGGTCTTCTGTAATGGAAAACTGCAGTGCCAGCAGAGAGTCTCAGTTTATATCCTTTGGTAAAGATCTTTATCTCTAATGAAATGACATCTACTTATGCCAGTTCAAAATCTCTCTTGTAAAGCACATTACAGGTATATACAGTGAAGCCCTATTTTAGATACTTTTGTTCAATGAAGACAGAAAGACCAAACATGCAGAAAAGTGAAAGTTTCTCCTGAGATATTTCTAAGCTTCAGTTTAATCTGCCGTCACATTAATAGATGTGTAATTCCCATAACAAAACATTGGCACAAGAGATTGATCTTAGTTTTATTTCACGTGCTGCTAGTGACCACCCCACCTTTAACATCCAACTTTGACAGGGCAGAAGGATTTTTTAATTTTTATTTATTTTTAAGTTGCATTAACCTTAATTAAATTTATAAGAAATTGGTGTTCCTCCTTATCATTTTGCATACTGACCATCTTGCACTTTTCCTGACCAGTGTGCAATGAAAAATGTTCTAAATATCAAACNTAGAAATTCAATAAAAAAATCTAATAAAAAAAGGAAAGTTGTATTTTATCAAGCCATCTATCTATTTGTTGAAGGCCTGTCATTTCTCTAACTCTTAGAAGAACCCAAAACAGCACTGGCAGTGTTATGTCACTGTCACAACTTGTAAACACTTTTTTTGCTCTTACTAAAACTTTACTTACAGTTTTGTGTTACGGAGTATACATTCATATATGTCCATATAATCCTAAATATACATGCATATGCAAATATACACAGTTCTGTGGGGACACGTGCATGTACATTTACCATGAAAATAAACGTTTTATGAAAGTCAACTTGTACATCAATAATTCTGCTACAATTTCTTTCAGCAGATGAAGACTGTCTCTGACTCTGTGGTGGAGAGGCAGAGGGAGAGAAGGAAACAGGTCAGACGTGCAGGAGGGTGAAGAACAATCTTAGATGGGAATATTGATCCCATTAATTCATCTCTTCCACAAATCTGATCTAAGTCAGAGGAGCTTGGACAGGTGCTTGGTGTTTCTCAGGGATCCCAAATTGCTTTTCCCCAAGGAACACCCCTCTGGCCTAGTAAGAGAAACATTTTAGTATGTTGTAAGCTACTGGTATAGCTAGGAGGATGAGCAGCGAAGCTTCTTCGCTGTCTGTAAGCAAGAGCATGATCTGCTCATGTCAACTCTACAGGAAAGCATGAATTTTACACAACTGGTGAACACAAGAAAATTTGCCCATGAATGTGAAAAACTAACGTGTCCAGACAACCACACAGTTATGCTAGGCTTAAATATCACACTACTGAAATTGCAATCACTAAATAATTTTCTATTACCTAAATATTATTAAAGTTAGCTATGTTACATGCATGTGAAGGTACATCACAGTTAAAAACACTTTAAAAGGCAGAACAAATTTAAAAGGGCCCAAGTGCTGCCCTTCCAAACAGCTGACTCCAAACGCAAAATTAATTTGGTCGTTAGCCCTTTGCAATAGCTTATGAAGCCTTGAAAACACACCCATCAATAATCTAAGCTTGTTAGAAGATGTACTGCAAAGATATACTACTGCAATAATGGATGATTGCTGCCACAGGCCAGCCTCCCTTCTGTTCCAAGATTAAAATAAGGACGAAAGGAACTGATGCCCTTAAACCAGATGTGAAACTTTCTGCAATGAATGGAAGTAAAATTTGACTATCACTCTTATGTGTTCTCAAAAGTAAGAAAGACATAGTAACTCGCACTGCTTGACCATTAAGGATACTAAAAGAACAAATGAAACAAAGTCTTTTTTCAATAGAACAAAAACTGACTAAGGTTAATTTTAGATTCAAACATGAAGATGCAACTTAAGATAACATTGCTTCAAACATGCAAGCAGCATTATACATTTTAAGCAACTGCAGAAAGTACTGCATTGTATTGCCGAGTCCTACATGAGTCTAACCTGTCACCAAGTTTTGTTGTTAAAAACAGTTCGTTAGTTACTACTACTTTTCAGCAATGAAACTGATTTTAAATCCAGTATTTATGAAAAGATTATGTGCTACTTAACAGGTGAATAGGTATTTCCTATAGTAAGTTTCCAAACCTCTATGGCAACTAGTTCAAGTAAAAGAGCTCCACGTAGTTGAATGTCTATGAATTAACAAATTTATAATTACATAGAATACTTTTGAACCTCACTGGGAAAAATGCAAGTAATCAGTTCAGCTTCTGCAGCATTGATTCTCTATCTTCCAGAGCTCTAAATAAGTATTTGACATTATGACATTATGGATCAAATTCATTAGCAGTGTCAACGCTATTGATTTCAGTGATGCTGTAGTGAGAGAAATGCGAGTGCATCACTCTTCTTTCTCTCTGTTACTTTTCACTTGTTATTTTGTAAACACTTTCGTGTGGCTCCATCCTCAACAAGTAAAATTTAATTTTGATTTTGAATTGGTTGGTATCCACTCATCAGTTTCTGAAATACTTTATCTTTTATTTAGGAATTCCAACAAGCTTATAAGATGTGACCTCAACCATTGTCACTGTGGTAAAAATTCATCATCTAGCATAGAGGACATGATACTGACCCTGAACCATGCAAATATTAGCCAAAAGCTTACCATGCAGGCAGACTGCAAAGACACTTTCCTTTATGTTCTTTACAATTTGTTGAAAGTTGAGAATTGCAGGGGGTTGACTTCACTATTACAGTATGCTTTACTAAAGCTGCAAGTCCAAGCAGACATAATGGATTTATTCATTGTCACCTTTATTTGTATAAGGTAGTTCATAAAATCATTCTAAATTTAAAATCCTTTACGAAATTAGTATCTTTCTAAAGCATTTTAAACATCTACTAACTATTTCACTGTGTAGGACTGACTACAAGTACTTCATCTTATTTGCAATGTTTTTTACCTTAAGCCACCAACGAACTCCTGTTTTTCAAATATGGTGATGTTTGAATAGCCCAATCGAGCCAAAAAGGAAGCACAACTTAAACTTGCAGGTCCTGCACCAAGAAGAGCTATCTTCACATGATAGGCTTCAGGCATATCTTCTAGAGGAGGTAAGGAAGGGTTTCTGATCTGAGGAACATTCATAGCTTTGAATACCTGAAAAGCAATACATTCAACAGGTTACATACTTTACATTCCCTATTAAAATTTTGAGTTATGTGGTGGAAGTTTCCACTAGTACTGTCACATATCCTTGACATATTACTTCAGAATGCTTCATAAAATTATGGGAATTCTCAACTGACATGATGTATGTGTTTGTGAGCAATGTTGTAGTCACAGGGGTTTGTCCTTCTATGGCTCTTTGTCTTAAAAAGGTCTGAAGTCAGATCTTTTACTACTGTAAACCTTACGGAGTAGATGGAACCAGACTAACAGCAACAACAGAATAGTAACACAAAGTCAGCCAGATGACAAAGATCCTCTAGAACACCAAAAATTTCGTTCCAAACAAGGTTCAGATTACTCTTAGTACTAGAAGAATACTTTTTGTGAATAATGCAAAGGATTGCAATGCTAGTAGTGAAAGTGCTCTACTTCTTCCAGGGACATCCTGTGTGAATCCACATAAGTCACTTAAGGTTTGGCTTTTTAGAATTGATAGTTAACCAGCCTTAGGTGATTTTTAACTTTTATTAGGAATTGCCTCTTGTCTTCAGCACTGTATTTTCAAAGCTAACTCCTACTTTATATATGTCCTCTTAGACAATTCTAGCAGGACTTATTTTATGTTAGTTGATCTTCTATTCCAGACAGTCTCCACTTTATAACTGGGTGTCCAAAGCTGTACGCATACCTGAAAGCTGGACTGTTCTCTCTATGCCTCAATTCTTCAACTGTAAAATAGAGATGATCTGCTCCATTCTATCTTGACTATATAAAGTACTTTGGGACAGTCCCTGACCACTGTGATGTATTTAAACAGAACCAGGCACAACGGGCTTGTTGCAATGCCACACATTTTATTTCAGATTTGCACTAAATCAGTTCTTTACACAGGCACAAAAGTAAGAGACTAAGTAAGAGGTATTCTGTGTTCACTGAGCTAGACTTCACTGTTCTCTGCATGTACATACATCATAGGAGAACAAATAGAGTCTATCTTGTACAACCTATAAAAAAGGAAAGAATAGACTCACAGCCCTTATAGGCTACTAAAGATTAGGAGCATGGAAGAGCATAGTTACATCTTCATTTTATTTTAGGCGTTAGTGGAAGAATATTTATCCCAAGGAGTATATCTTTGCAGCAGAAGCACAATGTTATACTGAAAGGATACAAGTGTTCATTGCATTGGAATTCTCAGTCATATCACAAACACTTCAAGGCTGCCTGTGGATACTACCAAAAGACAGCATTTTTTTCCCACCTATTTCAATGCAGGACTGCATTCCACAAGTACTAACTAGCCCTCTAAAATATATACATTGTGATTTGCCTTAATCAATATCATATTTAAGCTATTAAATAAGTTTACTGAGTTTTTACTTTCCTTAGAACTGTAGAAGCAGGTTTTCCAAGTTAAACTTTGGCAATTCTATTCATGAATAGAATTTTTCATTTATGTTTTGAATCAATGTTCATTTTCTTCATGCGCACTTGAGCACTCATGCTAGATAAACCAATGATTAGTTCCTTCCCCCCCTAAAATTTGTGTCAAATTCTACCAGTCTTTGTAAATTGACATAGCATTTTAACAAACTGCAAGAAGCAAGAGACAGATAATTGTTTTAAAAAAAAAGAATCATTTAAACCTGACAATTCATACAATATGGGAAGGTTTAATGTGGTTATTAATGGATTTTACAGCTTGAAAAGATTATATTCTACTGTGAAACTAGACCGTGATAACCAAAATGCAATAGGATATTTTTAAAACGTCTGCTTTGTTACATTCACATAGAAATGGCTTGAATGATAGCAAATTTCCATTAAAATCTCATGCAGTTGTTTTAGAAGGCTACTCAGTAATGCAAATTACATAACTTGCATATTTAACGTTTGCATTGAACACTGAATGTGCACATGCTTAATAAATTTATTACTGAATTTACTTTGTTGTTAACATAATTATTTTCATATTTATTATTGAATAGTCATACCCATTAACTAAATGTTATACTGAAGCCCAGCATTACTGTAGTGCAGTGCTAAGCTTCAGGAACCAAGCACTCATGCAGGAAATGCTAGTAGTTCAGGCTGAATGGTCAACTTTAATTCTGCCTATTTGCAAATAGGGTGAAACTGTCTTTATGCAGCGCAGCCAGCTTGTGTGGCAATATCTTGCCATCTGGAATTAAGTGGCAATTTTGCATATTAAGGCTGGCAGGGTAACTGTGTGAAAATAGCAAACTGCTTTGGTACATTTCAAAAGACTTTCACTCACCTCATGGTAAATTTTCACTATACTGTAATTCACCTAATTAAATATCACTGAATTATTCTGTACAAATCCTTTGGTGTGCAGAGATGACTACCTTGGTAATACGTGTTCAATGCCACATTACACGCAACTGTCCTCTCCATTTTTTCCTCTCCTCGGACGGTGGTCAGGATGCAAGTAAAGTTTAATACTATGGCCTTGCTTTTCCACCTTCCTCTCAAAAAGATGATCTCATTTTTGTTTGGATGGAGTTTTTCTTTTGCTTTGCAATGCTTTGTAACCAAGACCCATTCAGAAAAATGAGACTAAATAAATTTTAAAGCTCAGCCTCTCAATGGGAAGACCCAGACATCATTCCTGTATCTGCCTAGATCTCACACACAAACAAAATAGATTAGATTGATTAGTAATAGACATTGATAACACTGGGCATTTATTCTTTACCTTTTTTATCAAATCATAGCCAATCATCATTACTTCACCATCCAGGGTCTATTCAAATTAAACCCACACAAATTCAGTCCACTTTTAATGTTTCATGTCCATTACAGTCCATAGAGAGGATATCCCAATTTACAAAAAAGAAAGGTCTCCACCCACAGTTTATTAGAATGTGGAATTGAAAAGCACAAGTGCTGAGTTGCAGAATAAATCCTGTTCTACTTCTTCCAGCATTAGACACCAATTGTTCTACACTGTTTTCACATTGCTTCCCCTGTAACAGTGTCATTGATGAGGCTGGACTCAACACTCATTACACATACTTGGATTTGCACCAAGAGAAAGAGCAGCTTCCTCTGCCAATAAGCTCATACAAGATAACGGAGGCTTTGTCCTCAAGTGTGATACAATTTGGCCAAACAGCCAATCTATTCTGCTAAAGTTCCAACAATGGGAATAAACTTAATAAATATCTTAATATCTTAAAATATCTTAATTCAGACATTCATAACATATTACAGTTTCTCTATTTGCATTACTTTCAGACGTAAAGGTGCGAGTCCACTTGCTCAGTGTTCTCTCCAGTGTGAAATTAGGGGGTTTGTTCTCTTCTCCCTTATAAATCAAATATCTTTTCCCTGCAGTGGGGCTTGTTCTTGCTCCAAAATATTCAGTATATTCAACATAAAGAACATAATTGCAGTCACTGGATACAAACAAAAATTTGTGTTAAGGTTCTAAAATATTTCCCACTAAACCAAACTAGTTGTTTTGATTGCTCAGCAACTGATTCAAGTTGAATTTTCCTGGAAAGTTTCAGTCAACTCAATTCAGATGTTTTTCAAAAAACAGACAAGCAAAAGAGTATTGTTCTGCTTATGTAATAAAATTCTGGTTCTTTTCTTCACTACAGAACTCTTGTATTAGCAAGTTTTGATGAAAAGATGACATTTAGCAGTGTGTGGCAGGTGACTTTAATACATTTTGGCAGCCTGATGAAAATCATTTTATGGCATAGTAAGCCTGATTTAAAAGAATCTAAAAAACAAGAACAAAAAAAAACCACTTAGAATCATTATAGCAGGTTAGAACTGTTATTCAGAATTGTTATCCCAATTTTTATAAACATTAGTATAAACAAAGTAACTCACTTTAGTCACTTTAGAATCTTCTGGATCAGGATATTTAAGAGGTACATACTGTAGATAACCTTCTCCACCTCTTTGCAGAACTCATACAAGATCAGATAATTTAATTCACCTTTATTAAAAATTATCTTTAATTTTAATTATGACTATGACAGAGAATTTGATAAATAATACAGTACATAGATTGAAAGTTGAATCTCTGTTAAAATGTAAAAACAAGAACAACAACAAAAACTTAGCCTAATCCTATAAAACATGGTAGGCTGCTAAAAAGCAAGTTTGGTAGTCTCCAGAAGACATACACAACATCAAATTTCTAAAGTAAAAAGTGAATATGTTTAATCACTTGTCCTCAACAGAAAAAGGTTGAAATAAAAAAAAAAAAGGTAAATAGAATGAACATGTGGAAAATTTCACCTTCTAGTAGCAAGTTTTGACTGCCTGATTAAGTTCTTTTCATTCTTGAGGTGTAATGCTTGTTTCCATGTTTAAAATGTTATAGTAATAGGTTATCAGTCAGATTGCCTTTAAGTATCTTTCACTAAGATGATGAGATACCAAGCTTCTACTGATGCAGACATCAGCATCTAGCAGATATTTATTTTACTGTGAAATATATTAGTACATTCTGAATTATCAGATTTTGCTAGTGCACAGAAAGAAAAACACAGACCATGAAATCAGTAACATTCAGGAACAGATTTTATTAGTTTCACACTTTTCCACTGGACATTATGTGTAGGGTGGTGTACATTAATATGGGGCAGTTGAATATTTAAAGGAGAAAATATTCTGCACAGATTTTAACAAAACAAAGCAAACTGCATGCTTAGTAATCATCTGGAAGCTGTCAAATTGTATAATCACACAATTTCATATAATTGCAATGGATAGGCACAGGAGGTACAGGGAGTTTTTTTTTTCTAGAAACATGAGCTAGTTACAGAAACCAATTGATTGTCCCTCCACAGGTAACAGTTAAACTTGCAGTGCAGCAAACTTTTATGCAAGTAGCCGAGTGTTGACAAAAATAGGGCCTAAAGCACCTCATTAAGGACTTCTCCAAACTACATAACAACTATACATTAATATTGTCCAGGTCCCGAGAAAGACCATAGATCTAGGACATCGCACAACCCACATCTCAACATCTCATCAATCCCACCGCTACAAAGGACATGGCAACATTCATTCATATGCCTTAAAAAAAAAAGTATGTTTAATGTCTAAAGCCTGCTGTACAAAAGTTTATATAACTTGCCCAAACATCAGCAAGTCTTTCAGCATCAGCCTGAGAAGTCAGAACTCCTCAGATTCATCCCTAGAACTATCGTAGAAGGGAACACCATACCCTTCAAACAAGCCTAAAATTTTATAATTTATAATTAGAGATTTCAACATGACTTACAAGAGAAAATAACAAATACGTATTAAAATAAAAACTAATACCAGCAAATAGAGTTTTCTTCCTGTTTGTCCTTTTGTCTCAGCTCCCTGGAGCAATCCTCCTTGGCTGACGCAGCACGTCCATCTGTGCCGGCGATGGTGAGGGGCCCAGCAGCCATGATAGGGCCCCTTGACGCCCCGAGCACAGCACTGCTGGCATCCCAGAGCTGATCGGCTGCTGGAGCTGTGGCTCCACAAGAACCACAACCTCCTCACACTTATGTTGCGACTGATCAAAGCCGTCAATACGCAACTCCAAGAGGGACCCTGAGCCCATGGCCGCAGCTCACCCCTCCATGGCCTTCTGTCTGGGCAGCCGCTACCTCCTCAGCTGTGGTGGGTCGGGGAGAAGGGAGGCCTCCCAGAGCAGCCCACCTCCCAGCCCAGCCGCTCTGCCGAGATGCCCTTAGTTTAAAAGCCAGTAAGCTCATACAGCGCAGTATCACTTTTCCTTTTCCAATTGCTTTCCGCTGTAACAACAACCAGAACAGATCTCCAAAGGGGAACAAACGACCAGAATTATAGCTGGCACAAGAGTCACAGTGCTAAATGATCTAGTATTTAAATCTAGTGTGCAGAGATTAAAATAATATATTTTCTATTTAGCTTGCGCTGCTTCTTTCAGAATGATTAACTAAAAACACAGGAGACCCTTTAGATTCAGTAATATGTACCTCGAAAAGAAAGATTTTGAGGGCTTCCCAGTAATACTACGACAGAATGCAATAGATCATGCTTCTTTTCCTACTGCAAGCTTACAAACTTGTACTCAAGTAACCAGTAATTTTAGTTTATTTTATGTGACTGACAGTCATATAGCTCATGCCTGTACGTATTGTCACTGCAATCTCAGTATATTTTCACTGAACTTGTGTTCCAAAACCAGAGATGTTTCCTGATTCTAAAGTACTTGGGCAAAGGAGACAGATAAAGACATTAATATAATTTTGACCTGTGCAGCAGCAGGTGTAACCTGCGCTTGACACTCATCATTTATAATAGTGAGCTTTTACTCCATGTTATTCTCTAGATGCAAGTTACCGTGGTAACTGCATCCCAGTATACACATTCTACATCACAAATACAAATGGGCATTTCCCCCCCCCTTTATTTTTTTTCCCCTCATTTGAACATTTAATTGTCAAAATCCACATTTTTTTTCAGACTGGATTACAATTTACTTAGTAAATGAGGTTAACATAGTTACAAACCTATTCAGAAGGATAGAAGGAAAAGGCAGGAGGTGTAAGGTGGCATTTTTTTGTTCTACTGTATGCAAGACAAATATTTTACAATTAGGGAGTTTTATCTGCAGTATGAACAGATGATCAGTCATTGTTCAGAAGCACAAAGGGGCATACGTCATACCCATATATTTTCCTTTTTAAACCCTCATTCCCGCTTTACTGCAATTTTATCTTTTTATCTCAGCTACCAGTTGTGCCTTTTTATTACTGCCCTCTCTCGTAATGTGGCAAGTGTATGATCCTCAGACTAATTCCAAGGAAAAAAAACCCTAAAATTGGCTTTACGCACAATGGAGTTTTCAGTAAATAAGCCCCTGTGGGACAAACTATTACACAGTGCATGAGAATTACCATGCAGCTCTCATTAGCAGTATCACATGTTGCACGCCTAAATCACACAATTTGCTAAGTTCCTCATATAGGTAAAGCAGTGAACATGCTTTTTCCACAGTATCTGGGCCAAGTCCTGTATTAGCAGTAGTAATGCATGATTTTCTTCAGTACTTTAACCTATATTTTTATAATAGTTACTTGGAAGCAGTCATACTATTGGATCTCCTTCAATTACACATACTTTCATAATAAAAATGAACTGAATGAAAGCTAAAAACATTGGTTACAAAAGTGACTACCTGTTATTGCTAATTATGTGTACTACAATACACACAAATTCTTTGTTAAATGGCACTAATTCTAAAGGTTATTAACAACTGCACGTTTAACAAACATTTTAGGATACTACAAAAATAGTAAGGAGAGGAAAATTTACCAAAATGTTATTTATGTTAGAGTGCTAAATAGGACTGTAATTTTATTTTGTTAGAACCGTTGACACTAATATATCACTTTAAGCAAACTTGGAACATTATGAGGAAAGCCATTCTGAGCTATTCATCCTTTCTGCAGTTTTCATATCAATCATTGTGCTAGCACTGAGCTTTTTAAATAGATTTCTAAAGATTTTTGAAGAAAAATGGCAGATATTTAGCATTATCTATCAAGCCATAATTCCTCTCTATTAATCATAGCATTAGGGCTAAAAGGAGACACAAATCAAGTTTTAACAGATATTACTTGCATTTGGTTCCTAAACAGTAATATTTCACTATTATATTTATCATCTACTTGACAACTGTTTAATCTTTTTTTTTTCCTGAATAAGTTTTGCCTTGCAACAAATATTAATTTTTTACATATATGGAATAAAAGCCATTAGAAGAAGATCTGATAAAAATCACCTCTTAACTGATAAAACCCAAATATTTAATATATAGGTAGAACAAATACAGTTCAGAATCTGCAGCTTCATTCCTGCAAATGAGAACCTTGGTTCAAACTGTACTGACTCTTCCTTTTGTGTGTTCAAATCTCAAGCAAATCGAAGTGGATAGCTACTTAAATGACATAGAAGGTTCAGCACCATCTAACAGAAAAGTTTAACAGGTGCTCCAGAAGCTTTAAAAGTCTCCTGGCAAGAAGAAAGATGTACAAAGAGATAAAGAGACCTGCAGCAGGTAGCAATATTTGCTCATCGAATAACGACCCACAGCTGTCAAGAAGGGAGTGTGAAGTCTACAAACAACAGCAGAGGAAAAATTGGTCTTACAGACATATCATCTGTTACTTCCAGACTGATTCATGTTTCTATTTTGGTCTGTCCTACAAAAACATTTTCTCAGGCTTTGTAAAGGTGACTAGAATTTCATCATATATTTGTAAACATGATCAGCCAAATGGCTCAAGATATAGAAAAGGGACACACTCATTAGTCATGGACCGTATAAAAAGGTGTAATTTTAACACACGTATATGCTTTTTTACATAACCACTTGTGTAAACTCCCTCACTTGTACGGACACCAAAAGACAAATTTTACCCAAAGATACTTCAGACAAATCAGAAGAGGTGCCAGCTGAGACTGTGAATTTGGTACTACTTCTACATGCCCTCAAAGAAAGTTAATGAACGAGCTGTAGCCTCCACCTTGTTCACGTGTAAATCTTGAGCATTAAATCTATATAGAGGTACATGTGCACCTCAGCAGAAACCCTTGAGAAGACTTCCTAACATCAAGTGGCAAGTAATGACCTTCTTTCCTTCAGTGGCTAAAATGCACACATACCTTTATGAACTAATAAATTTACGCATATACACGTGTGCATCTACATCTATCTAAACAGATGAACATAGGCACATAGGCATCTATTCCAGGTCAATCTGAAGCTGTTTATTTACTTGGTTTTGGCAAGAAAGGGCAGTAAAATGTCTAAATAATCTGAAGATTTTCCTTTGCTCCAAAGAAAATACAAAGGCACACTAATCCTGCAGCTTCTCAGATTTTTATTTCTATTTTATTTTATTGAAATTGCAGATTTGGAAAGGACAAGAGTAGGTTCAGGAGCTGCCATACATTCATGAGTAGGTATAATTTTACATTGCATATATATATATAAAGAAGAAATGGCGCTTTTTGTTTAATGTATACTACTAGCATCACCTGAAATTACTAAAATGTGTCCAAATTTCCCTTTCTGAGAATTAAGTGAAGCCAATACTAGGGCATGGGCATTTCTTTTTATTATTGATCCTCAGACTTACACTACTTATATCTGAAATTACCAAATTCAGGGTAAAATTTGAATCGATTCCTCCTGTGACTTTCAAAAGTATGCATTAAATTTTGTACAAAGCTTTTCACACAACAAAATGCAAAAGTGCTTCAGTGTGTTGGGCTCAGAAGGAAGTTAACTTCAAATAATAAGACTCTTTGCTGCATAAAAAAAAGCTTTCAAAAAGTAAAGATATCAAAGCAACTTATCCATAAGCAACAATTAAAACAAAATGAAAGTTCTAATCAAGGAGATGAGAAAGCCAAGTATTTCTGGATAATAAATACTACCTAACCATCCATTTGGTATGAGAAAGCAGTTCTCACTTTACCACAAGACCTAGAATTCTTGCAGAGTGTGTGGCTTCACAGAGAACAGGGTTCATCACAGCCAAAAAAAAAAGTTAAATTAGGAACTACCCTATGTCCAGAAGAGTTCTGCAACTCCTTAATGTGTGGTTACAGATGTAGGTGCACTTGACCTTTTCCCCCTATATGGCCTACTTCAGTAACATCTGCATTTTAACCTGGCTTATATAAATCTTTCATTTAGAACAAATTGACTCAACTACTAGTGTGTTTCTAAAGAGTCGTCTTGTTCACAAATAATGTTCCTTATGTTCCTATGTTTCCATTACAAAAGCATTTTTAAACTTCTGAATGTGCTGTAAGAAAAAGGATAATTATTTTAAATTCCTATGCCTTTATTTTATTAGTACAATTTTTTTTTTTTTTGGAAAAAAATCATTAAGAAAGGCATCCACCTAGATAATACTCATTGGTACATACAAAGCATTTCAGGCATTTGTGAGTTCTACCTACCTCAGTAGCAAACTGTTGCAATCCGCCAATATTAATTGGTCCTTCTTCAGTGGCATACAAATTGCAGCCACCAACACAAAGATCTGATGTTGGACATACCATTCCACATGTCAGGCCAAGTGGATTGTCGGAAAAAATCATTTTGGCAGCTCCATAATAGTTCTGGAGAAAAGGCCGGGGGGGAGGAGAGAGAGTCACATACCAGAGGAGTGAAAATTCAGTAGGAAATAAAAAATACGTTTTAACCGGCTAGTCGAACACTATATAAATATAATAAATAATGCTGACATCATTTAAGCATACCAAGATGTTACACAATTATTTCAAAGGCACTGGAAAGAAAGCAGAGTTGTTGATTATGCAAGGATAACACTATGGTTATAACCATCTTCAGTCTTAGGCAGTTATAGGATTTTCAGTGATTAACAAATATGTTAGAAAATGACTGTGCCTGCATTATCTACTTGTAAATACTTTCTCCATTTCTAGGTCAATTAGGCAGTAGCTGTGCTGTAACCTTTGTTGGAGGTCTGACCAGACACTGCCAGTTAGATTATCAGTTCTTTATGACGCAGGGAATGAAGTTTATTCTCTACACATCTGTGCACACCATCTCAGCAGATATGCCTGACCTTCACACCAGATCAGTAGTGTCAATTCTCCCAGATCTGTGATGAGAACAGAAGGTTTCCTGCATAACTACCTGTAGATTTGAGCTAGTGAGTTTTTTGAACTCTTTTTCCTCAAGCACAGATCAGTCAGGGCAAACATTTTCCTCTTTCCCTAAGTAGCAAAGCAGGGAACTGATTAAAGAATTTATGTACAATTTACAACTGAACATATCCTCAGTATTCAGTGTACATCTTCAGAGAAGGAACAGTTTCCTGATATATACAAGAACTAGCAAGATTTGTTTCCACAATGAAAAGGTAAGGAATGGACACTCACAACCTCCTAGTGCCTGATGTAGTCAGAAAACAACCCTTGATGATTTTTTTTTTTTTTTTTTTTTAAAAACACTGGATAATTTTCTTATGAGGGGGCATTAGAGGAAATACCAGGAGTGAATGAAGTCTCATTTAGAGGGTGAAAGCTACTGATGACAGTTCTGGATTTAACATTATATTTACACTAATGAAATTATGGTGCAATTAAAGTAAACGTTTCACATCCTATCTTTTCTTCTGCATGGTTAATATAGAAGTTACTTAATTGTAGGCTTCTAGTTCTAACTTCACTTTACCACTCCTCTCACCCCCCTCTAAAAGCTCTACCAAGAGAAGCCCATGAAAGAGGTATTAAAGCTGGATTTTCCTTTAAAAGCCACTGCAGTTCTGAAGACTGCAATACAGTACCCCTTAGAATTAGCACACAGCTGAGGTTCCACAAAAGTTTCTTCAGTAAGAAATTAATGCTGGGATCTCACTCCAGCTTTTTTCAAACTAGTAATAACTGAGGAATGAAAGAACAGTATGCGTCCTTCTTCCATCCACCTCTTCCGCACTCCAATCATCGATAATCATCACTAACACGAAACTTTTTGTAACAAATCTTTCTTTATCACTCTGTCCCAGGACAGGTGGCTCAAAACAAGCAGAAGGTGTAGAGTTCAAATGACGTGAATTAGTCACAGCAGACTCTGTCCAATGCCTGATACTTCTCTTCTGCCAAGTAGGCTAATGTACACCGAAGTGTTTATTCAAAGTGAACACTATATAACACACTAAGCAAGAATCCAGTTATATAAATAAAAAGAGAAGTGTCAAGATCTGACAATATAACAGTGGGTAACAAGACATTGGTTTGGGAAGCTGAAATTCACCAAAATGCATATAAAAAGACCAAGTGTAAAATTCTTAAAGTTAAACCAGATGCTAGACACTGCTAGAGATTCCCAAAAAGAATGCCTCCATTTAAGAAATGTATTTGTAGACACAATTGGACGTTTTACTTACAGATGCCAGTCTACTGCACAGCATGAGCCCCTGTCCATCACCTGGAAACATGGAACAGCTACCTGGGTATATTTTCATAGGATTTTCTTAGACACTACTAAAATCCATTAAAATTCTAGTCCTAGCTGAACAAGCAATCCCTTTACACAACTGTTCTGGGAGAATTTCTTTCAACCATTTTTCCTGTAATGCCTGTGGACATTATCATGCCCATTTCTCATTTATTCCAATGTAAAGGAACATTAGTTAAACATACATTCCAGGTATTAGCAAAATTTTTTGCTCTGCCAGATGGATGTTATTGTTTTGATACATCAGAGATTGTTAGGGATGCTAAAAACAGCCACTAAAGACATTATAAGCTCAATTCAGAAGCCAAAACACAGAAGTCTATTTATATTGGAGATTTCCCTGACACACAGCCATGCAGATGGCAGAGGTGACACAGTCAATGCTGGAGACCCATGTCTTTCTGAGGCAGCACTTGGAGGCCAGCCTAGATACCCTAGAGCATCTTAACTGGCAATAGCTGTCTGTTCCCCTGGTAATTACATCTAGCCGTTCCTTTTTTCCCTGCTCTAAAGGGATAATTACAAACTAGTAGTGAGGATTTTCCTCACTAACTCAAAGACAAAATGGTTTTCAAAGAACTCTTGTTCAGTTTGATATTTCCCAAAGTATGAGAGTTATATTTTCCCTTCCTGTGTTGTCCAGGATTATTTTTGTTATCTTCAGCTCTGGTTCAATGGAAACAATTACAGTAATGTGTATTTGCATTTAAGTAACTTCATTACATACATTTTTAGGCTTTGTAATTAAAATCAATATACAAACCTAGTTATTATGCCTAAAAAGCAAATTTGTTAAACTATTCCTTTTTAAAATTAATTTTATTACATATCTGTAAAGTATGTAAAGCTCGTGCACTCGAGCTGTGCCACTACAGGCAGTGTCAACACAGCTGGCACATTTCACTTGCTCTGCAAACTCAAACCAAAATTTGAGTGCAGCTATGCTACAGAGCACAGATATATGAGAACTATTACTAAAGCCATGTTACAGCACACAACTGAGACTGCAGCAAGGTAAAGAAGAAAGGTTATGTTAAAATAGCACTGGACCAGATAGATAGGACCAGGTTCATTGTGGGTATATGACTGAGATCATGGCTTACTGAAGGGATATATGGGGAAACCTATTTCAGGACATCATGCTAGAGTTCAGTAAGTAGGAGGCTGGGACCAAAGTCCTAATAGAGGTAAGGCCAAGTGCTGTTGGACTCTTAATTTGGGGTAGCATGATGGAGTATATTAAGGCAAGGTCCTGATTTGGGAAGTTATGAGGTGTTGCTGTCATGATCACATGGTGCTGATGCTACCAATTCTCGTGGTAGCACCTGAGCAAACGATGTTTAGGTACCCTCACCTCTTCAAAAGAGAGTACTGAAAGACATACGATACATACTACCATACTAAGACATCAGACGAAGTATATCAGAGTATCTCTCTTCTAGTCTTAACATCTGAAAAGTTTTAATGATAAATTAAAAGGCTGTCACACCTGAAGTCCAGTTTTCCACTTATCTTTGGGAGAAGCACAAAAATGACAGCAGGGCAAGTCTGCACTGCTTCACCATTGTGCTCCAACTATACTAAAGGGGACAGCTCTAAAGGTGAAAGGGAAGTACTGGTTCAGCGCTGACTTAATTTCTGCTTCTGCCAACAAAAATGTCACCGTTTTACCATTGGTAAACTTACACTTGCAGAAGAGCCGTAGTTCCCTACCTCTCCTCTTCCACAGCCTGCCCCAGCTTCCACCTTCCAGAACACTGTTGCCATTGCCACTGACATGTTCACTGCCAGTGAAGGGATATGGCCACTTGCTGCTATCTTGACTCTGTAGAGCAGTTCAAGCCCATCTGCAACATTCCTGATATCCAGGGCACAGCCCAGCATGGAGACAGGGACATGGGCAGAACTTCAGGAGCCCAGCTCCGAGTCACTTCATCTTTGTCCTTCCACTGTATCTACTAATTTATTTTGCTGATTTTTTTAATAATGTTTGATACATTAGATAATAAATGTTTTCCAATACTTTACTGAAACTGACAGGAAAATATATTATAGTCTAGTAAATTACCCTAAACGGTGTTATACAGTTACACCACTGCAGCCCATCAGTTACTACAGTAATAAATGAGTATTTGCAGTATACGTAACAGTAACTTAAATGTTTAGTTACATGAACACTTTGTGTTTCCATAACATACTTTTATTTCCAGCTGAAAACACATATTAGTGATCATTACAATTACCAGTGACATTAAAGGCAGAATACTCAATAGAATACTCACATTCCAGAAAAAATATTACCTATCATTTTCATTTCACAAACCAAGGTGTAGTAGACCACACACAAAACATATTTAAGGCACAGACATGGCAAGCCGGTAACTACACACCACATGAAGCACATGAGAGCAGACCAGAGCTAAAGGGAGGCAGACTTCATTAAAATCACTAAGTTATTCCAGCACATGGAATGATGCAAAATACCTTAACAGTTTGGAGTGTTTTTTTTAGATGCTGAAATAATAAGATGACTCAGTTGGATAGTTTCTTACAGACGTCACAGAGGAAGCAAGTCTAAAACTAGAATGTTTCTGAATTTTTAAATGAGATAAATGTCTGCTCGTGCCTTTGTTCACAGAATCTTTTTTTTTCCTGTGCACTTCCATAGAAATAAATTAATCTAACTGGATAGGATGTTTTGTGGTTTCCTACATCAAAATGTCAATAAATACTGCATTGCTAACACAGGGAACAAAACCAAGCCTTAAACAGACATCAATAATCAGGCAGAGGAGGATCTCCACGTGTACCATTTGGAAGCATTATATAATTTGCATGCAAATTAGACTGTTTTTTACTTGGAAAAAAAACTATTAGAACACATAGGATCAATACTGACAGACCAGAAGAAATTGCATTTACTATCAGGAAATGCATATAGCATCTTTTCTTTCACTTAATTGAAGAGCTTTTTATATAAATTCCTTATGCATCAGGGTGTTTTGATATTGCAGTTTTCTCAAAAAAAGGATATTCATTATTGTGCTTTGTGTAATAAAAATGAAAACATTGACTTCATCAGGATTATAAGAGAGTGAATACACTAAAAGAAAAGAAGAAAAAAGTAATTTCCTTTTCCTCTGGGTAAAGTTTAAAAAAAGAGAGAGACAGCAAAAAAAAAAATACAGGAAAATATCACCTCCCTCTATCCACGTTCATGTTCTGTGATGGCTTTAAAATTTGCTCAGGCTCTGTTGGATTAAAATATTTTCACATACTGAAGAACCACTATTTAAAGTACATTGTTATATAAGTAGCATTTTTCATATTGACACACACCAGTTCAAATATAACAAGAAACACCTCCAGTCTGTCAGCCCCCCACCAGAATATCTTCCCAAGAAGAATGAACAAAATATAACCACTTACCAAATCATACATATTCTATATTATAATGCTGATGATTTTTAATCAATCCAGAAATCTTTCACATCATTTGACTTATGTCATCATAACAGGACTGTAATTTCACACAGTGTCACTATCTTTTTATGAAATAGAACGGAAGAAATATCTTGTACTGTCATTTTGTCCTTTGTAGTCTAGAATGTGAGAGATTCCTTAATTGACATAGTGTCATCGCAAAAGTCTATTCTACATAATTACACTATGGCAACTGAAACCAGCTGTCAGCCATTCCATTACACTAAGTACAAACAGACATCTCAAGAAAAGTCACTGCTTCAAGTACATCAATTTAACACCATTACTACTTTTTCTTTTAAATATTTTTTTTTGTATTTAGTGACCTGAAATATACAAAGATTAACCGAGAAAGCTGAATAAAACATCAATTTCAAAAGCCTGCGGCCTCAAAGTAGTACTTAAAGATTGTGATGCATATCTGTATATAATTATTACCAATCATCTAGCAGCTTTCTGACTTCTACAATCTTTCATTGTATTAGCTGTATCCCACTTTCAGTATTTTACATATGAACTCATGATTTTCTGCAGTCTTTCCAATAGCATATAAATGTCCTTTGTTAATTTACTCCAAGTTCCTCTGGCACAGAAAAACCATCATTCTGTTTCTCTCACCTGTCATAGTCCTATGTCTCTCGCCACCCTTTCTCTCTTACAATCTTTTCTTCATTTCATTTTCCCTTAATAATCCCACTGCTTTTTGTCTTTTGCTTTCCTTTGTCTACCCACTTCTCCTTCTTTCTCTTTTGCAGTATATTGCCATGTATACTTTTTCCTTTAATCCTTCAATTTCCCAAACTTCAGATTCACCTTTACACCCTGGGTATCCATCTCTATCCTCCAGCTCATTCCCTCCTCCATTTTTCCCTTGAAAACCTCTGTTTCCTTTGGTTTCATTTTAATCTAAACATTTTTCTTAAATCCTTAAATTTACTTTTGTCTTCCACAGCTATCTCCTGCACTTTTCCTGGCATTCGGTTCTTTCTCACCATTTCCCTACCAGCATTCTGCAGTCCAGAGACAGTCCTAGAGTCCTATCCAGAAGGCAGCGTGGCTTTTTTTTTTTTCCTCAAATGCTTACCAGAAGGCTTACATCCACCTACAAAGACTATTAGAAATGGTTGACCTATCAGCTCAGACTGGATATGAGAGAAGATGGTCCTTCTGAACAAGGAGAAAACTGTTGGATCAATAAGAGAGGACTGCAGAGACAAAGTGTGATTTTGAGTACTACTGATATCACAAAAGATACTTCTGTATCCCCAGTTCTTCATTACAGACTCAGACTATAAAGGCTGTGTCACTTACTTCTTATGCCCGTGCCACATAACTTAATATCTCCGTGCCTTAACTGCACCTTCAGTTGTTTTTCAGTGCAACTTCTCAACCATAAAGGTGTCCGATAAAAACTTTAAGACTGTCTCACTGCACAGTACAAAGGTAGAGCATGTGAGCAGCTGTTGTTCCTCAATGGACATCTTCCTCCAGCACACATTTCTGCTTTGCAGGAAGAAAGCTGGACAGGAAGCAAGCGTTTAGGCTGAGACTACAGATTTCCTGCTGCAGTAAAATACTTGATTGTACGAGCCCTAAAGGATGACAGGTGTTGGAGCTCCATTTAACAAGTCCCCCTTGCTTTGACATATCAACACAAGGAAAGGAGGACACAAAATCCTAAGATCTCTCCTGGTACTGTTTCAGAGGAGATAAGGAAGTGGGGGGAAGCCTTCTGCTGCAGCACCTAAATGCTTTTTTGTTTCCTTAGAATTTTTTTTTGTTGTTTTAGAGGAAGAGATAATAGAGATGGCTCTTGTCCATTATAAAACAAAGAATATACACTTTGCAATATGAAGGTTGTACATAAAGGGAAGACATCTAGAAGTCAGAATACTTGCTATCTTCTGATGTTTAAATACTAATGTTGTAATGCGTGCATGGGGAATTTGAAGTCTGGTCTCCAAGAGATACAATTGCAAGTAGTCTGTATGAACTGAGAAACAGTGACCGGGAAGACACAATAGACTAGATTGTACCTTTATAAAGTGGAGTTGTAATCCAGTTTGTATGGAAAAGGAGAATGGAAGTTGTGGCCTAAAGTCTACTGAGTCACAGCAGACTAACACAATGCAGCATAAGTGACATCCTTTTTCTCAAAGAGGCTCAAGGCTCATTGAGCCTAGCAATTCAATTACCCCCTCAACCCAGAAACAACCCCTCCTTCCCTCTCCCTCTTCTACTCTTGAGCTGAGGTCTAATGGCAGAGCAGCAAAGAACAGCTACATTGTACATGGCCTGTAAATATCTAAAAAGCCTCAGGCTTTAGAGAACAAGAATCCCTGACCTTTTATGATTGCTACAGCAGTTTCCCAACAAAACAAACTACATACAATAGAGCTCTTAAATACCTGACAAAGTAATTCATTTTCAGTACACTGCTGTCTAAATACTCTATATTAATAATGAATAATGTTTAAATAAATACCTGACTATAATAGTGCTTACTGCTTAGACACAAATGAGGAATTTATTGAACTGAATCTCCTCTAAACAACTAGAAGAATAATCTGCTGCAGTGAGTTTCTTGAGAGAATGATGAAGAAAGATTCCAAAGTGGAAGAACTTCAATTAAGCCCAGAAACTCTACCTGGATTTCCTGGACTTACTGACCTCAAGTACCTGAATATTCTACACTTCAACTTCTTATTTTGTCCAGAACCTAACATATATTTATAAACTATTGGATTAAAAAAAGAAAGTGTATTTACAAGGTGAAAACAACAAAAACTTATTTTCAAAGACATTTAACAAAACTTTGACAGTGTGAAGTACACTTACAACAATAATACAAAAATCCTCAGCAACTATATTGCTGAATGACATCTGAATGATACTTTTAATAAAACTTTAGAAAAATATAGTGAACTACTGCATAAAGTGACAAATTACTTGCTGGTTCCATTAAAAACTTCCAAAATTATAAGCTAGAAGTTTCAGCGTGGTTTTCAAAAATGCACTGGTTCTTGTCTTCTGTCTGCTCTAAAAGCAGATAATGCAGGTACCTCAAACACCACAGCAGCAGAATGAAACAGAGGAGAGGACACTGCAGTACCAGCCACAACAGTTGGCTCTCACACCAGCTCTGCGAGGGCCAGCGAATTCAAGTGGCCCTTCAGTGAATTCATTTCAACTTTCCGTATCTCCCTCCCAGCTTCCACCATAACTCTACCACTTACTTGGTAGAAAGCAAGAGTTTCAAAGTGCAGTATTAAAAAGAAAAAAAAAGTACTAGATACATACACCTAGAAAAACATCCTATTAATAAAGAAAAATGGAAGAATTTAGTGTTACTTTTCCTGAAGAATAGAAATTTTCTGTTATAATTAATTCTATCAAATGCATTGGAAGTGAATTCAACAGAAAAAAAATTCAGCCTAGCAGACTGCAGCCATCAATGCAAAGTTGAGCTTCCTCTAAGCAATGTTTCTTCCCTGCTTGGTACGTGAATTACAGGAGGTACAGCCATTGGCATGGAAGCCATAAATAAGCAGGATTTCCTAGCCTTGTTGCTCAGCTTCATCTATTTGCTAAGCATATCTGATATTTTATTTTATTTTTTTAAGTTAGCATTAGAGCTGTCTCAGAGGAAAGCTCCTATAACTATGCAATATTGGATTTTTTCCAATAGGGTAAGGAGAAAAAGCAAAGGGTCAGCCTGTATGTAAACTACTCGGACCTGAATTTCATAGATGCAGTGCTGATTTTAGGCATGCAAGTTCCCGTCATAAAATCTTGGCTAGCAGAAACTGACTACTTGACTTTTTAAAACTTCCTGTGTGTGAAAGTATTCTTCAGTCTATTATCAGGCATCAACATGAGGCAGAAGCAATTACCAAAACCATAGTATACTCCTATAAAAACTACAGTTTTGGATTGGATACAGTAGCTAGGGATGGGATCCAAAAAGAAAGGCTATAAGTACATTTCAGTAATTTGAGACACTTGGGTTTTCCCCTAAGGAATCAAAAGTCTCCTGAGAGAATAGCAGCATACTGCAATTCTTTTCTAAAGCAGGATTTCCTGATAAAACAGGAACTGATCAGGTCACTTGTTCTTACCCAGCATCTGTAGCTTCCAAGGTGCTTTAAAAGAGTTATCAAACAGCCCAAACTCTATAGGGTTGACCTGCCTCACTGACCATCAGACAGATAAAATGTGGCCCTACTAAAACCTTGAAGAGTGCACCCATTGGTGTCAGCGGGACAAAGACTTCACATCTTTAAGGGAGATTCCTGTTATCATTCCAGTATACCTTTGCCAAAATATAACACTCAAAGCTCTGCAGTCACCCCACCTTGATTTCCTCTCCTCTGCAACAGATTCACAGAATTCATAATGAATTAGCTGTTGAAATGACTTACCCTTTCTGCCAAGTCACAAAAGGGCATCATATTTCTGAGGCTATGAGAGTTTAAAAGACCCACCAAATCTCTCACTCCAGGATGCTGCTGTTGTCAGTTCTTCTGACATTTTCTGTTGTAACCTTCAGTTCGTCTTCCCTTGTACTTTACTCCTGGCTTTCATGTTTTGATAATCAGGTCCCTTTTCTTTCCTCAACAAATCACCCCTATCCTATCCAAGGCAGTAGCATAACTAACCCTTAATCAAGAAAGACCATCCTGGTACGATAGTTTCAGAAAATTTGTTTTAGTCTTCCTAAACAAACTATAGCACAATTACAGGATGGAGACTAGCAGTTTTGTTATTGCCTTGTACCTTCTCTGTTCAGTTCATCTGCTTCATAATGCCTGGAAGAGGTAATAACAAGCAATATGCCGTATACAATACTATGGTTGCAAACAGATGCCTGCATTCATGAAAAGAAATGTTACACTGACAAGGTACAGATAATAGAAGAAAACTGTCCATATGCAGATGCTAGGCATAATGCCAATTACTGTAAACCACATCAACACATAGTTACATTATAATTGATACACGTATCTTAATATCTCCTCTTATCCTAATGTTTCTTGTTAAGGTGCAAAATTTACCATCTTCTCCACAGAACATGCAGTGCAGTACAAGCAACGTGGCTGTTAGCTCTGCGCAGCAGTGCTACTGCTGCCCACTTCTCTCCAGCTTTACCTGCATGGGCCCTTTCAGTTGCACCCAACAGCAAGATGGGTTAGCATATAACACGCAGCCAGAAATTCTTTGTATTGCCCCCAGTAGATCATGGGTTTAGTTGGGCTCATACAGATAAATAAATCACACTGCAGCTAATGATTCCACAGATGGGAAGTAAGGGGCAATCAATATCCAGTCATCTTTAGGCTATCCCAGACAGCCTAATTAATCTTGTCATATCAACTTTGCTGTCATTTTTGTTTATTCCTATTTCTTATTTTTAAAAGTAGTTTGTAAACCACAAATCAAAAGAACGTTTTCAAGATTTCATTATTACAGTAAAATAGCCTATTAAGAAAGGAAAAAGTACAGTACCTCCAAAAAAAAGGGGTTCAACTTATTCCGTTTATATTTTACCAGTAGTCTAAGTGACAGACCACATTTGCATTAACTAGAGCCTCTTACTATAAAGTACAAGAAAACAGTCTTTGAGATGACGACTTTCATGTCAAATTTCAGCTGAAAGCAAATTTAAACTATAATGACTTGTTAAACAAAAAAAATCTTTAATGAAAGAAAAGTTTTGTAACTGTAATACCACACGTAGCAGCAAAGTTAACTCATTACATTGTAATGCTCAGTTTTTTGAATACCATATCTGAAAACCATTGAAAGCAAACTTTATAGTAAAAGTGACACAAAAATAGATTTGCTATATATACTACCTGTTCTAGCACGAAACAGCAGTGAAAATAATTAAAAATTAGATGACTTGAATTTTAAAGCATCTGCTGTAAATTTCTTTTTTTTTTTTTTTTAAGACTTTACAAAAATAAATCTTGTAATGCAATTGCACTAACAGAACTGCAAGCAACCGCTGCTGTCTGCTTCCATGTACTACTGCAAGTCTGATTTTACCTTGTTTGCAATACTTGTGATGAATGATTTGATGTCCAGATTAGTTGGGCAACTCTTCTGACAGGGGGCATCTGCACACTTTAGGCATCTACAGGAATAAAAGAAAATACATCACAGACATGGAATACAAATGCTGCCAATAGCATAAGGTTTTAAAGCGAGCATGGTAGAAGATAAGCCACAAAAGAATAATACAGAGCATTTTTGTAAAATTTCTATTTAAGAACTCAAAGTGCTACATGATCATTATGAAATTAAGTTGCACACACACTAAGTTCTGTTGACTCCATTTTACAAACGGAGTCAAGCAGGGTATAGGTACAAATGTGGGCTACAAGTGCCTAAGTACTAGGAAACAATGTCCAAATATTTTTTTCTCCTGGGATGCAAGATCGCTAAACTGACTGTTTCATTTTCCCATTTGAAAAACACCGATACTGTGAATGTAAGTTTATCAATGAAATTCTAGAAGTGTCACTGTGGATTAAGTTCTAGATGTTGGACAATCAGATGTACAAAATGAACTGCATTTCCACAGATGAAGGAATTAGTTTGTACTGTATGTGCCAAACAGCAAGAATGGCTTGTAAATTTTCAAGTCACTTTTCTATGAGTTTCCTAAAATATGTCTACGACCTTTGAAAACAATTCAGCATTCCTATGCATACTCCTGACTGAAATCCCTAAGATTCTCTTCTTGTCATCCCTAATGACAAACTTTACTGTATATTACAACACACATTTTAAGTAGCAAAGACTTACTGTGCCTGCATAGTCATGCATGGGGATTTACTGGTAAAGTTGCTCGTACGAGTCCCATCTAAGAACTAAGCCCTAAGGGTAGTTTATGCAATTTCAAAAAAGGTAAAAATCAGCTGAAGAATTAAAATGGTTCTCTAATAAACACAAAGACATTTGCATGCAATTCTTGATTTTACATATCAGTGATTATCATAGGTCAAATGGCGCACTTCTAATTATCTCAGAATTCATCAGATTACTCTAGATGCTCTTTCAATATAGTTTTGCTAATGTACAGAATTTATGTAAATTGTACTTTTAACAGTTTATGGAAAATGAAATAATGTTTGGATTTTTGTTTGGTTTTTGTTTTTTTGCATGTCGTCTGAACATGACTACTTATGTAAGTCCCACAAGTCTACTTTAAATAGCATTACTTAGTAGTAAATAATGCTGTGCAACTGCCTAGGACAGACTATTCAAACAGAAAAGCTGCAAGAGTCCTACAGACAACACATGCAAAGAAATGAAGAGTAAATTAAAAGGAACAAACAGGCCTAAAACACTTGCAGTGAAAAACTGGTCTAACTTTGTCAATCACATGCATTGCGCTCCCCTCCCCAGTTAAGGGTGGAATAAGAGAGAAGGCAAAGCCAGTTAAGTAAAAAATTAATTAGTCTATTCATTATCATCTAGCTGGGTATTGCAGACACCATGGCACCAGCAATATTGCGGCTGAATTTGGATGTACGTGGTAGCACTGTTTGTATTTCCTCACAGGTCTACTCATGGGTGAAGGGTCCCAAAGGAAATATTTAAAGAAATATTCTCATGGACAGCAAAGGCTGGGAAACATGGTAAAGCCAGATTCAGGTTCAACACCATGGCACGTTGCTAGTTCTGCTAGCCCAGGATGTCAGAGGGCTCTGGCAGAAGAGCACCAGCAGATTTAGTTGTGGTAGACAGCTGCCCAGAACAACAAGCAAATGTTCTAAATGCCTTAACCACCAGCAAAGGCAGGCCAGTGGGGTCCTCAAAGTGTTCATGTGTCCAGAGCACTGAGTCAAGAGGATGCTCTTAGCATTCTAAGCAGGCTAAAAGACAGAAAAGTTCTACTACTAGAAGCTAGGAAAATAGGATACAAAATCTGACACTATAAGGGCTTGGACAATCATTTTTGTCTGTGTAGGCAGTAAGAAAATAAGAGAAGCAGAACATCACACATTTAAAAAAAAGGCAAATATTCCATTATAACTTTTGGCTCTTCACTTTCCTGAATATGCTTCCCTTAAAATGCAACAGTCCTGTATCCAAGACCAAAAGAATAACACTCAAAATACATTTCTATGGACTATATATAGAACAATCTCATGTCAAAACTGACTAGGATTGGCACCTAGCCCGACAAGCAGTGCACAGGTTACCAGTTGTGGCTATTACGCATCTTTATGGAATTGTATCTTTTTTGAATTTTGAGCTGGTTCACAAATAACAGCTGTTGAAAATGTCAGCTATTTAAAGGCGGGGGGGAGGTATGCAGGCAATAGCAACTTGAATGTGAGCTTTTGGGGATGAGGGGAGGGTGCCAATGAATATGCCAGCCCAGACTTTCTCTTATAATAAAACCATCTTCCCATTCTCTGAGCACTCTGCAGACTAAGTGCACCAGGCTGCCATTAATCCCACTTATCACCCTGACAGCTCAGTAATTACACTCCCACTATAGCTAGGTACTGTAAGGTACTGTAGTCCTAATAAAACATCAGGCACTGTGCAGAATGCATGCTGGTGAGGTGTTTTATTAAACTTGGGGGGTTGATCATCAAGCGACATTCCTGTTGACCTATTTTTCTATTTGACAATAAATTATGCTTTGACCATACCATAATATATATTACAGAATGCATTTGCTGTACCAAGGAGCAAAGGTACTGCATTCTGGTGAGCCAAGCAAAGAGTGTAAATACAATAGTAGAATCATTCACCAGAAAGTTATTACACAAATTGCTGCAAGTGAATGATTCTTTCAAAAATCACAGGAAAAAATACTGTGCTTACGGGAATACGCTGGCAATTACCATGAGCTTCAATTCAACGTGCATGTTCCCATATGAAGAAACAATAAGTATTACATTTGTTTACCTTTCTTTCTTCTTTAACTGCCTGACCATTCTACAAAATTGCCCCGTTCATTTTACGAGGTTATTCCATTACTATGGTTTTAGTTCATAATAATGTAAAGAATAAATTTAAATTATCTTTCTTCCAATTCATCTACTTGCTTCCACCAAATTTAAATGAAGAGCTATGTGCTCCCTACTAAAAAGAAGCATCTATGTTTTTAAGTGGTCACACTGTTCCACATGGTGTAAAGATACAGAGCATTAGACAAAGCTAGACCTATGCTAATCTCTGAGAGTAGCTATATCAGCACTTAGTAAAAATATAGAAAAAAGCTTCCAACTATCAGAGAACACTTATCAATTGTTTCCCCCTTTGTTCATGGACTAGCATCTCCTTTACAAACGCATAAGCTATGGTGAGCCTTAAAAGATACTGTATTCACTTCATATGTGTATTTATTCCCACACAAAAGGCAACACCATAGACTTTGAACCTCTAACCCCAACTTGAGGAACTCAGAGAAAATCAATGATACTTTTCATTTTGGAAGCACTTGGCTCTTGGTTCCACTCAGTCTTCTTGTGAAATGATAAATTAAGATAGATATAAAACTCGTAGAAATGTTATGCAAGTGTAGCATATTTATATAAATATTTATGCAAATATTGTTATTTGGCATATCTTTATAGATGTCTGTGACTATATAATGACAGAAATTCATGTTTCCC
>VXAL01001912.1:0-15380 GCA_013399475.1 Chauna torquata
CTCATGCCAAGTTTTTCATCCACCGATAGTGGATGACCCTTTTCCATTTGCAGCCTCACTTTTATGATACATTCAGATTTGAAGGGTAGCCACAAAAAAAAAAAAAGGATGCTTCATTGGGTTAGATTTTATTTGCACTTCAAATTTTTGTTACGGTTACAACCTTTAACTATACAGTCAGTTCATATCCATATGCAAACAGTTAAATGGTTTATACCAAAGTGCTGCATAGCCAAATCTCATTTAGTAACAATGTCAACTGAAGTTCTCATCTAACAAAATATTTAAATATTGGCAGCACTCTAAGCATGCAGTTATTTCTTTTGATGTTTAAAATATCGTGCATGAACTTAATGCTGAATTGAGGCCATATAGTGTTTCATCTGTGCTGGTTGTCTAGACCCTGTTACAGATGTTTTCCTGTAAAGGCTTTGGCACTCTGCATATTTGTGCTACAAGTGGAAACCAGTCCTTCTTTTGCCCTTTTCTCAGTAACCCTCCCCAAAACTATAGTGTTAGAAAAGGCCAAGGCTTAGAGACATGAGAAAAGTAGGATAATTAACTCCTTGGTAATCAGGTATGGTTAGGTGCCTCCTAACTTTTGTATGCCTAAATGCATTTAGTCTCAATGATTTGCTGATTGGCTTTAAAGCGAACAAACCAAAATTAACTCTTAATTCCCTTTCCCTCTCCTCTTCCCTGCAACCTGTATTTAAATGCTGACATTCAAAACAAGACATTTGCTGTGCTAGAAGCCTAACTAACAGTTACTTTTTACACTTCAAAAACGCACTATGGAATATGAAAGCAGATTTTTCGTTAAAAGACTGCAGTGCACTAGGTAGGAAGGAGTCGAAGTTTGGCATGATACTCATGTTTTTTGTATCAGGGGAAAATAACAATAATCAGTATGTTACCCTAAAACTAACGAACAGCTTCAATTTTATTTTTTTAAGATGTCAGTCAAACCTAAAGAGACATTTTAACTTCAGTCGAACATCCTATGAGAGAGATGAAGTAAAGATATGTGATCCTTGTGAATGTACTTTAATAAGGCATTGAACAGTACTGGGCAATCAGAGACACACGCACACATGCACACACACATTACTGCTTATATTCAAGCTCAAGTAATGCTTATGTTGCTACAACAGTCAGGAATGACCTAAGGGGGCCACATTTGGATTCAGTTTACGTTTATAGTAATGTTTAGGCTGTTGTCCAAGTCAGAACCAGAGATTCTCACTCAGAAGGATTGCCTTCTAGACTATTTCTCCTTGTATTGTAAACCTTTTTTAAGATCAGTTACATTAAAACAGGGATGAGAAATTTTAAGTTTCTTCTGAGTTTGGGTTCAAACCACAGCATTAAGGCAAGTTTCATTCCCAAAATCCCATCTGTCTGTGGTCTTTCTCTCCTCTTCCCCAAAATAGTATTCCGTTTTATTAGAAGTGGAGAATTCTTGTCTGTGAGAACACATTTTATTACTTTGTCCAAGCTAAGTGAATACCTGGAAACATAGCTTTTAATTTACCAGGTACAATAGCAATATTTTCTTATTTACCTGTTAAAGTTCATATAGAAACTGGTCAGAACATCTAACGTAGAGCCAGTAAGATTATTTCGCTTGTATTTGTGTAATTTAAAAGACACAAACCCTCTTATGTGTTTATGGCATGGGCTCACGTCTGTTTTTAGATTGACACTGGTTAGAATACTTAAACTTTCTAGCATGGACTAAGCTTGTTGTAGGGAACAGCCCAGGTATCCTCTTCAACGCAGTGTGTATGTGGTTATGTGGTGAAATGTACCAACTCAAACGTATCTCAGTTGGAAAGAATTAATTTTCCCACCATTTCAGAATAGTGATTTCTTCTGTCTTGCATCAGTATTCCAAGAAAAAAAAAATTGACATATTGAATGTGTTTCAGACTACTAACTGCAGAGAATTTTCCTTTATGTGGTTCAATTCCATTTTCCCCATAAATGCTACCTGACATTCAACTGCTGTGAGGAGAGCTACATTAATTAAGTAATTGTACACAGTCCATTTTACTGACAGTTTGTCCTGCTGAGTTTGGGTTTCTTTATGTTTACACAATTGTCCCTGAATCATGCTGCTTTCTGGAAAACAGTGTGATGCCCTACAGAGAAAATTCTTAAACTGAAAATCACTGGAAAAATCAATGGACAATACAGTCATCTAAATGAGTCTGTGGAATGAGAGATTTTGAGAAACAAGCAGGCTTTTTGTCGAGGCCTACTAAGAATATAGAACATTTATCTGGTATGATAACTCATAAGCAATCAATATTGAAGAGACCAGTTTCTACAGGAGCACACAAGAACCACTAACCTCTTTTCTCTGAACAGGCCCAACTTTTCCACAAATCTTTTACTTTTCCTACCTATAGTTTCTTTTTTGTTGTTTGTTTTTCTCCTATTCAGACACCACAGATGAATTCCAAGTTCCTTTTGAGGAACTGCCTTAACTTACAGTTTGCCATGGAACATCTAAATTTCTATTCTTTTTTATATAGGTCCTAAAGATTCTTTTGCATGCTTAGATCCTTGATGTCAATGGAGCAGACACTTCCACTCAGTTCTCCACAGAATTGCTCAATTTTCCTATTTTGTCACATGCATTTTTTTAATCACACAGCATCTATATGATTCATTTTGGCTTCCACTGGGTCATCCTATCTCCATTGGTATTTTATAGACCATTCATAGGGCAACAATCAAATAGTTCACTCTGGAAGCATAATTTGGATTTTTGTATGATTTTAACTTTTGACATGGCTGCACTTTGAAGAGTTTTGTAATACAAAGCACATGATCCTTTTCTTGGTTGTTGGCTCGGTCTTGCTCAGACTGTGACCCCAGCCAATGCTCACTCAATACAGCTGAGCATCAGTAAGGATGTTTACCCTAGGTCACTCTTCCTCGCTTGCTGCTCCAAAACTCAGTGAAATAAAAACAAATGAGGTGAATTAACTAACTCACCTTACTCAGGAGGGTAAGCAGAGGAGGAGGCTCAGATCTCTTCTCTCTGGTGAGAGGAGAGATCTCAGTGATAGGACCTTCTCTCAGCAATAGGACCTGAGGGAACAGCATGAAGCTGTCAGGGGAGGTTCAGGCTGGATATTAGGAAAAGATTCTTAACTGAGAGAGTGGTCAGGCACTGGAACAGCCTCCCAAGGGAAGTGGTCATGACACCAAGCCTACTGGAGTTCAAGAAGCATTTGGACAACACTCTTAGATCTGGTTTAATTTGTACATAGTCCTGTGTGCAGCTGGGAGTTAGGGTCAATGATCCTAGTGGGTCCCTTCCAACTCAGGATATTCTATGATTCTGTGATTCTATACTGAGTATGAGTGAGAAAGAATTGTAAATCCAACTGGTAAATTAACCACCAGTGTCAATATGACTGAAAAGTAGCCAGAGGTACAGACCTCAGTCCTGAGACTTACAGAAAAGTAGCCAGATGAAGAAAGGACAACATTTTTGTCATTTCTGTTTGTCTCAGAAATTCTGTACAGTAGCCCTGACCGTTTGATCTCAGAAAGGTCTATCTACCTTACAATCTAAATAAAAATAAGGAAAACATTATAAGCAAATCTAAAGAATGGCTTTTGGGACAGATATTAGGAACTCTTTTGTAGTGGGAAAATATAGACAAATCTTGATTTTCGTTTCAATCCTCCTGCCTAGCAGACCTTTCCACAGCAGCAGAGATACAGATCCAGAGAATACATGGCAGCAGAAGACAGATTTGGTAATGTATCTCCATGAACACATTGGGAAACCCACATATTTACAGTGTTTCTCTTAGACAAGAATACTTCTGCTAATTGCTCTGCGTGGATGGAATGCTCTGATTATCACTGAGGCTTAATAATTAGGTCTTGTCACAGTGAACATAACCCATCACCTTTATTCACCAAAGAGGTGATAGAACTTGCAATCTCCTCCCTCCCTAATGTCTGTCATACACAACAGTCCTATACCATCATCACCTTCAATGTCAGGTAGAACTGCTTGTAAAATGAAAGGGAATTTTTTGTACACACTTGATACCGCCATACAAATGTTTGACAAAATGGTTAAACTGGTGAGCTTAGAAGTCTGCAGGTGTTTCTGCAGCAATCTTTGTGGATTCTGTTCACTTCAAGACTAGGATTTAATTGCCTTTCAGCAATCAGTCTGCAGTCTTAAGAAATCCATCTTTAAAGCAATCATACATCTGTCACCACCCTATAAAATATCTTTCTTTGATGCTAGTAACTCTTATTAGAAAGTAATGTTTCTGCAAGTTCTTCACACTCTACACCTCTCCTCACTTTTCACCATCTCCCATCTGGGTATAACTTGCATTTTTATACAACAGTATTTCCTTTCAAATTCTCCTTGGCTTCTTAAAAGTAAAGGTCTTTGTTTCCCTGGTTCCATTTTACTCTTTGCAGGTTAGGTAACACTTACCACCTAAATCTTACCCAGGTGTCAGTACTATCTTCTCTTGCTTTTTATCTAAAACCGTCCTCAGTACCCTTTTGTATTCAAAAGAATGAAACATGAAAGTTATACTTCAAAGGAGATCATAAAATATTGGTGTACTAACAGTTTACCAGAAAGCAGCCAACTAATCTTAATAAATATTGGAACTTTAGTAAAAAGATGTAGTTATCTGTAACAAAAGGCAGAGGATGGTAAAAAATCGAGTCTTTGTGGAATATTATACCATATTACCCACTTACAAAAAACACTGTCATTCACTAACTTCAGTAGGATTCATCTGCATGCTCAAGTGAAGCATATAGTCAGACTTCATGGGTCCACAAGGGTCAATAAGAGATATTTTGCTTCTCCTGTCACTTGAGCGCAGAGATTCTGCTGTGATAATTGGCGGTGACTTAACCACAGATAGCAACACTGTACAATCGTTTATGAAACTTTCGAAATGCCCAGGGAAATTGTATAAATCAGACAATTACAGTTAATCGCTGGGGTTTAAATTTGGTCACAGAATCAGATTTATCATCTCTATTTTTAGGTAGTCTCCTTAGTTAACTACTCTGGCCCAATTACCTAGAATTATGGCATTATTAGTTCTGCAAAAACAAAAACAAAAGCAAAACAAAAACAAAACAAAACAAAACAGAAGCTTGGAAATTCAGTGCTCCTGAAACCATAAATAGAACAATTATTTACTTTTGTTTCAGAACTGAACTATCTCCTGTAAACGTTACATTAGATAGTGAGAACTGACATTCAGAGCACAAAGAGTCTATCTGAGAAGATACTAGGTCTGCTTAACTACAGACTAATAGATGTGACCAGCAGCTGTCAATCTGTTGGAAAAAAAAACAGGTGCATAAAAGGCGGTAAAAAGACCGTCAAGGTTAGCAGTGAGGAGGAATACGGAAAGGTTAGTTTAGCTAACAGTAATAATTTCTGTTAACGCACTGCCATCGGACCAGCCAGTTTAACTTGCCCTCCAGCTTTTATATAAATCTCTAAAATCATTGTTCCACCCTAATTAGGATGACTTATTTAACTAGTATGAGTGAAGAAAATGATTAATCTACACTCTACAGTTTGTATCACAAGGACCAGTGAACAATCACTCTATCGTCTCTCTGCATTTCTTTGGAAGTTTAGGTGGAAGAGTATGTTCTTGGATTGCGACAAATTTGCATGATGGGAAATATAAGTAAATGACCAAATTGTAAACTCTGTGGTATTAAAACATTGTTTTAGTTGAATGAGTACTGAAATAGAGCTGTGTTTAGTTACTGAATTAAAAATAATATGGGGTGCTTTGAAACTGGTGCAGAAATATGGATTTTGTGTGGCTTGTTCTACCTTCTGATCTCTTCTGACTATAATTAAGAAAAAAAAAAAAAAAGCCAGTTGATAAAATGCAGCAGATGGCAGTAATGTACAAAGGAAACACGATCCTTTGCTTATCTCAGGATTACTCTGAGCATACAGACTTTACCGTTCCTCACATTGACTGTCTAGCCTAGAGTTGCTAAATGCCTCCATTTTACTTGTTTGGATTTCAACTTGCTTTAGTATATTTGTCAGTAAGTGTCTTAAATCAAGAACCAGGCAGGAAGATTCAAAGCTGAATGCCTTTACAAGTTCAAAAGAACATCACTGAGATGCTGTCAGCGTAAATAAATATCCTGAAAATAAATAGTTGCTGGTGTTAAGACATACCTACTCAGAATAAGAATGTCATCCTGACTTCATTTTAGATATATTTTTAAAGCACCTGCAACAGTGATTAAAAGGGTGAGACAGACAAATTCAATTTTATGGCTTTTAAAAAGCAGTGTTTCATGGATTTGTATCTGTTTGAAAGAGACAGAGCAGTATGACTATCCTGAATGCTATTGGGATATGAAATTCATTATATATTTCCTGCAAAAATTGTAACAACTTTCATGTAAAATACAGCAAGCCTTATTGAGCAATGTTGTGCTATTAGTTTCAAGAGATCATATAATTTCTAGTATCCCAACAATATATGACTAAAGATAATAATAAAAAAAAAATTCTCTGTTGTTTCATACTGCTCAGAAGAATGTTATGAGGGAGGTCTCCCAAGTCCTTTCCACTCACAGCTCCCACAACATCTCTGCTTACTGTCTTTTCTGTCAAATTAGTAACTCTGGGCTCTAACTCACAGGCTGTAGGGTACGTGCTGGAGCAGCGCATGACATTTTAACGTTATGGACAGATTCGGCAGAATTAGCTGAACAGCGCTGAATCTGATTTTCAGCCATTCCATTTTCCACTGTTCCCACAAAAATATGAATCAAAATCAAGATCAGCGATGCCCTGTGTCTCTATGTTGGGCTGTGAACTGTGGCAAGGGGGTTGTGACCTCAATGGTGGTTCTGCTGTGGGGTGCTGGACAGAGGGGACAAGCTGCAGGGTGGCTCAAACATGAATTGTCAGATATCATGACTTATGTATGCTCAGACTTCGACCACCCTGGAGCTGCCTTTTAAAGTGCACATTTTGCACTCCTGCGAGTTGCACACAGCCAATATGATCCTTGTATGTGCTACTGCTGTAGGTGAAATCCCAGTGTAGAGAGGTCTGGTTGTCCAGTCCCAAAAGTGCAGCCACCAGTTAGTCTCCGAAAAAAGTGTGAGCATGGATTTGAAATTAGGAGTTAGGAAGGAGGCAGTTTAATTGTATACTTTGGTCTTCTTGTCTCTTTGGCCCCACGATTTTATGTCTGTTACAGATGGAAACAAACTGTTGTGAGTTGGTAAAGCCCAGGTTCACAGCACGACTACCATTTCAGGAAGTAGAAGGCAGCAGCTAATGGAGGGTACTAAAGCTCCCTTGTTTTTCCCCAGTGAATCTGCCCTTGATTTTGAGGGCAATGAATGTGCTTTAAAGGAAAAGGCAGATGGGAGCTACTGTTAATCACAGCTATCATTAAAAAATGCACAAGTTCATTTTTTCACTCTGTCCCAATTTGGCTTTCTTCTGGCCCAACTACAGGGTTTGCTTAGACTTTCCTCTCTCTCAGGGGTGCCACCACTGATCAGTATTTGGATAAAGCTTTTTAATATACAGAACTGAAGACATTATTGGATACTGTCTTTCTTGAAGGTATTTTTAAAGGAGCAGTAATGCTTCCTTACCCTTTATCAGTGAACGGGTAAGTAAAAGAATGGCCCAACATTCACTTACTAGGAAAAAAAAAAAGTTTTTTTTTTTTTACATGAGAGCTAGACTTCTTTTCTTTTTCACAAAATCACTATGACAGCAAACCCCATTGCAAAAATAAATAAATAAATAATTGGATGATAAAAGCAACACTTGTCTAATGAAAGCCAGCAGTGACTACGATATGCTAACAGAAACTATACTGCAGATAAAACTTATTCTACAGAGCTCATTGTCTTTAGATCAGCAATGCCAGTATGTAAAATAGGATTGAGTTTAAGTAGAAATATTTTGATGAAGAGAAGCCAATCTAGCAAGAGTATTGGAGAATTCAAGGCCCCAGACTGTAACTGTTGTATTACAGAAGTGAACCAAGCACAGTTTAGTGTGTCTGTTTCGACATAGAAACTTGCAGAAAGAAAACCTGGTATCTTTTCTGTCTGTTTGGCCTCAGTTCAGATCACTGACAGACACTTCTTCATTGTGGAGTGTGATGCTTTCCATTTCATAGTGAAAAGATGATGTTCCTAAAATGATTCTTACTCTTCGTAGACCTACATAACTGGTGTTTCTCCTCATGAAAAACAATTTCTGGAATAAACTAGTCAATGAAAATGGAATGAATTATTTCATGATTTTAACAATAACCTAGTGGCCAGACCGTTAGCATCCTATCTAATTACTTCATACAACATATTTTATTCTTGGGGGGCTATTTGCTTAAAAAGTATACCATAATGTTATTCTTACTTAGAGACAAAACAAAACTCTATTTTCTATCAGTATTGTGATGGATGTAAATGGATACTGCTGGCTGTAAAATAAATTAATTGAAATTATGTAAAAATCTGTCCTGTTCTGAGCTCTATTCAGCATGAAGGTCTAAGCATTTATGACAAATCATCTTCAGGTTTCACAGTAATTAATACAGCAGCTCTTTAGCCTTTAAAAGGAAGGCATACTACATAATACGAATCAAGCACACAGAGAAGATATAAAAATTAATAACATAACCTCAATTATCTGGGATATGTCCTTAACATGAAATTTAATCTTCCCATTTTGCCCAGCCAACAAGGCATATGGAATAGGATCTGCTGCTGCTGGCTGAATGCTTAGATACACCTGTGTTAAGAGAAAATGTTTCTTCTTCCTCTATTTTGTGGATTTTAGTTTCAAGCTATGCCTGTCACTCTACTTAAGTATCTTTTTATGGTCTGTTTTCTATTTTTTATGAGGTGTATCACATGATGCTTTCTCAAAACCGCACATCAATTATATTAAAAGAGGTATCTGAGTTAAATTCTTAATCTAAATACTCTCAATTTTTGAAAAACAATTCTAAATGTAGGTTTTCCTTAAATATGGTAAAATAGAAATGATCTTACAGTGATAAGCCATACTGCAGAGTCAGTTCTTTGGGTCAGTGTGTGTGTAAGAAATGAGGCACTACTCAATTTCCTCTGCAGATCTGCAGATGAATGTAGAGATATTGGAAAGGGTAATTACAAGAAATAGCAACTCAAAGAGGGAGAATAACTTTTCTTAAAAATAGCAAAATGCCAACAAAATGCCAAAGGGACAATAAAGATAATTCAGAAAGGAGAGTTATGAAGGAAACAAACATCAGAAAGTACAAAAAAAAAAAGAAAAAAGGAAAAAAAAAAAAACACTGAACAGCTAAATTATGGTCCTACAGATAGGTATTCCTGCATGTAGATGTACCTATTCCTACTGTATAGGACGCAAGAGAAGATAATAAAAATGAGAAACTTACTGGATTACACTAGTTTGTTTTTTTGGATGTAAAAGGTGTACAACATATAGAAATTTTAGCTGTTTATTACTATTTTCACAGAATCCTAGAATCATGGAATATCCTGAGTTGGAAGAGACCCACAAGGATCATCAAGTCAAACTCCTGGCTCCACACAGGACCACCCAAAAATCAGACCATGTCTGAGAGCGTTGTTCTTCTTGAACTCCGGCAGGCTCGGTGCCATGACCACGTCCCTGGGGAGCCTGTTCCAGTGCCTGACCATCCTCTCAGTGAAGAACCTTTTCCTAACACCCAGCCTGAACCTCCCCTGTTGCAGCTCCATGCCATTCCCTCGGGTCCTGTTGCTGTCACCAGAGAGAAGAGATCAGCGCCTGCCCCTCCACTCCCCTCATGAGAAAGCTGTAGGCCACCATGAGGTCTCCCCTCAGTCTCCTCTTCTCTGGGCTGAACAAACCAAGTGACCTCAGCTGCTCCTCATACATCTTCCCCTCTAGACCCTTCACCATCTTTGCTGCCCTCCTTTGGACACTCTCTGATAGTTTCATGCTTTTTTTTTATACTGTGGTGCCCAAAACTGCACACAGTATTGTAACCTTTTTACTTTAAATCGTGCTATACACTAATTACACAGACTTAAACAGAATATTAATTAGTAGTGACAGTTAAGCCTGAATGTAAATCAAGATGTTAAGTGAGTAGTCTCAGTGGACAATTATAATTAGCATTTCAATGTATAAGTAGGTATTAATTGCAAGCTAACCAAAGAACTGCAGAAAAATCTATAGTTTTGTGTATAAAAAGGGTGTTGGCTTTTATATATATGGTTGCATTTAGTTATCCAACACATTTGAATAAACATGGATTCTCCCAGCTCTCAGTTCTCCGTAAGCAAGTACCCATAGCAAGCAGATTTTCTTAACATCTATCAAGACAATGACTGGTTTTTTTTTCTTCCCTCAGTCAAATAAAAAGCTTGGTAGGAGTACCCCGACCTCAGGATGCTGGATGGCTTTTTTACAAATCTCTCACTGAGAACAGCAATGTATGTGCCAAGTAGTATTCCAGCAACATGTTTCAACAGCATTCTGCTGCCCGCACGCCTAGAAGACAGTATCATGAGTGCCCAAACAGAGCCTCGCATTATCTCTGTCCCTGTCATCACATGGCGTTGCTTACTGACAATGATCTGAGCACTGTCTGCTTCACATACTGCAGCTGGTAGAAAGATATAGGAATTAGAATTTAGATGATAATTCCATTAGGAATTCACAAGTCTGAATAAAACCCAGCTGACTCTAAGCTCTTCGGCTCTACAAGGCTAACAGTAGTTAAGGGTCTAGTTTTGTCAGCAGAGCAAGCATAAAAAAGTCAGAGAAAAGAAGAGATACATCATGTAGTAAAATAACATTTTTTTTAAATGTTGAAAACAAAGACTTAAAATCTAAATCTTCTAAATATCCATCTGTTATATAGTAGTCTGAAAATAATACTCTAATTGTGAATACAAACATTTTAACTGCAGTTTTTTGTGAAAGTATTTTTTAAANATTTTTACATTCGTTTTGCCAGCACTAGCAGAACTAAAAATAGAAATAACACTATTATTTAACCTAGCACCATTATTCTCATTGCATAACTTGCAGTAATTTATTGTATACATTTTACACAAAAACTACATAATCCAGAAGGCATATACTATAACACACTATTTGGTTTTCCTGCATGAAATAGTAAAACAAAACTTAAATGAAGCTAATATGAGTATTTTTCATCTGATATCCAATTAATTTTTACTTTGATAAGAAAAAATGGTTGAAGTTAGGCAACAGTAGAAAGCAGTAAGAAATTTTAAGTGCAGTGAGGTGTGGATTTTTTCATTACAATTATTACTGTTTCCTTGGGTTTTGTAGGGAATAGTTGGTATAAAAAATCATGTTGTAAAATCAAAATAATTTTCAGCTAATAATGATTAGCTCTCTGATATTCTTCCATACAATGCACAAGAAGTACTTTACAAAAGCCTGCATCATTGATACTCTCTGATAATAAATAAAGAAACAGAGGCATAAAAAGCATGAATTGCTCCAAACAGGACAACATGGCTGGGAGAACGAAGAACAATGCCAAGGCCTCCTGAATCATAGTTATCCTTATTGTGTCACCAATCAAGCACAGCACTGGTGAAACATGAAAAGGATATGTACACTTTAAATTTCCATGAGTGGATTCAAATATGAGTTAACAGTGAAAGAGTGCCTGTACTTATTTTCTTTATAGTTGGTAGATGACCTAGTGGTCTTCAAAAAACTCATAATTAGCATCTTGGAGGAGATGTTTGATATACACATTCATATAAGCCGATAAAGAAAATGAGACCAAAACCAAAGAGAGAAGATGAAATTAGCATTATACCCCACAAAGTAATCCTGAGAAGACTGAAGCGCTACTAAGACACCTATGCTATATTTAGGGCAGAAGACTTGAAGGTTATTTTCTAGCTCATCAGGTCTAACACTATTACCACAAGCACTAGATCCTGCAATTTATGCTATAACCCTAGCTGGGTTCATAACTCTTTCTCCTTTTACCTACTTACAACCTACTCAATATCTCTACATGCTTTCCCCTCCCCTTTCTGTGCACTCCCCTCTGTTTTCTTTGTTTTTCACTCATTTACACTTAAACGCTTTTATTTCCTTCTTCTTTTCCACACTGATTTCCAGTATGCAGAACACTGAACACAGAGAAAACCCCCTTTTCCACTGTTTTCCTCTCACTTTCTGTCTTCATCCTTTGCACCACAGCAGTTCTCAGGAAACGTGGAGCTCCATTTCAGGAAAGCCCTGCCATAGACAGAAAATTTAACCCCTCAATGTATTTGAGGAACACCAGAGTCAAAACACACAAACAAAATGAAACCCTGGAAATCCTGAGCTACTTATTTACTTTTAATTACTTCTTAAATATTTATTTGTACGAGACAAAATGCACTCCAGTTGGCCCTCCTTTTGTACCTTGTAGTTCAAGTGATCTCTTGGATCATGGACTCTCTAGACTAGGGGTAATTTCATACTTAGCAGAAAAAGTCTTCTGATATATTTAATGAATGGATTTACTGCTAATGTAATTAAGTAGAATTTTATTCCATCAATTCAAACAAGACTATGTAAAATTTATTTGCATCATACTAAATTAGAAACTGGACTGGTAATGTACTTATTAAGATAACTATAAATACATATATACATATGTTTGCTAGTGCCATGTTTTTAATAATTTTACATGTAATCAAACTGTTTCAGTTATCAGTTAAACAAACACATTATCACCAGTCTTATTTATGTACAGAAGCACATCTTTTAAAGAAGAAATAAATTATACTCAGCTGTGTCTACAATATCCTGGATTCCACTTACTCAAGCTTTGTCTTTTTCTAGTCATTTTTGTAATATGTTGTAGATGATTTTATGTCTTAGTAGATGTATGTGGATAAAGAAGAACAGTTACATTTTCAATAACTTACTTGGAGACACAGACTTCTCCAGCAGAGAAGTCTGCAGCAGATCAAATCTTGATCAGATAGCTGGGCTTGGTCAGGCCAGGGTGTATGTCCTGATGTGAGTGGCAAAACTCCAGAAGCCACAGACATGTAAAAACATGTTTTTTTCTGGGCTTCACCTGTGGTAATAATTTCCCAGCTGTAAACTTTTCTTTGTATGTTTCCATTTCTTTAAAATTCTTTCTTGTAATACAGTTACATGATATTGAATTAGCCCAAATTTGGGGCCATTCAGTAGGCTGAGATCGACATCACACGAATAAGGGCTTATGATAAATGTCTTTCTCCAGCCACGCAAATGTGAAGGAACAGAACATTAGAAATACACTTTGCCTTATTATTTTCCATATTGTATTGAAAAATTCTGGTACTTTCAACTGAAATACTTGAAAAAGGTTGAAAACTGCATTTTTACAGAACAATACTATCTACAGCTTAAGGCATATGTGCTGCACATACCTTTTAAAGGTGTCACTTCAGCAATTGATCTGTTTCAGTCAGCTGCAATCTACAGTGAACTTGAAAGCTGTAGAAAACATGGCACCCATTCAACAAAGCACTTAAGCCTACATGTAACAGATATTGCTGAATAAGGACCTCTAACTTCAAGACATCATAATGTGTGCTTTGTATATACTTCCATTAATATATACAAGTATATACAATCATAACTTCTGCTAAAAACAGCCTGTCTGTAAAAGAGCCAAGTTTTGACATTGTTCTCTGATCCTCTACAAATATGTATCTTTACTCTTGTCTCCTAATCAATGTGGAACTTGCAGACTTACAGCAGATCTCAGGATCTGGAGGTCAAACTTTAGGCATGTGAATAAGCTGCTGGCTGGCTCTTTCAATAAGAAGTGAAGGCAAACAAACTTGATTCCATAATTTAAAAAGCAAATTGAAATGGTAAATATCTGTTTCATCTTTCAATTAAATCTGACATTCTACAATTGTTTTTAATCAGCCACACAGCAAATGTTGCTTTTATTTTCCTTTACAGTATATATACTTTTAAAAACATCATAACAGTTGACCAGCTGTACTCCAAATGTCTTCAAGCTTTTCCAATCTATTACACATTTCACTATATATTTTGGATGTCTATATAATGTGTGGTAACAAGATAATAAGAATTGGTTCCCTTTTGGCTGTTTCAGGCCATTATGTAATCATATAATTGTAGTCCCGAAGCATCTCGCTTATTTTGTTAGGCCTGAACTGCAGTTCTTAAAAGCCAATCATAAGGATGCTCCAGCAAGATAGAATGGATAATGTATGGATTCATCTATGTGTGGTTGAAAAGCTTGAGTAAAACACAACAACAACAACAACAACAAAACAGAAAAAAAATCAGGGAGAAGTAGTTGAAAGCCAATGATTAGAAAGGATAATCCAACAAAATAATAACTCATTGAAAAACATCATTAATTCTAAAACTGTATCTATCATCCATACTAAATTGCAGAACTAAGTACTCCACAAGAATGTCATGTAATCTGTCAAAATCATGGCATTCAAAGTCTTAGACCAGACTAGAATTGTAACTTTTACTTATTTTTGACGATAGATGCTGTTCCTCTCTGCTTTTCCCTGTGCAGAATGGTGTGGTTATGGATTTGCACAGGTGTGATAAACCCATCAGAAAATGGATCTAACAGTCCAAATGCACTTGAAATTATTAATAGTATAAAGCCATTTTGTCAATTTTGTTACTTTTCCTCAGAACTTGGAAGACATTGCTGTGAGCCATCCAAAAATCTCAAATGAGTTTTTACTTATAAAAGAGTATTATTAAAAACTATTTATGCAATAAACCACTGAAGCTCTTAGATGAAATGAATTGTCATATTCTTATGATATAGAAATTCCTATAAAGTACGAAGGAAGACAAATATTTTACAGTGGATATAGTATGTTTGCTAGTTTCCATATTTTGACATTTTGTCTGACTGATTTTCAAAAACCAGGCAATTGAAAGCAGTCCAGAAAATGATTATAATTGTTCTATTGAAACAACACTACGTTTTTATTGAAATCAGGCAGACAGCAGCAGTATATTGAATTTTGAAAGGTACTGAACTGCTGTATAATTATTGTTTTCCAGTAATAATGCAGATGCACAGTCCTTTCCAGAGTTCGTCTCAGTATAACCTCTCAGTTTGTCTCAGTTTAAATCTTTGTCAGCAACATGGGCAGTGGGATTGAGCACATCCTCAGCAAGTTTGTGGATGACACCAAGCTGTGTGGTGTGATTGACATGCTGGAGGGAAGGGATGCCATCCAGACAGACCTTGACGGGCTTGAGAGGTGGGCCTATGCTAACCTCATGAAGTTCAAGAAGT
>VXAL01001914.1:3952-15574 GCA_013399475.1 Chauna torquata
AGCTGGGGGCCACTTGTTGATATCTGAGCTGTCCTGCTGAGCACCGTGCCTCAGTTTCCCTCCACTGCCAGCCCCGTGGCCAGGCTGCGGTGTCTGGCATGCCCCACGGCAACGTGGGGTGGGGGCACAGCGCCCCAGCTGCAAAGGGGGTGCCCCTGTGGGATGTGGGTGGGAGCCAGCCCCTGTGGCTGGGGAAACTAGGAGTGGGGCCGGGCCCCCACCTCCATCGCTCGGAGTCGGGAGCAGCGAGCATGCTGGGTAATTTCACGCTAATTAGGGAGAACAAAGAAGGAGTGGGCGGGGAGTGGGGGGTGCGGCAGTCCCGCCACCCTTGCAGGCTGGGGCTGGGGGAAGAGGGGACTGGGAGATGCCGGGATGGGGCTGGGCCATGGGCAGCCTGGCCTTGGGGTCCTCTCCGACATTTGCTAATTAAGCTCTGCAATTACTGCCAGTGGGGCAGGGGCTGCCGGGGACCCCTAGCAGGGAGACCTGGGCTGCCTAGTCCCCAGTGTCCCCTCCTGTCCCCAGGAGGGCTGGGCTGGGCTGGAAGGGTTGGTGGCCCCTTAGGATTTCTGCCTGGCTGGGACCAGCGAAACCCAGGGATGGGGAAGCTGGGGTTGGCTTGCTGAGGGATGGGGAGCCTTGCCTGCACCCAGGGGTTTCTCCACTCTCACGTGGGGAAATCCCCCAGGGTCAGGGGGAAAGAGCTGATTAATAGCAGAGAGGGGACGCACAGATGCAGCAGTGCTGTGCGGTGCTGAGCCCCCATCTGGGTGCTCTCTGTCCGCAGATCTACCGGCGGTGCTGGCTGGTCTTCCGGAAATCCTCCAGCAAAGGGCCCCAGCGCCTGGAGAAGTACCCAGATGAGAAGTCGGTGTGCCTGCGTGGGTGCCCCAAGGTGAGGGGCTGCAACCCAGGGGTGTTGGCACATGGAGGGGACCCCGCAGGGGGACGTGGCTGGGTGTGGGCACAGCCCCTGGTGACACCCCCCCCCACCACCACCTCCGCAGGTCACTGAGATCAGCAACGTCAAGTGCATCACCCGGCTGCCCAAGGAGACTAAGAGGCAGGCAGTGGCCATCGTCTTCACCGACGACTCAGCCCGGACTTTCACCTGCGATTCGGGTATGGGGGACACCCCACGGGCCCGGCTGTGCTGGGGGGCTCCCTGTTTTGCTGGGGGCGGTGGGAGCCCAGGGCTGCCGTGTGCCTTGCAGAGCTGGAGGCCGAGGAGTGGTACAAGACACTGTCGGTGGAGTGCCTGGGTGCCCGCCTGAATGACATCAGCCTGGGGGAGCCTGACCTGCTGGCGCCTGGTGTGCAGTGCGAGCAGACGGGTGAGCACAGGCAGCGGGGCGCCTGCTTGGGGTTTGGCCCCACTACGGCCCCGCTGAGATCTCANCCACCCCCCCCTCCATCCAGACCGGTTCAATGTGTTCCTCCTCCCCTGCCCCAACCTGGACGTTTATGGCGAGTGCAAGCTGCAGATCACCCATGAGAACATCTACCTCTGGGACATGCACAACCCGCGAGTGAAGCTGGTGTCCTGGCCCCTCTGCTCCCTGCGCCGCTACGGCCGTGATGCAACACGCTTCACCTTTGAGGCAGGACGGTGAGGTGCCGCCCTGGCGGGGACAGGGACTGGCACGGGTTGGTCCCGCTGGCTGCGTCTATCGCTGGGTGCCGCAGCAGCGCTGCTCCCGTCGCCCCAAGGCAGGGCAGGCCTGATGCCAGGGTGAGGGCTGTGGCCCTGCAGCAGCTGCGGGCCCTTTCCGGGGCCACCCACGCACCCAGCCCTCCAGGAGCCAGGCTCCTGCCGTGGGGAGGCTGCTTTGGCTCCACCAGGCCTGGCTATATTAGGAACTTTCCTGCTAATTACTAGCTCCAGAGGAGAAGAAACATGATCTTCCCTTTCATCCCGGCCCTTGGCTTCTGCTGACTCACCAGGCTGGGCTCTCCTGGGGCGCAGGGGAGGGATCGGTGGTGCTGGCTCCGGGCAGCCACTTTCCCGGGAAGGGCACCCAGGGGAGCCCGTCGGCCATTGTGGGTGCTTGGGGGGCCGTGCTCCAGCCCAGCTGCACCAGGGAGGTTTGGGGCTGGAGCTGGTCCTGGCTCAGCACATGGCCACACTGGGTCAGCTGGTGCCAGGGGCAAGGAGGGGACAGCGCTTCCAGCATGGGAAGCTGGGCTGTCTGCTGCTGGGGGGTGCTTTTTTAATCATCCCTCCGCTTTGGTTGCAGCATGGCTTCGCTCCTGTGACTGGCCAGTTGTGGGGTGGCGCGAAACCATCCCTGGCAGCAGCAAGGCGCTTGGGTCCAGGGGCTCAGGCGAAGCTCAAACTGGGGATGGGCGCAGGCATGTGCCAGCAGACCCTGTGACGCCCTGCGCTCTGTCCCCACAGGATGTGTGATGCGGGTGAGGGCCTCTACACCTTCCAGACGCAGGAGGGCGAGCAGATCTACCAGCGCGTGCACAGCGCCACGTTGGCCATTGCCGAGCAGCACAAGAGGGTCCTGCTGGAGATGGAGAAGAACGTCAGGGTGAGCCACGGCCCTGAGGCCTCTGCAGGCTGTGCCAGCCTCACCAGCAGGTGGTTTTGGGGCAGCTCATGCCCCGCTGGGGCGGGCTCAGGGCGCTGCATGCCGCACTCACCCTGTCTTGTCCACGGCAGCTGCTGAGCAAGGGCACTGAGCACTTCTCCTACCCCTGCACCCCCACCACCATGCTGCCCCGCAGCGCCTACTGGCACCACATCACTGGCTCGCAGAACATGGCTGAGTCCTCCAGCTATGCTGGTGAGCATCCCCCTGTACCCTGCCAGGGACCCGCTGGGGACCCGTGGCTCCTCCAGCCCCAGCACATTCCCCATGCGAAACCACATTGTGCTTTGTCCCCAGGGGAGGCATACGCGGGTGCCCAGGCCAGCTCGGACACCGACCTCCTCAACAGGTTCATCTTGCTGAAGCCAAAGCTCTCCAACAGTGACAAGCCTGAGAACAGGGAGTCCAAATCGTCCCCGTGAGTTGGTGGTGTGGGGACCATGGCCGCAGTGGGGCATGCAGGGGGCTCCACTGGTTCCCATCCTGGTGCGCCGCAGCCCCTTTTTCTTTCTGGGGGTGTCCAGGACCTGGGAAGCCACCAGTTCCTCAGAAAGGCTTCAAGCCCCTCGCCGCAGGGAGAGAGAGTCCGGCTATCCTCCGGGTATCCTCCTTGGGGACCGGGTGCTGGCAGCGGGGGCTCTCGCCCTGGCCTGAAGTTACAGGAGGTGACAGCTAGCTCTGTGTTAAGTGACTTTAAATATATATTGCATATCCGTATTATACAGTAAGAGATTTTTCCTTCTCACACGAATGCAAACTTTGTAGCTGCCGAAGAGACCTTGGGAAGAGGAGATGCTCAGAGATTTTTGACTCTTGCGGACATAGCTGGGAAGTGGAAAAGAGGTGGGAGGGGGGTGAAGAAATTTGGCCCATTTTCTGCAGGTAGGAAGGCTGGAGAAGCCACCCTGCCGCGGGAAAGGAGGCAGCTGTGCCAGCCCAATTTGCTCTGCAGGGCTGCTGCACGAGGCAGCGCTGGGCTGATTTTGCACTTCTCAAAGTGATTTGAACACTCTCTGTGGAATTGAGATGTCTCAGGAGAAACTGGTTATCCTTCTGAACCGAGGCCTCGCACACGCAGCGAGGGCAGCACGTCCTGGGACGGAGCTGTGCTGGGACGGAGCTGCTGGGGTGAGCTGAGCCCCGGCCCCTTGGATCCTCCCTCCCCACGTGCGTGCCCCTGGCCGTGCCCCCGTTTACCTGCACAGAACTGGCCAGGGGCTGTTATTGGCCAGTAGCAGCTGTCCCTCGAAGGGCAGCTTTGTGGAACTAAAGAAGTCCCTGGGCAGAAGCACCCCCAGAGGCCTTCCCAGGAGGTGCGGGTGGGGAACAGCCACATTTCTCAGCTGCACTCCTTTCTCGGTTCACTTGTCCTCACTCCCTCCTCGCTGCTTCTGCCAGTGGGCACCAGTGAGAATGGGTGAAAGACGTTGCACAGGGGAGTTGGGCTTAATGTACTGAACTCAAAAGCAATTGATTTTCTAGTTCTCCTATTTATTGACCTCCTTTAGAAGGGCTATCTTTTTATTGCAGTACAAACGTTGGTGTTTCTTTCCAGTCTTCTTTTGGTCTGGTTTGGTTGGTTGGTGGTTTTATTTCCTCCCTGAAAGCTCCAGGTCCGTGCTTTGGGGGCAGGGAGCGTTGTGATGTGGGAACCTGTGGTCTGTGGCCTGTAAATAGTGTGTCTTGGGTCTGTGTAGCTTGTGGATGAGGCTGGGGAGCTGCTGGCATAGTTATGGGCTGGAGCAGGGCTGCTCCCCGTGCCCAGCAGGGCAGCTGGGTCCCGGGGCACCCCAGCACCACCCAGCCGTGCCCTCCCTCAGGTGAGAGGTGTAACCTGCTGTCTTTTCCTGGGTACACACCTCATCTGGAAAAGATTTAACATTTATTACCAAAAATGTTTGAGTATTCTCTTTTCTTTCCTTTTTTTTTTTTTCTTTGTGTGTGTGTGGGNGCTCAATGAATAAACAACCCTTCTCCACCCTTCCTGTTTGTCTGTTCTATCCAAACATGCTCGGGAAGTACAAGCTGGAGTATTGCATGCCAGAGAAAAACGCTGATCAGGGGAGATTTCCTAGTGCTACAGGCAGCATGTTTGGCTCAAAGCTTTATTCTGCTTCCAGTGACTGCAAGGACGTTTCAAATGAAGCCCTGGAAGTGCTGGGGAGGGGAGATGAGTGTAGCAAATTGTACCCCCCCGCCCCCCCCCCCATCAACTACCCATGGGTAAAGCTTAACACCNGAAGGGATGCCAACTCCAAGCTCTTCCAGCATTATGCCAATTTGGTTAGCGCTGCTCTGGCTGTCTGGCACAGTGCTGGTCTCAGGTCAAGGGGAGCAGCAGCTGCACCAGCCAGGGCACTGCACCCCCCACCATGGTTGCGCCCAGAGCCTGAGCCGCCTGTCTGTGCTGCCGGGAACTGGCCACTCCTGCTTGCTGCCTCCGGGGATGGGGACAGGTATACCTGCGTGGCACACAGCAAGGCAGGCCCTGGCCTAAGGGACACTGTGAGCAGCCCGGCCGCTGTGACTCTTCCCTGGGAGGGGGGGCGGGGGGGGAGCAGCACTGACTCAGGCTGCATGCCCAGCCCAGTGGGAGTAGCACACGTCCCTGCATCCTGAGCCATCCCCTCACCCAGGCCCCAAGTCCCTGCCTTCCCCTCCCTCCCAGCCACCCAGATAAGGAAGAGGCAGCTCCTGCTCTGTCCAGCAAAGCATCACTGAGAAGCTCGTCCCAAGTCCTGCTGGGCACTGAGGAAGGGGAGAAGGGGTGACCAGGCCATCCCTGGAGCCCTTCAGCCACTGCCATGGCTCAGCATGGGCTCCAAGCTCCAGCCTGGCACGGAAGCCAGCTTGTACCTTGGGGGCTGTAGGCATAGTCAAAGCTGCCAGCTAGTGGGAGTCTATCATTAGTAACCCCCAACCCCAGCTCCTAACATAAAGATTAAACAGCACATGGGTAGAGTCTGCTCCAAAGGAGTCTTTAAATACAGCTAAACCTCCCTGGCCCATCTGGGCTCCCCTGCCGCACTGCCTTCTGCAGCATGTCTCTTACCAGCCCAGCCTCAAACAACTGCTTTAAACATAGCGCTGGTACTGTAAATGACAGGGTTACCTGCTGGAGGGGGTTCTGGTCTCCTCAGTAGGTAATGCCAAGAGCAGCAATCAGCAGTAGAGAGCAATGCTCCCTCCAAAGCAGATCTCATTAAGTTAATGTCTACTGGAGAGAACTAAATGATGTGACATCTCCTCCTGCAGCCCCAGACCAGCTTTCAGGGATAACTTAACACAGAGGGGTAAGGCTTTATTCAGCACAGTAAGGAATGGACGTGCAAATAAGATAGGGTTGTGTAACCGAGGTATGCACTTCCCAATCCCAAATGCCATGCAGCCAGACTCCAAAACTCTGGGTTCACTTACAGACAATGCTCAGCCCCATCCCAGCAAAGACATTCACAGATTTCTTCCTGTTTTACCCTACATGTCACGACGGCTTTCTCTGGGAAGGGAAGAGCCAGGGAAGAGGTGCTGCTGACCAGCACAGCTGGGCCAGGAAAAGCAGAGGGAGATGGGGAGGCAAAAGCCTCAGCCCAGGGTGCTGCCAGGCAGAGGCAGGAACCTTCTGCATCACTTCTGCCCGGACAGTCTCCTGCAAGGGGCCACCTCAGTTTATAGTGAGGACGTCACTCTGGATCTCATGGCTCAGCTGGGTCTGGAGGTCACTCAATTTCTTCTTCAGGCCCGAAAGTGCAGAGAGAACGATGGTTTCTGGGCGCAGAGAGCCGCAGGACTCCACGTTGTAGTAAAACCTGAGGTTACAAGTCAGGAGGGAAACGTTACCATCTGCTCTGTTTGGAGGTGCAAAACCAGAGAGCACCCACAGAGCAGTTCCAGCCCATTGTGACCCACCGCAAGATCTGCTGGGAGTCCCAACCATCAGCACTGCTGACCTCCCAACCGGGCACCAGCCAGTTGCCCCTCTACAACAGCAGCCACAGACCCACATGGAGCTCACACCAACACTCATGACCCTCCAGGCTGCAAGAGCATGTGAGATTTTCCCTGCTCAGCTCTGTGATGTGCAACACGCACTGGGGAGCTAAGACTGACTGGCTGGCTGGCTGCAGGCACTCCTGCAGTACAAATTCACCTGAAAAAGGGGATACCACCAGCAATCAGAGCATGAGAGACTCACATGGGTGAATAAATACTGCACGTGCTGGTGACATCAATGTCTTCAGCATCATCCTAAGCCATCTCCTCCCCAAGCCTCATACTTCACCAAATACTGCTACGTCCTACTTGATAACACGTACTCAGAAGAGTCATCTATTATCTCCCAGAGGGGAAAATCTGCCAGGCCTGGGCATATCATCAGTTAACTGCAACTCCTGCTCTGCTTTTCAGGGAACACCAGCTCCCTAGGCTGACAAACTTCAGTGCAGCGTATCTGACTCACATCAACAACAGCCAAAGTGATGCACCCAGCAGGATCCCCCCGTCTCCCAGCAGCGGGAGTACATTCAGCTTCCTACCTCTCGGGCTTCCCATTGGGGTCGTATGGAGCCTGAGCATCCTCCTCGTCGATCTCTGAGTATTCACTCTTGGGCCTGGAACCAAAGAGCAGGGAAGGTCAGCACGGAGCCCACACCCTAGTGCACCTGGCCCCTCAGAACACAAGCACTCAATGGCACAGCCCCAGCAAGCAATGCCTTGATGTCCAGCAGGTAAAGGAGAAGGCAAAGGAGCAGCTATCAAACATCAAAGTCACGCAAAAAAGCTCAAACCCATGTTGCCCTTCCTAGCTCCTCATCGATGCCACATGGTCACCTATCCCTGCTCCTAACTCACCCCACGCTCAGCCGTGGCCCCAAGAGGTGTGCAAGACCACCCCAACCCAGCAGTGGGATCGTCGAACATGGAGCTGGTGGTGTAAGCAGGCTGGCGCCATGCTGCCCTCCCTGTGCTGTGCTGCTACAGGCACGATAGAAGGGGCTAGAGCTGCTCTATCTGGTGTGTAACCTTCAGAGCCGAGTTGGCTGGCTCCAAGCTCAGGAGGTCGCTATCCTGACGCAAGTGATCCCAGCCAGGCTGACTCCCTAGGCAAGTTATCACTATCCAAAGGTCCCGGCACCAGGGAAAAAAAAAAAAAAAGGGTGCTGCCCCTCCTAGCAGGTCTCTCAGTCAGACGTGCTGCTGCACTGCCGCAAGGCTGCACTCTATCTTTGACAGCCAGAGCAGCTCACCAGCCCCAGTCTGGTGGGACCTGCCAGGCTCCTGCCTCTCTGAGCAGCACTGGAGGAACAGGATCAGTCCGGCTCTGCCTCAGCTCAGCGAGCCCTGCCTGAGGTACTGTGGCTCCATCCACCGCATTGGCACAGTCTGACAGCTGCTAAGAGCAAAGGGATGACAATGCCTAAAGGGACTGTTTATGGAGCCTGCAGTCTGTGCTATCTTTTCTTTCTACTTTTCACTTGGCCAGGAAAACACCAGAGCACACCAGCACTGTCTCTGCTGCACAGCTGAGATGGGATTTTTCCTAGCAGGAAATAATTGGACATCAGTGAGCCCCATCCTGATGTCCTGCACCTGCACTCCTCTACCTCACTACCAGTATCACTGCAGTACCATGTACATCAGCTGGGCCAAGATACTCTATCTTTCTACCTGCTGCATCTCTTAGCTTCTAGGGCATCACACTGGAGAGACTGTTTGGAAGCATTTAATCCACGTGAGAAAATGCAAAGCCTTGAGCAGTCTGAGAAGCCAGCACAGAAAAGGCTGTGCCCATCAAGGTCTCCTGCTGGCTTCCCACTGTCCCAGCGAGGTCAAGAAAGGCTGATCCTAGCGCCCTGCCATCAGCTGTCTAAGTAAAACTGTACTTCCCAAACAAATCCTCCGTCTGCAACAAACTGCTCAGAAAGATGAAGTGTTAATGGACCTGGGTCTTCACTTTACTTGCAACACCACCCATGACTGAAAACAGGGCAGAGAGCAAACTTGTCTCCACCACCATGACAGCTGCTCTGAGAGTCTGGCTGTCTTCCAGCGCTCTGCCAACAGCCTCAAAAAACAATGAGTATGTAAAACCCAAACAAAAAACAATATCTATCCTTGGATACCAGAGGCATTTGTCTATGTATCGTCTTCACTAGGAGTAAGATGAACTTGGAAAGAAATGTGTATCATAGGCGAACAGGCGGCTCCAACAGCAATCCATTTCTTTGGTACCTTCCAACTTCTACACAGATTTTGTAAAGAACCTCTCAAAAATTGTTTGCAGGTACCCAGCTTACTGCATGAAACACCAGGTTCATGAAGATGCAGCCCAGTCTGCCACCAGACAAAAGAATTTGCATTAGCTACCGCCTTGTGCCACCCAGAAGGGGAAATGCCTCACTGCTGAGGTACACAGGCTCAGCCACGCAGCCAGGGCAGTCCCCTGCAACACTGATGTCTTTCAAAGCCCAAACTCTCCTAAACTCACACTGTAACATCCTATTCCCCAAAAGAAAGCAAACCCGATACCTCAGCCTGCACGGTATGCGTCTGTTAAGACTCAAAGCATTATTCCAGAACCTGCCTGTTAGTTCATCAATGTCAAAGACTTAATATCTAGCATTACAGAAACTAAACCAGAGGATTTTTACAGCACCACAATGAGACCTAAAATTATTTCAAATCCTGATTTGAAATTCCACATCACAGAGACATTCTTGCTTTGCAAGTATCCAATCTACAACCCAGATAATCAACTGAATTTCCATGTAATTTACCTGCCACAAATCATCTGGCAATTTCAAAACTCTTGAGTTCCCCCCCAAAACTGCTGGTGACAAAGGCCAGTCCTGCACATCAACTCTTCTGATGTGCTCCTGACCACAAAACTGCCGAGCAGCTGCCTCCCTGGCCATGCACTGCCTTGCCACGACTGGCCCAGTCTGGTCTGTAGCTGGCTGTTTGCAAGGCCCAGCTTCAGTCCACATGTGCAGATCACCTGTACTGAGGGAAATGTCCACTTCCAGTTTTCCTGCACCACTGGCCAGCCTAGTTCCCACTGCAGATCCCAGAGTATTGCCCTGATGAGCTGCTGCTGAAGAAGCCGAATGCCCAGCACATCCTGTTCTCACGTAGAGTGACTGAACCGGACCCACGGATGCACCCTACAGAACCCATCAAAACCAAGCAGGGTTTACTCCTTCCATTAGTAAAACAGGTCTGGGATTGCCGCAGGCAGATCTTAGCCCTTTCCATGCATTTTACGGACTCATCTGCTGCTCCACCCTCTGTGACAAAAGGCTTCTCAAGTCTCCTGAGTGCACACCTCGCAGCACAAGATCTCTGTGACAGAAAACCCCCGGCAGTTTGGCTGAGGTGTGAAATCTAGGCTAACTGCCCTCAGAGAAGCTCACTTACTGAGAGCTAACTTAGCAAGGAGCAACGTAAGTAAGGCCATGCTCTGTGATAGGTTTGAGCGCCCCGGCTCAGAGCAGACAGTGTGGAAGGATGACAGCCCACTGCCTGCCTGCTGCCGCTCGCAGCCATTTGCAGAGTCAAGTCTGGCAACACGGTACCTGCACTGACAATAGGAAAGTCCGATGAGCCTCTTCTGCTGCACAGCCTCCTGTCCAGCTGCAGCTCCGGTCAGGCATCTGGTCCCGCTTGCTCAGCCTTGGCTTCTGCAGTCCCTGCACCAAATCCTGCTCCTGCACTGAGGTCTTCCTGACCTTGAATGCAGCTCTGACTGCTGTCCCGCAGTTACAGCGGCTTGTCTGCTCTCCCCTCTAGTTCCTGCTCGCAGCCTACCTTGGCTAAAGCACCTTGTTCCTCTCTCTGCTTCTGGCTCCAGCATGCTCTATAATAGGATGTCTACTAGGTGGTTACTGGGATGCAGAACCAGGAGCAGCTCAGGTATGTACTGATGGAAAAGTGTTGCTAGGTGAAGTCCTCACCCTGGCCAAAGCCATGCAGCCATTTTCCAAAAGCAAAACCTTGTCACTTCTAGATGAGACACAGCATGCTATCGGTGCAGAACGGTATGTCAGAGCAGAGGAAAGGGCCAAAGAGGAAAAGCCAGCAACCAGAGCTCATGCTTCTGGAGTGGCGAGACCTACAGGTGAAATTAGAGACAAGCACTGGGCTTCCTCAAACAGACAGGGATGCAAAATCAGCCTTGCAACGTAACCTTCCACTCTCTGCTCTCATGGCAACCTCTTCCACCTAGCCTGGGTCTATTCCTCCCTCAAACCACACCATGAACTACATGCAACTTGTGCAGGGAAGGAAAACTAGGAAGGAGTGGCAGGAAAAAAAGCGAGTGAGATAAAACACCAGTAGCACTACAAAGGGAGGGGGGAAGGGGTGGTCACGAACCAGTCCACCCAGTGTGCAGTTACAACCAAGTGACTGGCTTCGGCACCCCAGTACAGAAACAGGGAAGATTTTGTGCAAGGAGAAGCGACAGGCATACTGATGATCACTTTGCGACCCAAATTATGCCCAGAGCTGAAATCACAGAATGGTTTGGGTTGGAAGGGACCCTTAAAGATCACCCAGTCCAACCCCCTGCCATGGCCAGGGAAAAAACTTTCACTAGATCAGGTTATTCAAAGCACCATACGAACCTGACTTTGAACACTTCCAATGATGGGGTATCCGCAATGTCTCTCGGCAACCTCAGCATCCCACCACCCTCATCATGAAAAACATTCTTCCTTATATCCCATCTAAATCTACCCTCTTGCAGTTTAAAACCATTACCCTTTGTCCTGTTACAACCAGCCCTGGTACAAAGTCTTTCTCCACCTTTCTTATAAGCCCCCTTTGTATATTGAAAGGCTGCAATGAGTCTCCCGGAGCCTCCTCCTCTCCAGGCTGAACAACCCCAGCTCGCTCAGCCTCTCTTCACAGGAGAGGTGCTCCAGCTCTCTGAGCATCCTCGTGGCCCTGCTCTGGACCAGCTCCAACGGCTCCACGTCCTTCTCACGTTGGGGCCCCAGAGCTGGACGCAGCACTGCAGGTGGGG
>VXAL01001914.1:28655-42666 GCA_013399475.1 Chauna torquata
TCTTGGAAGCGGGCAGGGCGCGATGACGTAGCGGGGGCGGGTCGCGGCGGAGGTGACGCCGTCAGAGCGAGCCGAGCCGAGCCGGGTCGGGCGCGTCTGGAGGTGAGCGGGGCCGGGGCTTCCTCAGCGGCCTCGGGGCCGCCCCAGCGCTTCCCCTGCCCCGCGGGGGCGGGCAGGCTGCGGTGCGCCTCGTGCCTTGGCCGGGCCTCTGCCGGAGGGGCCTGGGCTTGGCGGCCCCCCTTTCCCGGGGGGAAGGCCGAGGCGGGGGGAGCGGCGTGGTTCTGCTTTTCCCAAAATACACAGGAGTGCCCCCAGCTTTCCTTGAGGAGACCGGGTTTTGTCGCCATCCGTTCAAACGCCTGTTTGTTACTGTCTCTGTAATTCCCTCTCGTAGCTAATCCCGGATCTCTGTAAGCCCTGGCTCTGTGAGTCAGGGGCTTCATCTCCCCCTTCTCTGTGAGGGAGTGCATTCGAGGTATTCGTAGGCCCGGTTTAGCTGTTGCCTGCAGCCGCGACTTGTGCCCCAGGCCGGTAGGAGCTGCCTGGCGCGCATCCTGAGCTGTTAATTAAATTGAAGCTTTGATGTGCTGGACGAGGTAGCTTGAAGACTTTTTTTCTCTTTTTTTTTTTTTTAACTTATCGAAGCTGGAAACCTGCAGTATTGCTTAAAGCCCCTTCTTGCCCTGCTGGTAGGAGGAACGGTCCTGTTCTCGGAGGCCCGCTGGTGAGTGTGACATTAAGATAAGCCCCACCCCGGCACAGCGCCTGCCCGCGTCACCTCCTGGCCCCCTGGGTGACGAAGGGGCCTGGCTGTGGCTGGAACGATCTGCTTCGGCGGTGGCAGAGGAAAGTGCTGCTCGCCTCACCCGTGGGGTGCTGGGTGCTTCCCTGGGTTAGCAGGCCAGCATGTCGGGTTCTAGAGCTGCAGGTATGTAAAAGAAGAAAGAGAGCTGGGGTGCAAACCCTTTCGTTTTAAATAAATTCCACATACTACTGGAAATCATAGAGGGAAAAATACTCAATATACGCATTTACTAGTGTTAGTCTCAGCCATAGTTGCTTAGCTCGTGTTGTGTGTGTGCTCAGGGCCAACTGTGAGGTGCTGTAACCTGTAGCATGCATCTGGGATATTCCGTTTGTGGCTGAGCTGGCCGTTCAGGCTGGGTTACAGCCCGTTCCTACCAGAGTAGCTCGGACAAGGCACAGGGTTGTTCCATTCTCCATGTTTGCAGTTTCCAGGAGAGCAGGGTCCATGGCGTGTAGAGCTGAGGGAACAGGGGGTCAAAATCCACTCCCTGACTGCAGGCAACCCAGTTAAATTTGGTGCAGTGTATCTGTAAGCTCTTTCATGAAAACATGGCAATGATAAGGTGTTATTGAGGATGCATAATTTAATGATTTTAGATGAAGGCCTTACAACAGGGTCTTCTGAAGCAAGTGTGTGGCTTGCATCTTATTGCATATACACTGGGCAACCAATGTGTTCACCGGTGTCTGTGTTCAACAGTGTCTGTGTCCTCCGTGGTTGTGTTAAATTAGAAAGAAAGGTTGCATTGGATGAGTAAAGTGAAAGAGGATAGGAAATTTGTTTCAGTATTTGGTGCTGCAATGAGTACGTGATTGACTACTACTGTGACACTTTCATAATGCAGATTTTCTTTGGCCTCTGTCAGAAATACAGTATTTTTAAAGTATTAGTACAGAGACAAGTTTCTTAAAAACTCACTAAATACACATTCACTTCTCCTCCTCCCTGCTGTGTAATTACTTCCCCCAGTGTCCGCAACAGTAAGAGTTGAAAGAGCCTCAATGTGAAGTACTGGGAGTGCCAAAAGTAACTTTTTTTTTCTTCATGTATGGTGGAAGCAAACTCCACTGGGTCATGTCCTGAGTAGAAGAGACGGTTCTTAATGTCGAATAGTTGTCCCTAGTCTCGTATTCCAGAAATCCTGTATACATCTATATTCAAATCTTCAAGGACAACAGATTATTTATTTATTTATTTAGCATGGCTTGCTGTCTCCCTGCGAAATAAGCCTCTGAATTGGAGAAAAACTGAATTATGCCCTTAAATGTAGATATTTATTAATGCCACGTGAATGCTTAGCTTGTGGGAACTCTGTGTTGCCTGTCTCCAGAAAATAATCCCCATTTATTACAAGAAGTCAGTGCTCAGTGACCCAGAGGAAGTTTTGGTGCACTTGGCACTTACTCTTCCTGTCTTCCCCTGCCATATTTCTCTGTTTGCCGCTGCCAGGCTGCTGCTGTGGAAATGGGGGAGTACGGGGTCATACCTGGGCAGCGTGTAGCCGTCATCTGGGACAGCTCCTCGCCAGCTGAAGCACTGAAGGATTTGGTGGATAAAATTCAGGCTCTGGTGGGAGCTGATAATCGTGTCTCTGTGGAAAACATTAACCAACTGTCTCAATGTAAGAATGATCTTAATTTTTCGCTGTTTCTTTTAAAGGGAGTGGGTACTGTTATTTTGTGAGCTCATGTGTTCCCTGGTTTGTAAGTCAGCATTCAGAATGGTGGTAGCACCTACTGTTAACTCTCACTACTGGCAATACAGCGAAGAGAGTGATACACCCTGGTCATGCTTCCTATGACTGGTGTCTTTAATCAGTTATTGCTGTTGTACAGAAACATGAGAGTTGAGGAGGGAGGTGGAACTGATTATTAAGCAAAGATATGTGTATGTGTATGCATGTAAAATTGTACTGTCTTACATCTTCATCTTTCCTTCTTTGCAGCGGCTCACAAAGAGTCCAGTTTCGATGTAATTCTCTCTGGTGTGGTACCAGGCAGTACAGTGCAGCACAGCGCAGAGGTACTGGCAGAAATGGCTCGGATACTTAAGCCCGGGGGCCGTGTCCTCCTGAAAGAACCTGTGGTTACAGAATCAGGTGAGAGAATCTGCATCAGCCTTGCTTTCATGGCAACAGAGAAATTCCTGTGAGAATTAGGCTGAGATGAAAGGCAACAGGAATACTGACTGACATTGAGAGATTTTTATTCTCCTGACACACTAACCTGAATAGCAAGGTTTTTATCCTGTGTTTAAGTTGGTAGCCATCAGGGATTTCTGCAGGTGTTCTCCTTCTATCACAAGTGCAGGATAGGCATGTTCCTGAACTACACTGAAAAGCTCAGTGGATGCAGGTCTTCTCCTGGAGCTTGTAGTGTTGAAGATTGTCACAGGTGCCATGTTTCTGTAGAGCTTCTGAAGTGATTTTTAAAACAGGTGACAAATGCTGAGAGAGGCTGTCCCAGAATTCAGCTGAGAAATAGTTATCCAGAAGAGGTAGAAGTGTTCGGACTAAGTTCTAAGAGTGAAGCCAGAGCACCTAGCAGAGCACGCTGGAGGAACACATGAGGAGGTGGACACAAGATTATTCTTTGTCTTATGCCTGACCTGCATTCCAACTTTGCTGGCATAGGATGTTGGTTCAGGAAGAAATGGGAAATAATGTGCCACCTGATAAGAACAGAAGAATCTGTGCTGCTGATGTTTCTATTGGCACAATCTGCAGTGCTGAAAATGGTGGTATAATTGGCAACAGAAACTCCTTCTCCAGTTTAGGAAGACTTGCCAATGTTTTGAAGCTGGCAGTGGCTCTGCAGTGCAAGAGGTACCATACCGGGATGGCGGACATTTCTGGGACAGAGCAAAGAACGTGGAAGGTCCAGAGCAGATGGGGTTTCTTGTTTTCAAAGTTACATCTGGCAGGCTGGAATTTGGTAGACTTGGAATAAAGTGTGAGTGGGACTACTGAGAGAACGTGGTTGAACTCAGCACAATCCTGTGCCCGAGGGAAGAAGCCTGTACTAAGTCTTCGATTAAACAGTGACTGTAGTAATTTCTGCCTATTAGAAAAAGGCTCTTGAATGTTATGTTTCTGAGTTTTTAATGCATATTTAGGAGTCCATGTATTGAAAAATTCATGAGTTGTTCACTGCAATGTGTGAAAATGTTTTGTTGTTTTTTTCTTTTAAAAGTGATGTTAATGGGGTTGAGGAAGGTTTTTGGCATATGCAGAGCAAATCTGGAGCTAGAACCAGCTTTGTGGCCCCAGGCCATTATTCTAATAAACAAGCTGCTCACTCTTTCTGGTTTGTTCCTGCTGTCACTGGAGAGGGCCCATTTTAAAGCAAAGGTTTGTCTTAAGTACGTTTAAACTTCTCTTGCTTTTCCAGGTTTCAAGCACCACATCTGTTTCTCAGTGACCTCTATTCTTGTTCTTCTCTCCTGCTATTTCATGCTTTTGTGTCTTCCAGGAAACAACAGCAGAGTCAAGACAGCAGCCAAACTCCCCGCAGCTCTGACTCTCTCTGGGCTGGTGGAAGTGAAGGAGGTATGTATGTAGTTACTGCTTCCAGAACTCCCTCATGCTGTTACCTTGAAATGTAGATGGGGACTTGATGGGTAGCAAGGTGTTTAGCTACCCTGTTTTACTGTAAATGTGTATGGACACTGCCTGCCACAAACTTTTGTTACTGCAAAGGTAGTGTTATTCTTTAGGGTTGAAAATAGAAGGGAACCTGTCTTTTGTCATGGCTGCTGGCTCGCATCATACTGACACAGCCCTTTCTGCTGCACTGCAGCTAGGACTGACACCCTCTGCTCTAAGGGATAAGCAGCTTGAGCCAGACGCAACTGATTATCTGTGTTCACAGGAATAATGGACAGGGCACTGAAACAAGGTGGCTCTGTGTGAGGTTAACCTAAGATCTTACACTGCAGCTGCAAAAGGAACCTTTGACCCCAGAGGAGGCCCAGTCAGTCCGAGAGCATTTGGATTACCAAGGCAATGACCTTCTCATTGTTCAGATAGAAGGCAGGAAACCCAATTTTGAAGTGGGATCCTCAAGTCAGCTCAAACTATCCTTTTCCGAGAAACCCAGTCCTTCAGGTAAGCTGTGGTGCTTGCTGAATGTGTGGATTGCCTGCCTCTCAGGTGACCAACATCCCTTGGAGTAGGGAGACAGCTCTGTGGTAGGGAGTGCTACGTAAAAATCTGTGGAGTGGGCATTTCCAAAGTTGTTCGAATTCTCTATTAGTTGGAAATAGATGAGGCAATGGCTGGAGTAGCTACTGTTTCTTACTTTGTTTTGGCTCCAGGAAAACCCTCTGTGGATCCAGCCACTGCTAAGCTGTGGACACTCTCTGCCAATGATATGAATGATGAAGAGATGGTATCCATTTTTATTTGTGAGACTTCACTGTCGTTCTTTCTCTCTTCTGTTCTTTCCTACTCTTAACTAATTTCAGTCATGCCTCTTGGGAAGCTTTACAACTTAAAAAGTAGAAAAGCATCTCTAGGGCAAAATTTCTTAGCTGCTGTATAAGGTGTTGGGTGCCCAGAGGTGTGGTGAGGATGGAGAGAGGAGACATGGTTAAGAGGGAACAGCTGCAGCACTTTAGTGCTAGCAATGTTTCTATGAACATAACACAGCAGTGTCATTCCCTACTAACAAATCCATTTGCTGTGTGTTATCTTCCATGGTATATTCCAGGATCTTCTGGACTCTGATGAACTGCTGGATTCAGAGGATTTGAAAAAGCCAGATCCAGCCTCCCTCAGAGCTCCGTCCTGCAAAGAAATGGGCAAAAAAAAAGCCTGCAAGAACTGGTCAGTGCTGGGATTAGCATATCAGTGAACCTCTTAACTGTAACATTGAAACCTTAAAGTTGGATGGTTTTTAAAAAGATTGTGGGGACTTTGCAGTTCTTCAAAGCATAATTCACTTGTTTCATGTCCTTTCTTATCTTAGCTATTTGAATGTAAATCCAAATACAGTGAGAATTGGCTAACTACGCCAAAACTGCTACAAACTACCACACTGATATATCAACAGTCATCTTGGAGGTAGCTACGCAGTTTGTGCAGCTTTCACTAAAATCTTGGTTCTTCAGATTTCAAGGAGAAATATTTCCCACTCAGTTCAACTGGAGCAGTGTGCTTCAACACTTGTTTTGCAAACTGTGGTATTGGAGAAAAAGTGAAGAGCATGAGAGTCCCAGAGCCAGCTGTGTTATGTGACAAAGCGAGGGCTGTTGCATGCGAGCAGGTCTGGAACAAGTATTGGTGACTCACAGCCTTTAAGCAGAAAGGTGCAAGTGACTTCTTTATTTTCTACAGCACATGTGGCCTGGCTGAAGAGCTGGAACAGGAGAAGAAGAGCTCGCAGCCCAAATCTGCCTGTGGAAATGTAAATAGTCATTTTTGTTTCTATATTGTGGTTTGCAGGATGCAGTTTCTTTGGTGACTGCTCCCTAAGCTGGCTTACTGCTTTCAAGTACTGCCTATGCAGGTTCTGCAGCATAGCTGGCTTTACTCATCTCGAGTTTTAAAGCAGCCTGTTTTAAGGCATGTCTTGTGCCCGCATGCTCTGTAGCAGTGTGCGCTGTCTGCTACAGTGTAAGAGCCACCCTTGTAGGAGTTAGAGTGAACAGCAAACCTTTACTTCACTTGCTAACGAGTGATCTCCTCAGGGAGGTCACCTTAAGGGAGTGCAGGGGGAGCTTGTGGTGGTTAGGGAGCTGCCCAAGCCCAGCATGCAGCAGTGCCTGGGTGGTGCAGGCCTCCTGCAGGGCTGGGGTGGAAACTTGCTTCTTCCATGTGAGTGCAGTGCCCTGCACCAGCTCCGCTAACTGTGCTAAACAGGCATGTGTCCAGAGGAGGGGGAAGGGAAGTGGTTTCTGTGCTGACATACGCTGAGGACCAGGTCATCTCTCTAGGTGGAAAAAACATATCACAGGAGGAGGGAACTGAAAGTTGCCTCGATTACAGAAAGTGCTTTTCTGTCTGTTGTTAGTGCTACCTGGGGGATGCATTCCGCTGTGCCAGCTGCCCTTACATGGGGATGCCCGCATTCAAGCCTGGAGAGAAGATTCTGCTGAAAGAGAACCAGCTGCATGATGCCTAACAAAGACATCTCTGGACTCCTCTGCTTTTCCATCAGTCTGAGATGCAGAGGTTCTTGTTGCAGTCCTCCTCATCCTGTCAGACTCATGCTCTCTGGCCAATACTCCTCATGGGGGAGGGACACTGTTGGTACTGACATTGCTGTGAGCTCATGACATGCAATCAGCCTTGGTCTATGTGAGAAGCTTTGGTGGCACGTGGTCTTATATGTATTAGACTTACTAATGTTATGCCTTGTTTTAGCTGCGTTGACCTGATGCTGAGATACTGACCATCCCAGCATGTCCCACTAGCAGAGGGAAGTGGAATCAAGTGTCAGGTTGACCTTGTGTGCAGTGGCAGGAGCCTCACCAGTACTTCCCCTAGCCCACATTGTACTGCTCCTTGCCCTTATTGTACCTAGTGAATCAGCAGCTCTGGCTCACCTCTCAGGGTGACGCTGGACTCCAAATGTCTTTGAAATTTGAACCTGCAGTTCTTTACCAGGTGAAGGTGACTCAGCAGCTCCTGTTGCAAGTCAGGAGCTGAGTACACTCTGCAGTGTACTGAACTCCTTGGTGAAGTCTGGCAGGCATGATGAATTTCCAAGTGTTTTGGGATGATATCCCCCTCAATCATCTGTTTTCATCAGAATGACAAAGATTCACTTCCATTGGGAAAACTCCTGCTCTTAAGGCAGGGAGCAAATTAAATAAGATGTCTTGTCCTCCCACACCTTTGACCAGCATGAACACAAGGGCAATCTGAGACTGTCACCTCTCTTGGTGGTTATCAAGTGAGTTACCTGCAGTGTCCAATAAGTAAGAACATAGCAATAACTTAATTTCTGGATGCTACTGACTACTCTTTATTTATTTGTATAATTACTGCTAGTGAGCATCCACACAGGTGCGGGATGAGGGAGCTGTTGGTGTTCTGTGCCAGGCTTGCTTCTCGCCCAGGGAAGGAGAGGAAGAAAACCCAAGCTGCTCTACTTCTTGTCATTGTGCATCCTGAGTTACATAATAAACTCATGTAGGGAGTTGGGATGAAAGGCTGTTCTCTTCTTAAAATAAATGTGACCATTAGTAAAGCATTTGTTTTAAAACCTGTATTAGTGGTGTTTTAAACGTGTCTCTCCTTTTACTTGGCCTGTACTCATTCATCTGAGCTTGGGGCTGTTTGTGATTTCTGGAGCTGTTTAAACATGGACTTGCAGAGTACCACTTGGAGTACTATGAAAATTGTTCCACTGAAAGTATGACTTGATTGCATGGTGCCTGTTAGGAAGAACAGAATCAAGATGTCCAGATTCACTTTTTTTAATTCAAAATAGATTTCAGAAAGAGCCCTTCTCCTGGTTCCATAAGGAGAAGGCTTGCAGGGAGAGAAATGAATATGAGGGAGTCCTTGAGGTGTGCAAAGCCTGTGTGGATCAGGGGGCAGGTGCTGATGTGTGATCTGTGTTGTACTCTCTATGTACCTGGGAGCCAGCGGAGACATGAGATGTTGGTGTGGTGACCTCCAAGAGCTTCTAAGTAGAGGGTCAGTGATGTTGGCTGCCCTCTGGTGAGAGCATGGTTTTCCCAGGCCCCTTCCTCGCCCTCCTGAGTCTCTGGTTCAGTCTACAGCAAGAACAACTCCCAACAAGACATGATAAATCTCCTGTTAGTGCTCCAATCATGCAATTTAAAGAAGAAGGTAAAACACCTCTGACCTTTAGGATTTTTTATTGCCTTTTTCCAGCCCCACTGGCAGTGGAAGATCAAATCTTGCATTGGTCAAGAGAAATATAACTGTACCTGGCAAAGCAGGTGTCACCTTTTCATGGGCAAGACATGAAGGGAACTGACTGGTCATCTCATAAATCTTTCTTTTAAAAAGTTTTTTTGAATTTTTTGTAATTAAGAGTGAAAGTCGTTGTTGACAGATGCCTGATACCTCTGCTAAACAGAGATGTTACTGGATTTTCTAGTTCTGCATGGCTAACCTAGTGGCTCCAGGTGAGAGTGTCTTGGGCCCTGAGGTTTGGCATGCTGCATCTTCTGGAGCAGCAGGAGTAGAGCATGCCTTCTAGAGACAGAGGGCTGGGCACTCGGGCTAAATGAGCTGGATGTTTCAATGTGAAAGGTCCCAGATAAAGGCAGACTTTACACCCGAGTTCTGCTTTCCTTTCAGGAGTAAATAAAATGAGGAGGTGGCAGAGCCTTTTGTTTTACAATGATTCACTCAACTGGAATTTAAACAAGCTGGAAACACTTTCAGATACTGCTGAGTTCAGTTAATGATGGTTAAGGCTGTAAAATCTTGTTCTCTTCTTCGAACAGTCTTACTAGCCCTTGCTGCCTGAGAGGCCCTCAAATGGGGACACGCTTTGACAGTGGAACACCTGCTGGGTGGGAAGGTGCTGCCATCAAGCTGGTTTTGAGGAGTACTTATCCTTTTAGCCCCCTTCCCATGTCTGCTGTGGGCTCCAGCCACTGTCTGCCCTCCCCTTACCCTTGCACCTCAGTCCTTGTGTCTGGTGACTCACCACATCTGGGAGAGTGACACTTGTCCCCGGGGGTGAGCAAGCTGAGGCTGTGCCCCTTCCCTTGCAGCCAGGATGTCTGTGGGGACACAGAAGGGGAGGGCGAGGGAGAACAGTGCTGTCCCAAGGACCAAGACACCTCCCTTGCGGAGCAGATCCTGCACCTGGCTGCCTGTTGCCTTCTCTTAGGACCCTCACCACTGCCTGAGTGAGGGTCCTCACCACTGCCTCACCACTTCCCCAAAGCCCAGGGTGGTATTTGGCTCTCAGTCCCTTACTTTCACTGCTCCTGCTGCCTTCCAGCTCTGCTCCACAGGCAGATGCCATTCGGGTCCTGATGAGCTGCTAAGCCAGCTTCATGAGGGGGCACTTCTACAGGGTGTCTCCTGCAAATGCTTCAAACATGATCTGCAGCACTCAAGTTACCATAACTTCACCATTTCTCTGATTTTTCTCCCAGTAGCTGATCTGTTCCCATATTCTTCTGACTCCCCGAGTGACCTGTGTTGGATGCAGAGTGCTGGGTACAGCCCACGGGGGTGGCTGTGCAGGACTGACCCGCACATTTAGGTCTCAAACAGGATTAAAAATCCCACTGCTCTGCAGTACAGAAGAGCAAGTTGTGTGGCTACAGGGATGGGGCCTTTGAATGCCTGCCACTTTGGGCCAGACCCCTGTGACCTTTCTGGACACGGCTTAAGCCAGGACCAACTCAAACAGAGCCAGATCCTGCACAGTCCCAGGCTCAGATGTGGATCTGCATGGGCAATGTCTATTTGCACCATTTGCTGTATGTTCCCTGTTGAATTGTTGGTTACTATCATCTTATGCACAAACGAGGGCAAGTCAGTGTTTCTCCATGACTTTTGAAGTGAGGAGATCCATAAAAGTGAATGCTCATTGCTTTGTGCATTTGTAGTTAACAGAACCCTTCTTGCACTGTGAAATTGTGTTACTAATTGGAAAACTGATTTATTTGCCACACACTGATACCAAAATGAGAATTTACTATCAACAGATTACCGAGTTAAGCCCTGGGAATTAATTGCCTGTTTTCAATCATTCCAGTTACAGACTTGCTCCTCACCTTTGTCTCCTACCATGCACTTGTATCTCACTTTGCTTGTGAGATCTTTTACTCTTTGTCAATGATTTTTAAGCATTGTTCAGGTTTTTTTNGGGGGAGGGGATTGCATCTTCCATCATCCTCTGAAAGTATCCCTGCAGCTCTGCACCACGGCCTTGGGGAGCATTTTACAGCACTGCAGGCAAACAGGGTGTGCAGGAGCAGGGCACTGCAAAGCCAAGCATCTGCTTGTCCCCTTCCTGGTGGCTGTCCCTGGAGGGTGCATCCCTCTTACCTCGCTGGCATGTTTGCAGCCTCATCCTCCCTGTTGTTCCTCCTCTGAGCCAGGGGATGGGATTTGCTTTTCTCCTTCACTTGCAGGCAGCCTCTGCTCTGTACCTTATCTACGTCTGAGGGGCAAACCTTGCGTTAAGAGACAAGATCATCCAAAAGTCATGGTTGTTGTTCTGGACACTGGGACTCACTTTTCCCATAAGGCACCATCCTTCCCTGTGGCCCCGGTGCTGCCACTGCCCATGTTGTGCCTGCTGGCTAGGGAGGCTGGAGTGGTGACGTCCATCGTTGGGGCTGGCAGGCAGAGTCCTGTCAACAATTGGGACCAGGGCAGCCCGAGGCTCCAACCTGCATCAAGACCGGACTTGACATCCAAACAAGTGAGGGGGGCATGGGAGCAGGATTTGGGCCAGGACCATCACTATATGAATTCCTCTTCCTGCTTCTACCTGTGCAGCACTAACAAAGAAGACAGACCTGTGAATTTTTTTTTTTTTTTTTACCAGCTGCAGAAACTCAGAAAGCCATCCAATGGGATGAGTGCAGGCACTGGGTGCGACTGGGAGCTGCTTTAAGCAGGTGGAGCTGCAGGGGAGAAGCCCTGGTGCAGGTGGGTGGATGCCTCTCTCCTGCCTGGTTTGCTCTGGATGCGCTGTTTGCAGTCTCCAGCCATGCCTGAAGTTTTTTGTCAGCTTTTCTGCTCTGCTGCCTCCCTCCAGTGGCTGTGCTCCGGCTTGCCTGGTCCTTGTTCCCACCAGCTCTGCAGGTCCTGGCACACAGCAATGCCCAGCGCCATTGGCTGCTTCTGCCAGCATCACCGGGACTGGTGGCAGTCAGCACTGTTTCAGGGACACAGAAATGGTCTGATTTACAAAAAAGGGGAATTAAAATAATCAAGGAGGCTGCTCAACTCCCCCTCTAACAATAAAACTGAAAAAAAAAAAAGTGAATTGCCCCAATTTTCTGCCCTCCACCCCATGACTGCCCCTGTCTCTGCTTGGTTTGCCCAGGGCTTGGCTGCACCCAGCCAGGGGCTGCTCTGGCCTGGCAGGGATGGGGATGCTCTCGCTGCTGTGCCGCAGAAGCAGCTGTGTTTTGGTGCTGGGAGCAGTGTCATGCAGCACTCTGTGCTCCAGCAAGACCCTGCACGTTGGTAGAGTTGGCCTTTCCCTCCTGCAGGCCCTGCCACCGTGGGGAGCGAGTGCTCCCTGGCCACTACATGCCATATTAACTCTTGAGCCTAATGATAATCCTCATCTGGGAGTGGTGCCTCAGGTGGCAGAAACAGCTGCTCTCATGCCTGGAGCCCCTGGCTTCAAATGGGGCTGTCTGGGTCCTTCTTTCAGTTTCCCAGCCAGTAGTGACTGTCCCCACTGCCCCGTCCTAGTGCCACAGGGCTCTTTTGCACCCAGAGCTTGACTTAGGCATGGAAACTGGCTGTGGGTCTGGCTTTCCCAGGCAGTGCTCCTTCTCCTGAGGAGAGGATGGAGATGGGCAGACCCAAGGGGCTCCCTAAGTCACAGCCCAAAGCTGCATTTATCCTCAACCTGTCACTCTTCCATAAAAGTGTGGTGCAGAAGGGCTGGGCTTTTCGTCCCAGTGCGCCTGTGGGCTTGGACTAACCTTCCTGAGTGCCACGGGGCCAGCAGCAACAGCCAGTGGCGGTAGGGGGCTGGTGACTCAGGGAGCTGGCTGCAGGCCAGAGAGGATGTTGGGAACACACCCTGGGACCCCCACTATCCCCAAGCTGGGGACTGCCACTGCTACTGCTCCCAGCACCAAGATGCAGCCACCTGGGGTGCAGCAGCAGCAAAAGCACCCCTGTCCCTGTCCCGCAGAGGGGCTGGAGATGGTGGCTGGTCCACCTGCACTTGCAGAGGGGCAGGATCAGTAGTGGGGGTGGCGGCAGAAAATCATGAGAAAGAAGCAAGTTGCAAAGAGCCCAGAAAAGGGAAAAGGGAAGAGAAGGGTGAGTACAGGTCAGGTGCCCCCTGCATGTGATTTGGGATGCAGAGGGAACGTCACTGCTTTGCACGCAGCATCCCCTGCGCCACTCTGGGTGGATCTGTACCTGCACTCAGAGCAGTTTCCCAATGATGTCTCCACCATAGCTGCAAGATGCAGCCCTGTGCTGTGGGCTGAGCATGGCCATGCTCTGCTGAACTGGGCTGAGTGTGGGCTCCTCATCTTTCTCTTGGCAGATGAGATCTACAGCATTTTCTTTTCCTATGTCTCTTTATGGAGCCTTTCATGGAGAAACACCCTGGAGCATGTCCCCTGCACAGCTTCGGTTCTGGGAGGCACAAAGCTGTGGTGGTCAGCACTGGATCCATGCACAGGCCTTTCCTCCTGCTGGGAAGGCACGGCCATGTGCATTGGTTTCCACCTGAATAGCATAGAAGGACACAGTGGGTAGATGGACGGATCACTCATTCCCTCACGGCATGGCTGTCTGATATCATCCCTAGGTCTGCTTCAGAGACCCATCAGTGCAAAGGACAGGAAGCTTTCCTCTGCACCTTTGCAGACTGCTTTACATGTGCTACTTTGCTCTTAAATAAATATGATGCCTGCTGGTGGCCCCCCTTTCTGGGGCGATTGGGCCCCAGTCACCTGGGCCAGATGCTGATGTCCGGCGGGATGGGAGGGGACCTGTTCCCTCTGCAGGGCAGCGCAGGAAGGAGCATGGAACAAACCTCTCCTTGTGCTGGCATCCATGACAGCTTTCACAAGTGTTAAAGTCAAATGAATTTGCCACCAGAAATACGATTAATCACCCCACCAATTAACTGCTGTTTCCAACTGCAGCTGCAGTGCAGGCCTCAGGCTGCAGGCAGTGCCTGGACCTTCCTCGTGGGGGCAGGAATGGACAGCAGAGCTGCCTGCAAGAGGTGCACCCGGTGGAGGACCCCCTGCAGCAGGCGGCGGGGGTGCAGGAGGCAGTGAGAAGGCTGCATGACATCAGGAATGCTGAGGAGGAGTTGGATGGGTGGTTCCACATGCAGTCTGCAGTGGACCCGCAGCCACAAACTCCCCTTCAAGACCATGCAGAGGGGAGCGATACCCAAAACACAGAGGAATGGCAGCTTGTTATGGCAAGGGCCAGCAGGAGGAAGAGATGTCCCTAGCTGCCTGAGGTGCCTTTGCAGAACACGTCACTTCTCTGGGCACTGCAGGAAAATGGCACATGGTGCTCTCCTGCCATCACCTACA
>VXAL01001916.1:5318-49793 GCA_013399475.1 Chauna torquata
ATCTGCCCCATTTCCACAGTTCTGGAAGCAGATCCTGATCTAAAGGTGTAAGGAAGAGCAATCTCTCATCTAAAACTACAACAATCCACACCCACTACTGAGATGCAGTGTCCATAAAACACGGCCTCCTTGTGAAAAATTACGCTGGATTCTTAGTTTCACAGTATCACTTTGTATGATTTACTGGAGTAAGCATGAGAATCACAGTTAGAAAAGTTTATAGTTTAGCAAATTAAGTAAAACGTCCTGTAACTAACACGCTTAAGAAGAGCTACATTAAGACTTTTCTGAGTGTCCAACTATTTCAGCACCCTAAGTGACATACAATTATGTTCCAGTCCCAGAAGACACCTGCTTCCTATTTAGACTTACCATATGTTACAGCTTTGATGAAAAAGCATTGATTACTTCAAATACGTAACACCTCTACTAAACTAAAACAAAGATCTAAGAGCAGTATCCTGCCTCCAAGCATAGCCAAAACTGAATGTGTAAGAGCAGAAAAAGTATACAGTGATACCTTTTAGTATCTTCATATAAGCTTTCAGTGTGCATAATATTCTGTGGCAAGGAGTTTCATAGTTTAGCTGCACATTTTGTTAAGAACCACCTCCTTCTGATTTGGAATTGGCTACTTTCACTTGATTCCCCCTAGCACAATAAGAGCCAACAAGCAGTTAATCATTATACAGTCTCCCCAAAACACTCATAACTCTACAGGTCTCATCTTTATGCACTGTTCTTCTTCCAGACTGAAGAGCCATAGCTTAAAGGGTCCCTCTGTCTTCTCAAACTCAACGTATTAAATACTTCCAGAACAGAAGTTAAGGATAGTACAAATTCCAGTCTCAAAGTTTACTCTGCACTCTATCGTTAAGCAACATGAATCACTGGCATGACTTGGGTTACCAGACTACTTCCTTTCTGTTCCACAGGAGACAACTGAACTAATGCGTGCCACTTTGCTGTGACTATTTACATATGAAAGCATTACTCAAAAAAACTTTATTCTTTTAATATTTCCTGAGTGCATCTCACTTAAAATTTGTGTTCTACATTTACATATTGTCATGGATAGGAATTAGTTGAGAATCCTCTACATAACTGATACCAGCTTTCTCACTGCCTAAGTTCCACCTCAAGACAAATTCCATCCAACTCCATGATTCATCCACATATTCATCTCCCAGCTCATACAGTATAAAACATTTAAGTCTCATTAATTCCACTACTCTCTAATTAGAAAAAAGGAAGAGATCTCTTCCTCAAAACTGAATTATCAGTGACTATTAAAACAGATGTTTCGTGATCAAGAAGGAGCAAAAAGCTTTTGAAAGCCATTGAAGAAGTTATTTTTAATAAAAAAATAACTCTATTTGAGGGTCCTGGCAACATTTTTCATATCTTATACTTTGAATTTTATCCAGATACACAGCTGCCCATGAGTGCTGCCTCCTACCAGGCTACAGGTAAAGAGCAACAAAGAAAAGGTTTTACAGATAAGAAAAGAACAAACAAACCAAAAATAACCCCACCCTAATTTTCTTGCTAGGACACTACCTTCTCCCCTCAAAATTTGGATTTTCAAATATAAATTGCAATCATCTTGTAATGCATTTTGTTGACATCATTTTCATTTCATTTGGGATTAAGAGACAAGAACAAAACAAAAAAAGCCTACTTTAACATCACATTACAAAAACGTCACTGGAATTTTTTACATGATTAATAGAGTTACAGAAAAAATGGGTATATATTGATTTGTTTCCCTGAACAAAAATCCTCAATGGTTACTTATGTTATTAACTTAGCCCTTAAAAGATAAGCAAGCAAGTTATAGCTACCTCACAAACAAGTCATATCCAACAATTGCACAGACAGCGAACCAACCACTGACAAGGTTTTTCTCCAGTACTTGTACGTCATTCTTAATTATAAACAAAGTAATAGCAACAGATAAAATAGCAACTAACTTTATTTTAAGGGTGCCAGCATCCCACAGCCAAAAGCATATTGTTCCATCTGCCCCGGTTGAAGATAAGTACCTCTTTGAGCCACTGCATAGTGGAGAGAACTGGGAGGGGGGATGGGGAGAAGAGAAAAGAAAAGATCTGTTAATCTGTCCCAGACATGCTAAGAAGTTCCTCAAGTCATTGGCTTCTCATAAAAAGTGAAAAAAGAAAAGAAAAAAAAGAGAGAGAAAAGTATGAAACCATACTTAAGGGAAAAAAACAAGAAACTGCAATAAAGAAGACAATAACACAATGCTTCTCAGAAAAACTTTCTTCCTTCAGGAACAACCTTTCTGGGTTACTTGCCCAAGTACCCTGGGTTGTCCCTCCCCACAATCCAAACCGTACAACAGCGTGCAATTCTAAGCAGAAACAAAGCAAACTATTCAGCAGTGACTGTAGTTTTTACTTAATGTACCTGTACTCATAATCACAATCTGCAAAGTAATCTTACTTCACAAGAGAACTTTTCCCATGCATCATGCATTTTTTTTTTCCCACAAGGATTATGCCTGGCATTTTTCAAGGGTCAGATATTGTGACAATAAATCTGCCATTTTGCAATGTGTACCATGAAAATTCCTTCTCCCTTCACAGCTTAGTTGCCAGATATGCACTTTTATTATATTGAATGTTCTCAGGTGGTTTCTTTTTCAGTCAAACGATGCATATTATTGCTTAGGTGACTCTGCAAAGCAAAAACCTACCTGCAATGATGTTATAGATGCACTGTGGCCCTGCAGAACTGCTAGGGGTGCACAAGTTCGAAGGCACCAAACTCTGATCATTTTATCACAGCTTCCAGCAGCTATCATGGTGTTTTCATAGTTCACTGCCATATCAGATATTTCAGCTGCATGCCCTCTCAGGGTAGCCAACAACCTTCCATCGTCTGTTGCCCAGATTTTTACAAGGCAATCATCTGATCCCTAGAAGTAAGGCAGAAATAAATGACTTCAATCATACCATTAGTTGTTTCAATGTTACAGTACACTAAGACAAGGAATTGAACAAAACAACTACTAGCATACATAGGAAATATTTTCTCCTTCCTTTTTTACTGTATTCTAAATGCTTTTTAGTATTTTCCACACTGCAGTCAAAACACAACACTGCATTACATTAATTCTCAACAGTATATACAAATCATGCATTTGTAACACAAATGACAAATCTTATAGCAAGTTGAATTTAACCTCTTCAGCAAGACATGCCACTTCTTTTCAAAACTCCAGCACAAACTGAAGAAGAAAGCAGTTGCAACATACTGAAATGAAAATGTACATTAAATGTGAAAATGAATTATGAATTGCTACCATATTTTTCATTTAACATTATACCCATTTCTGTTCCTTATCTTACTAGTTTAATCTTCAGGCCCTATCAGCATTAGTAGTATTCTTACTACAGGAAGAGTGAGATAAAGAGCTTGTATGGACAGCTATTCTGTTATCAAGCCAAACTACCACGGATCTGCTCTGATATGGACTGAAATGACCACTATCTCTCAGCAAACTTCACAGGCTTCACCTACCTTTTTATATTTAACTCACATTGTGATGGTCTTCCCACATCACTGTAATGGTTGTTTGTCTGTACACAACAAATTCAATACCCTTGCAAAAAATTTCAAAACTCAGCCCTTCATTTTTCATTGTATTTCTACACCTCCTTGAAAGCCTGAATTTCTTTGCACCTCCCTCAACACAATGAAACTTGAACAGTGCACAGAGACACTGACTGAAGAGAGTCACACAGTTCCAGAATTACTGATTCAAACCGCCTGTGAGCTTTGAAGGCAGCCGTTCCTGTATAGATTTCATTTATTTGCTCAGGTTCAGAAGGAATACAAGAAGGATGTTGGGTTTAACATCCAGAGCACCAATCTACTGCTGGACATGCACAGATGCTGCAGCAAGTTATAACGTGATACCACTGCTATAATTTTGGGTTGAGAAAATTTGACACCATTGCTATAACTGCACCTGGGTTTTTCCTCTTCTGACTATTTACAGTGTGTCTGCACAAGTTTATCTAGTTGTTTGTTTTTTTTTAAAAGTGGGAAGACAGGGCAATACTGTTGTCCACATTTGTAAGGAAGGTATCCAAAGCACACAGAACAACAGCTACAGTTTCAAAAGACTGGCAGGCATTTGGTGAACATGTCTACAACCAGAAGTCTCAAAAACTATTTAGAAAATACTGATACTGCTTTCAATATTATTGCTTTTGTAAGGCTGTAAATGATACATATTTGCCTTATTTCGTACACCTCTTAGTCTACATACACATAGCTATTAAAATCCCACACTGCTACAGCTCAATTTAGCTACTTTTCTGGATAGCCCACTCCCAGTACAGCAACACCCAACTTGGGAAGTTCTCACCAACAGAGACACTAAATATGAAGTAGCACTGTTCCACTGAAAAGCCAGACAGAAACTCTAGAATTTAAAAAGGAACCTAGATGTATCCGGCAGTTATTGGAATGCATAAAAGCTTTTTTTTTTTTTTTTTAAATAGATACCAACTAGTCTCTTCACACTATGTTGATGTTGAAAAACGGACAATTTCCTCTCATTTTCTTAACTTTAACATATTTATTAAAAATGCTGCAGTTCTCTACTTGAAAAAGTAGCTAAATTTTACTCAGTAGTTTAGATTCAAAATTATTACCTGGGAGAAGGCGGGGAACAGCATACCTGCAGTTATATAAGAATTATACATCCACTTGCATTTGAACCACTACCCAGCAAATCAGGCAACTTCCTCAGGGTGGCTTTTTGTTTAGTGAGTAAGAAGTTGTTTCTGGCTCATAGTTATTCACAATAGTTTCTCTCTTCCTACGTTATTTACATCAATTTAGACAAGACAGCATCTCTCTTTATGTACAGAGATACAACAATAGTCCCAGTTTTTGAAACAGTAAAAAGAAAGCTGATTGTCTTTAAGCATACTGAAAGGGCTTATTTTTCTAAAGGTTCAGAGTTACAGGTTGCTTCTTTACAGAAGATCTTTTTCTCCAACATCTGCAAAAAGGTTACTTTGGACCATTAGTCACATTTTAATCCTGCAGAGTGTTTTGCAGGGGACTCCAGACATGTGAAATCAGGATAACTTAAAAATTAACCGCATATTTGATTTCTAGACTGTCTTGGTAGGTAATTCTGATTTACCATCTGCCATACTTCTATTTTTCCTCAGATGGGCATGACTTTCTTGAGGGAATGACATTTCTTTCTTTCCAGCTCTTCAACAGGTACACCCACCAATGCAGAGACGTGGGCAGGACAACTTCTCCTATACCTCTGCCCTAGTCATTTTTGGTATAAACTTAGTTTGTGTCCATTGCCTCTTGGCCTGTCACAACCCTCTAATGAGAAGAGTCTGGCTTCCAGTTCTTTACTCTCTTACATCATGTATTCATACACATTGATAAGATCCCAGCAAGGCTTCTCTTCTCAAGGCTACGAAATCACAGCTCTCTCAGCTTCTCCTTACAGTCAGATGCTCCAATGCCTTTATCATGTTCCCAGCCCTTCCCCGGACCCTCTCCAGCATGTCCACGTCTTTCTTGTACTACAGAACCCAGAACCAGACCAAACATCCCAGACATGGCATCATCCGGGCTGAGTGCCCTCAAGGGCGCATTGCTGGGTTATATCCAACTTTTTTCCACAATCAGCTCTCCTAGGACCTTTCCAGCAAAGCTGCTTTCCAGCGGTCTCAAGGACAACATCTACTGGCGCACGTGGTTATTCCTCCCTAGGGGCAGCACTTCTCATTTCCCTTTGAGGAACTACACGAAGTTCCTGCTGGCCTGTTTCTCCAGCATGTAAGGTCCCTCTGAATGGTAGCACAGCCCATATGAAGCATCAATGACTCCTGTTTTGTTCTACGATGTTTCTGAAGGTACGCTCCCACCACCCCTGTCATTAAAGATGACATTAAACTGTACTTGCCTCAGTAACAAGCCCTCAGGTGCACCACTAGTGTCTGGCCTCCAGCTGGACTTCGTGTCACTAATCACAACCCTTCAAACCATGCAGTTCAGGCCATTTTCGGTCAATCTCACTGTCCACTTATCTAGCCTGGACTTCACTGGTTTGTCTCTACAGATGTCATGAAAGACTGCTGAAAGCCTTGCTCAAGTCAGGACAAACAATAACCACTATTGTCCTTCATCCACCAACTTAAGTAATTTCATCATAGTAGGCTATCTAGTTGGTCAGGAATGATTCCCCCTTCATAGACCTATGCTGATCACCTTGTTGTTAGTATGTTTAGGAATGGCTTCCAGGAAGATTTGCTCTGTCACCTTCTCAGGGATTGAGATGAGGCTGAATGGTCTGTAGTTCCCTGGATCCACCCTCTTGAAGACAGCAGAGACATCTGCTCTCTTCCAGTCCTCAAGAACCTCTCCTGATCATCACAGACTTTCAAATATAATTTAAAGCGGCCTCACAACAACATTGGCCAGTGCCCTCAGCACTTACCAGTGTCTCCCATCAGGTCCCATGGATTTCTGTATGGCCAGTTTGTCTAAATGTTCCCTAGCCTGACCCTTCTCCTTGCTCCAGACTTTCCCTCTGGTCTCAAGGACTTGGGATTCCTGAAGACAATTCTTGCCAGTAAAGACTGAGGCAAAGAAGACACCATGCATCTCAGCTTTTTCCATGTCCTCTATCACGAGGTCTCCTGCCCCTTTCATCAGCCGGCCCACATTTTCCCTGCTCTTCTTTATGCTGCTGATATACTTGAAGAAGCCGTTCTTGTTGCTCTTCACACCTGTCCTGGTTTCAGCCCAGATGGGGTTAATTTTCTTCATAGTACCTGGTATGGTGCTGTGTTTTGGATTTAGGAGAAAAATAAAGCTGATAACACACGGATGTTTTAGTTGCTGCAGAGCAGTGCTGACACACAGCCAAGGACTTAAAGGGATGTCCCATGCCGTGGGGGGTCATGGGGGAAAATAAACCTGGGTGGAGTTGGCCAGTCGTGGAGGGGGGATGGCCACTGCTCAGGGACTGGCTGGGCATCGGTCAGCAGGTGGTGTGCAACTGTGTTGTGCATCACTTGCTTTGTATATTCTTTTTTTAATTACTATTATTATTTTCCCTTCTTTTTCTGTCCTATTAAACTGTCTTTACCTCAACCCGCAAGTTTTTTACCTTTTTCCAGTTCTCACTGTGAGGGAGTGAGTGAACAGCTCTGTGGTGCCCAGCTGCCCGCTGGGTTAAACCCACAACAACCTCCCGTGCCAGATTCAACTTCAGTCTATCTTTGGCTTTCCTAAGCCCATCCCTCAACGGTCAGACAGTGGCTCTGTATTCCGCCCAAGCCATCTGTCTCTGCTTCTACCTCTTGCACCCTTCCTTTTTATGTGTGAGTTTTGTCAGGAGCTCTTTACTCATCTGTGCAGGCCTCCTACCACCTCCACTTGTCTTCCTGCACATCAGGACAGACTATTCTTGAGTTTGGAAGGGATGATCCTTAAAAATCGACCAGCTCTCCTGGACCCTCTTCTCTCCAGGACCGTTGCCCATAGGATTCTTCCAAGTAGGTCCCTGGACAAGCCAAAGTCTGCTCTTCTGAAGTCCAGGGTTGTGAGTCTGCTATTTGCCTTGTTCCTTTCTTTGTAGGATCCTGAACTCCATCACCTAATGGTCACTGCAGACAAGACTGCCCCTGACCTTCGCATCCCCAACAGTTCTTCCTTGTTTGTAACTATCAGACCCAGCATGAGCAGTCCCCTGCACCCCACTGGGTTACTTTTATGGCTATCTCCATTCTATCACAAATAAAAGTCTCAAGGGCTTCAAGATCATTGCTGCCAATTCCAAATGCTCTCTCTCTCCACCAGAAAGGAATCCTGCACTTCTGCTTCCTTTCTCAAGTTATACAGATTCAGCTTGAGACCAAGACCTCTCCTATTCTTCAGAGGACAGAAAGAAACTCATCCTCTCAGGAAGACATGAAGCATGTTATTCTCTGTTTTCAGAGTATGTCAGCACCAATCCATTGCTCCTGGCTTTCTGTGCTCTCCCTACCACTGCTCACTCACTGCCAGCAGACATTTCTGGCCTCTTCTCTGGCTTGCAGTAAGTCTTTTACTTCATTGCCAGAACGCAATAGATGTGAAGGGATGAAGTTTACTGCTTGAATTTGATAACCTCTCTCGTCACGTGTTTCAACAGTGAACATGATCACGTCTGCAAGGAATGTTCTGTGGTAACTAGAGATCACGTAGATCGTAAGATCTACAGCAATAATTAAGTCATAAAATGACCTTATATATTGTCCTTAAGAAATTCATGCTTCTTGTACCTTCCTAGTAACCCAAATAACAGTATGAATGAAGCTACTGGGAACCTGATAAAACTGTACCACTCTCAATAGTTTGGTGTGGTGATAGTTTTGGTCCCATACCACTCCCAAAAATGTGAGAAAGTTTTATAATTCAACCTCAGGATTTGGGGACTGCAGCTTCAAAGATGCTGAAAACCACCATACACCATAAAAAGCCGAATGCACACAGTTTCCTTGTAGTTTGCATTCATATGACCTTCTTCCCATATCTATGGCATTCCAGACCATATGAAGGCACATTCATATTTGTAACACAACACGTATGACATCTCAATTGCCAATTTCTGCAACCTTTACAAGGTAGTCTTCAGGAATTCCCAGCCAGAGATCAGGATGTACAAATGCAACCTTACTTTCTGAATCTCTGCCCTCCATAACAAAGAATTACTAAGACCCAAATGAAGAGGAAATCATGCCAGTTATTGCTCAGTATTACCAACAGTGAAAATATATGCAAACTCCAAGACAGAAGAACACAACAACAAAAAAGAGCTCGGATTTCTAATAGCACAGCCCATACATGCATTGACTACTCACCATTCTTCCCACCCTCCTCAGAAAGAGGATGGTATACAAATGTAGTATTGCTTCTGTCTAAATAGTTGTATTAGAAAACCTTCCAAAGATACCAACTTCAAACATGGTCCTCAGAGAAAGGTCAGCTGTCAAGCCTGAATGTTTCAAAGATGCACATTTGAATAACCAGGAGGTCTAGCTCTGGCCCTCCCAGTCTCTGGACCAAGGCAACTAGAGCACGATCTCATATCCACCAAACATACAGAAAGAAAACTGCTGGGATTAAGGAGTAAAGACTACAGATTGCTCTGAGGTTAGCACATACCAGAAGTTAATTACACATAAGTGGGAAACTTGACAAGAGTCAAGATACTGAGAATGAGAGCTTTTGAACAGGAACAGGTTTCTGGTAACTGTTCCCTCAATCTAAAAATTTTGTTCTACACCCTGGTTCACAGGAAAAGTCTTATTCAGTGAGATACTGCTTTCCAAGACAGCTGGTCTAAAGACAGAAGAGGGGCAACAGAGTGGAACTCTAGGAACACGGGACATGCAGTAGTAAATCCCATGCAAGGGAAACATCAATATCACATTAATCCCCTCCTCCCAAATGCTAGGTCCATCTCACCAGGTTTTATATGAGAAAAAAGTTGGCTTATACAACCAGGCAGAACAAAGGTTCTGTAGCTGAGGCAGAGAACAAGGCCAAACACAGACAAAGTCTGGGGACAAATGTCTACAACCCTGTCTGCCTGCATATAGACTGCACACTGTAACAACTTGTGTTTCCATTCCTTCTTGAAGCTCAGTAATTTAGAAAAGCTTACCTCTCAGAAAGCCAAGCCTCGTGAATTAAAAATACTCTTGAGATAGTTAGAAATCATCAAAACCCTTAATAAAGTTGTTATAATAAGAAGTTACTCTGTTAATTTGTACTTTATTTTAGTTTAAACTTTTCTTCTACTTCCATAAAGCAGTTATAACAGGATCTAATGAAAACGAAACAAACAAACAAACAAAAAAACAACAACCCACCCTCCATAGATAAAATTGCAAAATGATCCAACCACTCCTTTGCCTTTAAACTAGAAGCTCCATACCTCAAGCATGCTAGATCACCTTACTAGCTGGTATCATTTTCCAAAACTTTGGACAGTGCCACAAGTCCTTTTTGAGCATTTATCTTCAGTTTTTCCAACATCTTTACTGCGTTATCATTAAGAAAATCACAGCGTTCTAGCAGCAAGTACAATGCAATTTCTGTAATTTCTCTTAATTTCATCTAAAGTAGAAACTTGCTAGCCATTTTACCCACAATACAGCAATGTAAGTATATATTAATACAATTATTTGGCATGAACCTCAAAAGCCCTTTTGAATTACCTCTTAATTTCTTCAAATTGTATCCTTACAAAATGGAACAAGTGTCTTCAGTCCTTGTTCTTTGCCACATCACCTTAGATTGCATGGGCATGAAAACCAAGTCCTAAATATTCTCACTTTTGTTATTTTTCTCTCTTCCTCTCCCAAAACTTGTATCAAACCCTTGAAATGACCATTTTCTTCTAGATCATCGACTTTTTTTTTTATTCAGACCCATTAAAGTAAGATTCAATGCACCTACTATGCATCTACTCTATTGCTACATCAAGTTCAGCTCAAATACCTGTATGGAAAGAAAGTAAACCACTTTCGGCAAGTTTTCAGTTTATAGGTGGGATTTGGAACGCCCCAGTAAGGTGCTCAGAACTTCTACAAGAAGAAGATTCAAAGATCTCTTAAATTCAGTTGCAGTTGTTTAACTGCACTTAAATGTAGTTGTGAGCATTTAATGCTTTTGAAAAGGTTCCAGTCTCATTCATCCTGAATACCTTGTTTCAGGCTATTTTCACTTATCATCTGATTTATTCACTTTAAGTTGCTGAGAAAGTAAAGAGAAGGAAAAAAAATGAGGAAAAAAGTTGGAAAACAAGCCCAGTAATTCACATTGTCAAATCAATTCCAATGAACAAGTTAACAGGGGATTGCAACAGAACTAGAAAACTTGCTGTTTAGAGCTTTATAAACAGTTAAGAGCAAAAAGTGCACCATTTTTTCCTCCAAGCTCTGCCTGTAAAGCTTTAAGCAGATTGTTTTAATCCCTTTGCTTCCTTAAAACAAACATGAGCAGCTATAAAGCACTCAGAGGTTCCCCCCCCATGCTACTGTACAAATAAGGTTCCACAACTATTCCTGTTTTCCTAGATTCAAATTTGCACATCTGTACCTAAAGCCTAAAAAAAGTTTCAAACTCTACGTTGAGCCCAATCATTTATTTACAATTCCCACGCCCCCAAAAGTAAGAGTCATTTATGCACTGTTTTAAACATTCTTCAAATATTTATATTGTCCTTTTCAAGTACTGATTACTAAAAGTTTTGCAAATGACAAGAGCATTTAACACAGATAGTGGAAACATACCTTTGCCACTGATTTTTATTACAAGTAGGTTTTTCTGCTAGCCCCTTGGGGCTGAGAATGTTTAACTAAAATTTGGCCAATGTTACCTACTTAATGCAATGATGATCTGAAATGCATTATGATCTCACTCTATTCTACTGTTATCACTATGTAAGATCTAGAGTATGAAGAAGCTTGTGCATTCTTCTTGGAAGTGCAGTCACCACCAAAACATCAACAGAGGAGACAAAAAGGGGTGGGGTAGCTGGGTGTGTAAAACTCACGGTGACAAGTAATACCCTCACCCCTTGAAACAGAGGCCTGAGAGTATAAAGTAAAAGGGAACTTAAAACTTCCAAAATGCTCTAGGAGGGTGGGGATGGAAATCACTCACATGTGGATTAATCTCTTATGCAAAGCAATAAATGTATGAGAACAGAGCCAAGCCATTAACATTAATTGCTTGCATCACAGTCTACAAGTCTCAAACCACAAGCCCTGTTTTTCTTGGAGCTGCACAAATGGTACTGTCTACAGCACTGTACATATCACATAAAACATGCTTCTGCAATTCTCACATTGTAAGGATCAATATCATGAATAAACTATTCACTTACAGCTTGCAGCCATTCTACTGGATGAACAGATTGTTCAAAGCAAGTAAGCAAATAAATAAAAGACACCTAATAAACTAAACCTTGCATTACATGACCCCTAAGAAGCTGTTTGTTTGTAGAATGTAATTGATGGAGAGCAATCTGTGCATAGATAACTTAAAGAAAGATGTAAAAGAGACAGCAACTGGGGGGGGTGGGGGTGGGGTGTTGTGGAATGGAATCAGATCTACATTTCCCCTCTTTGTCATCCCTCTCCCCTGACTGGTAAGCCACAACCAGAGATTATCCTCTGAAGCTGGCTTGGATGTACCCATAATCAACCCAAAATCATGTGTGTTTTGCATGTAAATATCTATTTTTTGAATCCAGTATATTTTTACCTGATATCTCCAATTAAAATAGAGAAATAAACAAATCACTGGATTAATTTTGATGATGGCCGTTCATCTCCCTAGTTAAAGCTGTCTGTATAAAACATATTTTTCCCATAGCTTCATTACTCACACAAATAATACATTTGTCATACGGATTGGATTTTCCTTCTGGGTTCTTCTGATTTCTTGTGTATGGCAGGGAGAGACTTTCATACAGTTTTTTAAATGCAAGAAATGGCTTGCCTTTTTGTGTTGCTTGCTTCTCAGTATTGGAGTAGAACAATAATTCAGTTAATCTTCTGGATAGCTAAAACTCATAGTGAAAGATGCATTCTCCTTGTCACTAAAGCTTTCCTTTTTGACAGTTTTGCAAAATGCTGTTAATTTAATCATCAAGAAGGAGAAAATAAAATGGTGTGATCAAAATTAAGGGTCATTACAGTTAAAGCAAAGGTAGGTAAAGGCAAATGATGGACCAAGGAAATAAATCAACTTATGTAAAATCTTTCCCAGAGCCAAGTGTAACAGAATGTTTATTAAAAGCTCTGAATAAATTGATTACCTTCATTAAAAGGTAGCTTAAGAAAACGGTTTGTGAAGATAATGTATGATTATGTTACATAAAGTAAAATAAAGAGCTATTGACTTTAATCCATGTTCTACTAGAGATCTCCTAAATAGGTTTTGGGAAAGTCAGCTCACATGTACCTTAGTTCTCTGTTATTAAAATAACGTAACATTATTTGGCATTAATGTTATGAAGCTGTCCTGGTTTCAGCTGGGATAGAGTTAATTTTCCTTATAGTGTCTTGTATGGTGCCATGTTTTGGATTTAGGAGTAAAATAATGTTGATAACACATCTATGTTTTAGCTGTTGCAGAGCAGTGCTTACACTGAACTGAGGACTTTTCAGCTTCTATGCTGCCCTGCCAGCGAGGAGGCTGGGGGTGCACAAGGTGGGAGGGGACAGGACCAGGACAGCTGACCCAAACTGGCCAAAGAGATATTCTGTACCACATGGTGCTGTGCTGATCACTAAAACTGAGAGGAGTTGGCTGGGGTGGAGGCTACTGTTGCTTGGAGACTAGCTGAATATGGTCAGCTGTGAGTGACTGATTGTGTTGTGTATCACTTGTTTTTTGTACTCTTTTTTGTTTGTGCTTGTTTGTTTTGTTGCTGCTGTTATTTTTTTTTCTCCCTTTTTTTTCCTATTAAACTGTCTTTATCTCCACCCACGAGTTTTACTTCTTTTTTCCAATTCTCTCCCCCATCCTGCTGAGGGGGAATGAGAGAACAGCTATGTGATGTTTAGCTGTCTGCTCGGATAAACCACAACAGAACCTTACTTCTTTAATTTATTCAAAATTTCTAAACTGTTCTTAGATGCAAGAGATAGAATAGTGAAAAGTCAGGAATGTTTAAAGTTGATCTCCAACAGCAAGAACAGGAAGGAAGTTTTCAATATTTGAGGCTAGCTAGAAGGTATAAAAACCTATTTTAAAGGAGAAAATTACCAAATAGATGTACATATTACTGAGCTATACAGAACAGTCAAAAGCTACCATAAGATTGTCTCCAAAACAACTTTAGTTTAATTTCAACTAAAATAACCCAGAATCCCTAGATGTATATATACCGTGCAATATTTCAGCCAAAAACTATATAAAATTTTTGCATTTTGTAATCATCTAGAATCATCTCAAGATAAAGACAAATGAACAGAAATGAAACTAGATAGTGTTTTGATTTCAGTTGTGGTATTACTGAAGAAATGGCTACTTCAATCTTTAAAACGCTTTAGAGCACTCTACTAATAATCCACTTTTTAAATATGCAAATTTGTTCCAGAATACCTGGGTGCACAATCTGATTTATGTTGACAAATATTTAAGGCATATTGTTCCTTAAGATCAATAAGATTATTTGGTTGCTTAGTGTCAGTTAAAATGTATGATGAATTCATGACAAACGGTCATAAACATAGGTCCAAATATGATATTTTAAATCTTAGTTTCAAAAAAGTTGTTTGACCATTAATATGCCATTTAGGCTTCTGTGACAATCACAATTGACTGGAGATAGTACATTTATTCTCTGGGCTGTAATTAGCTTTTCTCTAATGAATCCTAGCTAACTTTCATATTTTAAATAAAAATAAAAATCTTCTCTATCTAATAAAAATCTTCTCTGACTGTAGTCTCATGTGGTATTTTGCTTTTTATAGGTTAATTGGCCTAGGATTTGGGGAAATCTGTAAATTTGGCAAATAAACTTGTGATATATGTAAACTTGTCTATTTTAAAATGGTTTAGGCATTAACCTACTGTAGCATTAAGGTTGCTCATGCAAGAGCTCATCTTTGCATATGTTGGCTATGTACAGATTTATACAAAATAGGCTTCTCAAACCCTAAATAGTTTGAGAGGTCATACTAAAATGTGAAAAGTTCTCATGAATCCTGCAGATGGGATTTGGGTGAATTGTTAAGGTCCTTGACTTATTTCACTAAAAGGAAGAAAGATGAGAAATGCTGTAGTGGTGGGAAAAAAAAAAAAAAAAATTGTAAGTCTAGCAAATAGAATACTAAAAAAATGCCAGTAACTGTCGTGTAAAGTGGGGTATAAGTTGATTTATTTATACATCGTCAAAATTAAATAGACTGAAAAGATGTTTTACAAGTTTTTGTCTTATACAACTTAATTAAAAATAACAAAACTCCAAGACAAAAATAATTGTAATATCAAATTTAGGACTGAACTTATTAAAATAAAGTGCCTTATAAAAATGTATACTAATAATAAAAATATTTAACATTTTGCAGGTCTGCAGTTAGACAAAATGGAAAGACCACAATAATAGTTGCAGATAGTATTTTTAAAAGAAAGACTTGAGACAGCTTTTCTAAAACAGCCACACTGATTAAAGGGTACCTATGAGAAATCAGTCTTTATATATATAAATCTATTCTGCAGTTGGTTTTTAGAGCACTGGATATTGGAAGGCTTTACTTCTTACTGACTTGTCAGGAGCCTAACAGTGTTTCCAATACTTTTTCAATGATAGTGAGTATCAGTGGTATCATTTACACAGAAAAGCCTGTTACAAGGAATAATCTGGGGGGAAAAAAAGAAAAAAAAAAAAGTACTTGCTCTTGCTGGTAGTGTTGAGAGAGGCATGTTTCTCTAGAGTAAAGTGCCGTGTTCAGTATCAAAGTGTAAAACACAGTTTTGCATTTTAGTATGTATATGCAAATATTCAACTAATCCAACAAGTAAACATTCAAAATGAACTGCATTATTTGTGTTTTAACAAATATATGACTGTCTTGGAACCTCACTTCTGTCTAAAAAGTGCCATGGTGTTGACAGGCAGCTGTCATTTCAGAAAACTGTGCTAATGACATAAATCTTACTGTTTATTTTTTTAAATCATGTTAAATGCAAAAATAAAAATGCATAAATTTAAATGCTTAAAAAGTGCTTCAAGTATCGGTTGATAAAATATGTAATACCATCCGCATAATCATCCTCATCATGAGTTTTATCATGGACATTTAATGTGGGTAACCTTTGATGTCTTAAGTGTGTTTACTGTGTTCTAATGGAATGTTCTCTGTAGAGTACGATGCCGCTCTTTCCTTATTAATGAGAATTAAGAAAAAACCTTTCATAAGTAAACTCCCAGTAAATGCTGATTATTAAAAAAAAAAAAAAAAAAAAGAAAAAAAATGCTTTCTTATTTTTACACAAATTAAAAATGGGTAGTTAGAAACCATATTTTAGAACCATTTTTGTTGTTCTAGTAAGCTGGTCCTGAGACTCCTGGGCAGTGTCACACTTTTTTCTTTTAGTCACTCTCCAACCTTTTAACTTTATCTTCTACTTTATTGAAGTGAGTAGCTCTTGAAGGTTTTAGAGCTATACGTCTATATGATGCTGGTACAAAATGGAAGCTCCAGGCTGAGACCCTAGAGAATTGATTTACCTATTACTTTCAACTAGCTAATAGAAAGCTGTTGACAAAAAAGAAAAGAAAAGAAAAAAAGAAAAAAAAAGAAAAGAAAATCAGTGAAGAAAAAAAACACACAAGTGTCTATGAAATATCTTCTCTATTTTTGGCAAGATTTAATTCAACATTTCCTAGATGACATTCACTTTTTACCAGGAATAGTTGAATTTTAATAGCTCCCACGGGGAGAAGTTGTGGAAATTGTCACACCATGTTTGATCGCTATCTCCATCTAGGTCTCCATCTATGAGAAGAAGCAGACATACCTGATACTTTAAAGAAAGATGAATCCTTCCCATTCCATTACACACTATCATGTGTAATTATTATCAGACCTGTTTGCACAGGAGCCATTCTGTACAGTAACAAAGAGAATTTATTCTTTAAGCTGTAAGATTAGATTCTGTTTTATCAGGTGTGTTTTGTTGGTGGTGGTGTTCTTTTGTTTATTTTTTCTAAAGCACAAGAATTGTTAATAGTCATAAAAGTATTCATTCTTTTAAAAAATGAAGTGATTTTTTTTTTCCTTTGGTGTCCACTGACTGTTGTGAATCTTGCAGTTTAACAGTAGGCTGCGTAGGGAAATACATGCATATCTAGGTCAGCAAATAGAAGTACTTTTTTATTAATGAAAACAAAAGGAACTGTGGCAGTTTATTTCTCTTTATACTCACTTCAAGTTCTGTAGCTTCAAATTGCAGGAAAGGAGTGTTCCTTTCGGTTTTTCTGTAATGCAAGAAATTAATATTATCCCATAACATTTGTGCTGAAAGCCACAATAGCCCTGACCGGACTGATAGTGTTAGGAAGCTCATTGAATGATTCTTTAAATTTTTTAGATATACAGATACAAAGTGCTTATACTTTAAAATGTGGAGGAACTTATTCATAAGAGCAGGATTTTCTTACTGGTGATTCAGAGGCAGCTGGGTGAGGAGACATATCTCTCATGACAGTTGTCTATCTCCACACTCACCTATGCATTCATGAATATTTTACATCAGTAAAATAAGGACTTTTTTCATAAGAAATATAGCAAAATTCAAGTTCAAAAAGCAGGAAGGTAACAGGCCCTTTATCATAATTAAAACTCTTTAGGGTAAGCTTTAAGTTGATTTTAGAAATCTAGTAGGATGAAAAAAAAAAGATTTTCAGTTCTCAAAGAAAGCTACCCAGATTACATAGACATAATTATTAATTGCAATATTGGAAATTCAAAAATGTAATTGAGACATCACAACTTAAAAAAAAAAAAAAAAAAGAGTTCTCTACAGAGATTTTTGTAGTGGTGACAGAGCTCTGAGTCCATCTGTCCTGTCCCACTGTCGAAAGGGAAAAACTTCTATGCGAAGAATAACTAAAGACTGGCATTGTCTAGGATTTTGTTCTGAACAACGTGAAACACTGTGCCCCAGTTGTTTTAATTACACTGCAGTATCTGAACACTAACTTCCCTGCATGTTGCAGAGTTCCTGTGGAGCTCTTCTGTAACTCCTTTCCTTGGAAGTTTAGCAGCTCCAAAGGATCCTGGCGCTGTCTCTGCTATGCTGCTAATGGCTGCTCTGGCTCCCACTGGCACTAGTGGCAGGTAGAGGCAGCCAGAGTCTGCAACAGGGAGCTGGAGTCTTTCTGAAATGAGCCTTACTGCCCTTTTAACCTAGGACCACTTGACACTTTTGTTGCACCGGTCAGATAAGAGCAAGGAATAAATATGGTTTTGATTTTTGTTTGGTTTGTGTTGTTGCTGTTTTGTTTGTTTGTTTATTTGTTTGTTTCCTGTAATGGTCCTTAACTCTGTGGAGGAGGAACTTCAGAAAACCTCCACAGGAGTTATTTTACCTATGGTGCCTAGTGTGTTGTGGAGGGCTTGCATTCTTGTTTGTTGAACCCTTTTTTTTTTTTTTTTCCTGTTATTCTCATGTGTTGTATTTATGGAGACCTCAATAAGGAAATACATGAGCAAAGGGGATACATACCATATAGGCAGGTCACCCTGCAGACAACTCAGGTCTCATTGAGCCTTGAGGGTACACTAATTTAACTGGTAAGCAGGTAAGATACATATCTGAGAGAATCTTTGAGAAAGAAGTTCTTATCGCTTCAGATTCTGTTAGCACGTTCTTGAATTTCAAACCAAGCAGATTTTTTGTTGTTGTTTGGATTTTTAACAAAGTAGGACCAAGTCATTCCAGAGTTTTACAAGAGATGGAGATAATGTTTCTACTGGGATTAGATGAATTTTCAGAACAGTTTAGTAGCAGACACCTAACGCCTTAAAGTCAAACTATCTTCAAACCGCACTATAACTATTTTGAAGGGATTTCTGTTGAGTGCACAAGTTGAATATCCAGCAAGAGCTTTGGGAGAAGTGAAATTCTCTGCTGGGCTCCAGGCAGACTGCCCTCCACACGCTGGGGAGATGTAGAAGGGCTTGGCACGTTTCTTTCCACCCACACACATCATCAGAAATGGAAGAAAAAAACAAAGAAGCCAACAGCTGTTGCTTCTTTGGCAAAGTCCTACTTGTCTGCATACCCTTTTTTGGTATGAGTTACTGAAAAGCAGATGACTATGAGATATAAAATAGGCAGCTGGCACGATTTTGTTTATCACTCTGTGAACGTTGTCTCTACCATCTTTAACTGGCACAAGAAGGACTATGTGGATGATAATTACCCACAAAAACATTTTAAAAGTTTAAATGTTGGCCACTGGAAGGTATAGTAAACTGAAAGGGTCACACACCTGACATGTTAACATCAAAGCACTGATCTTCTGCTTTAAGTTTGTTGTCTGATGAGCTGTCACTTAGGAGGTTCAAAAAGTCTGGCAGGTTAAGTTTATAAGTTGCCTCAAAACAATTAGAGGATTATAAAGGGTTTTTAGCACTTGAGCTTTCTGATATATGGTCGTATAACAACAATTGGTCAGTTTATCTCCTTTTCTGTCAAATATTCACCCTTGGTGAAAGCTTTGCTTGCATTTTAATTTGTCTTAAATTTATGCATAACTAGATTAGCAGTTCCTGGCAATCATTTGTTTTGCTTTTCTGCTTTTAGCCATCTTTTCTTTTTCTACCACCTGCTGTATTTGCCTTCTGCTCAGAGTATGCTGTTGACAGTTACTAATAATGCAGATTACATTTACTTACTATGACAGGCAAAACACTAAGTAAAAACAAAACAATAGAATCCCACATTCTTGTTCTCTAACTAAAGGCTTAAAAGCCAAAAACAGATTTGTAAGAGCATTAATTCATTAACAAAGCAGTCTTATTGGGCTTAAATATAGGCAGTGTGCAAACCTGACTTAAAAGCTATCTCAACCTTTTAAGCATGTATATATATATATACATGCAGTATAAAATATATTTACAGGTCAATTTTGATTTCTTGAAGTTCATTAGCACTTTCTGCTAATCAAAACATAAATGTTCTTAGGGAGTGAAAATTAGCTTGATTCAGATATCTTGTTTGGCTAAATTCCTATTTTTACTATTTATTTCACATCTCTAAAATCTCTGTTGTTACTTCGTGCTCATGATTTAGAACAAGCTAAAAGAAAACTATTTGTGGCCTTTAAACCATGGTTATTAAGCCCAGACACAGGCTGCATTTATTATGCATCAAAGACGTGGTTTGATAGGTGGCAGAAATGATGGGTATAGTAAATGACTGCCCTCTGAACCAACATGTCATTGACCGACAGTATCCTCCACACAACAGCCTGGCAAAACTCCTGTGTGAATTGCAGCAGTCTCTGCATTTTCCATGTATTTAACATAGAAGATGCATGAATTACAGTGATCATACAGAATAAAAAACTGCAGTGCTCCATGTAGTATTATAATAGGATTGCTCCATAACAGGCATTGTTAATGGGAAAAGGATTTTTTTTTTTTTTTTTTTTTTGGATCTAAATCTAGGTCAAGACAGAATAAGCATATTAGACATAATTTAGCCCCCAGATACAAATATAAGGGCCCTTTTACATGGAAATAGGAATCATTTAGAGTATTAGAGAAGAGGAAATGAAGACCTTCAGAAAGATGAGTTTTCACACAGACACAAACAGTATGTTATAGAATATGTATATTCTATAGGTAGTCAGTATTCATTTATGCTGTCAATTATGCAGAATTCCAAATTAACTGGAAATTCACTGCCTGCTGTATTTTTAAGGAAAAAAAAAAAAGTTGTATGAATAGAAAACTGAAGTTATTTAATGATGCTATTTTTCTTTTCAGCTGGGGTCTTTTCAAAAAGCTTTTGTTAGACATACAGATGTGCTTAATATTCTGTCGTAACTAGGGGAAAAGGATTTTTTTTCCTGGTGTCTACATTAGACATCTAATTTGGGAACCTCAGTTAATTGCTTAGGCTCATTATGGACCCAAAGAATAAAAGTAGGTACCTCCAAAGAGCACGTCGGAGCACCTCAGTTAGGAGGCATCTATCTCTCCTTATTATACAGAGAAATGAGGCTTTTAGCTTATGGAACAGTTTTCCTTACCTGTGCTTAGAGACTGAGATTCTTAATTTGAGTTATTGGAGTTTTCCAGGAGATAGGTTTCCAGGGAACTAGTTATTTGTCACCTGTTATAAAGAAAGAAAGGTACAGACTTCTCTCCAGCTGTTGTTAACACAGAGACCTCAGCCAACACCAACCAACTCACTTAGTGCATGATGTAACATCAGTGAAAGGGCAATAAAATCATCCTTTGATATTGGCAAAAGGTTTTTATTGTTTTTCTTTTTAACTAGGGATGATAGTACAATACATGGAGGTAGTGACAGTACAGAACATAGCATGGTGGCTAGGGGAAGGAAGCCGGCTGCAATGAGAGACCACAAGAGTCTAGGCTAAAGAGAGCAAAGCAATAGAACTGAGTAAGTGTTTAGTTAGACTACCATGGAGTCTTCAGAGCCTGTGAAGGAAAATACTAGGAGTGGCTGCTGGGGTCAGTTGCAGTAAGTGCAACCCCAAAATGGTTTGGGGAATCTCAGAAGCTGTCATCATACAACAGGCAGAAAACAACAACTAGGAAAGAATGTTCATGGCATAGCTCTGGAAAAGCAACCTTCAGCAGTCCTTAAAAGTTTATGTTAAGTGGCAGTGGGTGTTACAAAGTTACAAAAGTCTTCTTTAAAAGAAATGGCAAAATCCCATCCGGAAAATGCAGTAAGACTGAGTGTGGTCTGGTATCTCGTTCTAGTTTAGAAACTCAAGTGTGTAGCTTGTACAGTTTTGTGAGTATCTGAATTAGCTATATGTACTTACATGGAAACATTTACAATAGGAGGAAAGAAAAGGAAGCCATCAAAAATGGATGAACATGTGTGAGAAAATATTTTAGGGAATATTGGGCCAGATCTGAAAAAAAAAGAAACAGAGACATATGGAATGTTAAAAGAAATGCTGAATCTGACATATTTAGAGATGGTATATTTCAAGAATGTCAGAAAGGTTTTAAGAGGTAGCAGAGATAGGAGTGAGAGAGATGTAGGATAAAAATTGGAAAACAAAAGCACAAAGGAGAAAAACAAATGTGCCTCCTGACACAAACAGATCTGCAAATCTAGGCTTAAGCAATCAAAACAGCATAGCATTATTGCATATCTTACCAGTTAAAAACTCACTTGTAATTGATACCAGATGCCAAAGCTTTCTATTCAGTACTGTGGTTTATATGACCAGGGCATCCTAGCGTGTAACATTTTGCTATGGCACTGATACATGTAAAAGACTGAAAACAACATGAGAGTTCTTCATCTCAGAAATGATACAAAAGCATATTAAATCCACATCAGAATGTTGTTCTTATGATCTGTATTCTTCATGCTGTATGCATTCAAAACAATTTCTATCTATCTTCTCAATGCATAAGGCGTTTAACTACTGAGAGTCAACACTAAAACAAAACTCTGCCTTAAAACTTTGATGCACACATGGAAACTGGGCAGAGCTGGGAGTCCATGGTTTCTGAATTTAACATGAGAAATTCTGTAAATTCATATGCATCATGCAGATGTATATGAACTAGAAATGAATCTATGCCCTATGCACCACTTCCTCTGCCATTGAGTTTTGTTTTCCTGTAAAACTCCATGAGTCAATTTATCTAGCTTTGGTCACAGTTACTGAGTATAGAGTTTTTCTAAGATTTGCTGCTTTAATGTAAATTGCTTTCACGACTATGACTTCATATCTAATTTATTCACTTTTCTTTTAAAGCTTGTCAGAAATTCCACAGGCATTCACTTTTTTCTCCTAACTGGTTTCAGTATTAACAATAGTTTTTGTGATAATGATTTGGTACTATACGGAATATGCAAAGAATTCAGTTTGACATGCAGAAGTTGAGGACCCCTGCTCCACGAGGTCATATTTTGCCACCCTACATCTTCAAAGTCTTTTAACATTTTGTAGTTGAAAGCAATATCACAAGCTCATTGTTTTAATTTAAAATTGATTCATGGCCAGAGAACTAATTATGGTCTTTAAAAAAACAACATATCAATTTGGACTTCTGGATCTCTGAAGTCAGAGGAAAGAAGGATGGCAATTAGACGAAAGATAGAGAATATGGAGATGTTAGTCTAGTATTGTTATTAATATTTTCTAAAGGAGGTCCAAACATGAAAGAAATCAGAGAAGAATTGCGCAACGCAGCTAGCTTTTATCTTTTATTTGCTACGAGAAACAGCCCCCAGAAAGAACTTCGAAAGATTCAGGAACAATAATAGTATGCTATGAATAAAAAAAAATACAACAGCAAGATGAAGGAAAAAATCAAGTGACAAAGAAAGGAACATGAAAAAAAAAAAACGGGAGACAGAGAATGAAGCAGAGAATAATAATTAGTTGCACATTTTCATTCCTATCCTTGTGTTTTTCCCCATCCTTCTTCTTTTGTTCTTTGCTTTTGGTATTTGGTGATATGAAGATTGAGTTCCCCCTTCTGAACAGTGACTAGCATGCTGTGATTGACATGTTGTCTGACATGTTTTGCAAAAATTGAGCTATATATCATGTATAAATTGTTCTGCAATTGGCTTCATGAAATTGCTATGATGCACTTAAAAATTCGCTGGAAAGTGCTTTTAGTGGCATCATTAGTCCACTGATGAGCACTGAAATGTTTTTATTCCAGACTAGTGTGGATGGTTGACTCATTCACAATTCTATGAACAACTCATTCACAGTTAGGTTGTAAAAGACCCTGGTGTAACTTTAATTTTCCTTAGTACCCTTCTTAGTCCCAGGGAAAGAGAAAACCCCAAATTCCCGAGAACTAGTTATATCTCCTCCCTCACACTACTGGCAGTGCTTTTTCATTGTTTAAAAAAGTATATATGTACACTTACTAGCACTGGAGTTAGAATTTTACCCTTTAAACAGTATATCAGCTTCACCATCCTCAAGAACCCAATATTGCATTCTTATCTCTCATTCATGAGGCAGATACATGGCCATGTAATTGTTAAAAGAGTCCAACAAGTTAGTCAGCTTAGGCATCACCCAATACAGCATCAGTGAGTGGTAATGAAGAGAGATATAGATAAGCACTAAAATCAAAACTATAACTCTCATTTTCAGGATAATCCAAAGTTTGAATTTCCCCATAGTGTTTTATTTCTTGCTTTATTATTTTTATTTATTTATTTTATTATTTTTCCAGTGTTCCTCAACACACATCTTTTTCAAAAGCAAAGGTAGAATTCTCCTTAGATTATTGACAAATTTCATTTAAATGAACTTTTCATTCTAACGATCTTGATCTCATCCTCACCTTTATTCCCTCAGTACTTCAGTCACAACTAAATTCTCTGCACTTGTGATCCCATTTTTAAAAAAAAAGATACTTCTGGTATGGAGAGAACTGGACTCTGTGCTCCAGATGGTCCCAATGAGTTTTCTGTTCACATATCATTTTGTGACATCCAGTCCTTTTTATTTCCTGGTGAGCTACAGATATTGCACATTTCATAAATCTAAGAGTTTAGAACACTTGGAAGCTGTCAAAAACCTGAAAAAAAAAATACTTTAGTACTTGCAATGTTATTTCAATTCTTCAGAAGGCACCTTAAATATTAAAACACTTCCTCTGATAACTACATAATGGATTTTAATTGTGATAGTTCATAGTTCATAGGAGTAATAATATCAGCTTTATCTATATATGTACAATAGTTCATCCATCGTTTGCATTATTTCATGGAGGAAACAATTTTCTATCGCATCTTCTATAAAAATGATTAAAAAGGCAAAAAGTTAGTTCTGGACTAGGGATTGCTTTTGGGAAAAGCAATTAACAAACGCCAACTATTTGAGCAGCAAAGATCATTGCAACCTCTCTGCTTTCATAACAAGAAAAAGGTAGAGTACATCGTATTGACCAGCTCAGGATCATAAATGCAGAAATACACATTTTCTTTTACTGGAAGCTTTCTTGCACTTGAAATAATTAAAACATCTAATGATCTAACATCCTTAGATCATTAGCCACTAGACAAATATGCCTTTAGACAAATATGAAGCTAGAACTGCTATTTGTTCTGAATTTCTCCCTAAATACATTGAAAAGCCCATGGAGACTCTCAGTGTTAATAGATGTTCAGATAGGAAAAAGATGCTCTAAAGCTTCTTGGAGATCCCATCGTCACAGAAATGCTAGGAAAGGGGAAGGGGGTGGGGGGAGAGGGAAGACTAAACTTAGCTCTAAGTAAGAAAGGACCTTGATGTTGACAGGAATTTTTATTTTATTTTATTTTTCCTGAAGTATCTTAACAGTTTCTGCCTATTGAAATTAACCCTTAAGAAAGCATGGATAATAAAACAAGTCTCCTACTTCTGTTGGTATCTGGAACTTGGGGCTTAAATGACAATGAAATACTGATATTAGAAGAAACGCTAATTAATGCATATCATTCACTATTTAATGCAAAGCATGGTAGGGTCACATGATGCTTATTTTTCTCCTTAAAGTAAAATATCGTAAATTAATTTTGGACAATGATAAATTTAAACATTTATTGAAAAATCATATTCTTTGGAAAAAGAATAATTGTACAGATCTCACTAGATTTCTCCTTCTCTGTTTTGGAGTATAGTATTGCCTAACTTAAAGTGCCACACAGGGACTGCAGGTAAATCTAATAGAAGTATAACTGCCTGAATGCCACCAGTATAAACAGAAGCAAAGGAGGTCATTACTCCCTAACAACTGTTGTATGCAAACAGGCATTAGATCTCTTACATCACCTGCTCCATTAAATTGAATTATGTTGGGCATGAAAATGTTTAGCATGTATCAAATCTTTGAACTGCAATAACGTGTTTACAAAATTGTGTGAATATAGGCAGAGATCTGCAATAATTTTTAAGTGTTCTAAGTGTCTCCTATTATTCTTCAATTTTACTTTAAAAACATTTTTAACAAGTGTCTAATTTATGTTAGATTTTTTTGACTGATTTTTGATTGATCCCTTAAGAAAGCTTCTGTTTCTGATACTAAGTAAGCATTGGACATATAACATTAGATTATCATCTTGTACTTCTTTTAATATTGTCAGCCTGATGCCAAGATTGAACTTCAGAAGAATCTAAACATCCCTGAGAAGGGCCATGTAAAGCCAAATGTGAATTCTGCAACCAATTCCATTTTCCATAAGTTTGAGCTTCAACTTTACGTATGAACGATATCAGATTTTAGGTTATTCAAAATCTGCATTCAGATTTACCCATCCCATCCTTTTTTTCTCTGGTGTACTTTTGGAAAAGAACAGGTGATCATTTTAAAGTGCTGCAATCTAACTTTTGCTGTCTGAGTACCCTATTGTCAGTAACAATGACAGTTTAGAAGAGGGATCTTTTATTTCTTCAGAATCCTTTTGATTATGCTGAAATTGCTAGTGCATAATTTAGCTCTGGTGAATGGTGAAGGGAGAGTCTTCTAGAAATAAAAAACACTGATTTTCACAGAAGCACATTAAGAACTTAAGCATACCTAACTGGTTTTGAAGTATATTGAGTGTTTTCTTTTTATTTATTTATTTTTTATTGAACACACTCAGCTTCTAGTAAAATTCAGCTGAGTCTGCAGATTGTAGCAGAAAAGGTGATTTTTTGATTGTGTTTTCTTTAAAAAGGTCTGGCAAATATAATAGCATAGAATCATAAGCATAAATGTGATTTATTAGGATTTTACCAAGAATGTTTTCATTTGTTAACAATCGGGAAAAAAAAGTTCAAGCAAAGCATAGAACCTAAAAGCTTTCATTTATTAACTTTCTTGTAAGGAGTTAAGTTCCTGTAAATAGTTGTGCTCTAATTTGGAGAGCTTTTTTGGGACAGACCCAGTGGACAATCCCATTGCAAAAGTCTAGAATCCATATTTCTAGATACTTTCTGAAAGTATGACAGTTGAGTATTCTGCACAGGAAATAGATGGTGAAAAAGGATGCTGTTTCCTTCTACAGCCTCCTGAGGGCTGCCTCTGAAATTGTGGCTTAACACAAATACAGAATGAGGATTTAGGGACCTGCCCCTTAAAATTGTAATAAGTGTGTGATTCATTTGATTATTGATGATAGGTTTACCTTTATTGCCTGTTCTTATTTATATGACACCCCTTCAGAGTTATAAACGGGAACAGTCTTTTGTTCTACACATCAAAATTCACTCACTCTGTTACTGCTACACAGTATATTTCCCAATAATAAAGGCTTAAACAGGGCTTTGTAATGTTGTTTATATTCCTAAATATCAGCTTTTTTAGTAGTCTTGAAGTGTTACTAGGTCAAACAACTAGTCTAAGTCTCGTATTTGTATTTGTAATAATCAGGTGAGTGATAACAATGAAATGCATTATTATGATGTGATGTTATGTGTAATCAGAGGACAAATGCTTAAAAAACATGATGTCTGTCTCATGCCAGGTGATACTGAACATGTGTTGGAGAATACATATGCGGTCTGTCTAAATGATAGGGAATGTGGTTCATATTATGGTATGTGATGCTCTCCTATAAACAATATCAGCTTAAAACATGCTTGAGTGCTGTGAGTAATACTTCAGTTTACACGGCTATTCAAAAATATGGAAAAGAAAGAGCTAATATCTCCACCACAAAAGTACGACAGCTGCATTGTTAGGTAATCATAAGAGCTATCTAAAAACATGTTTCACTGAAGCAGAAAAATAAGAAAACCTTCAGGAGAACTAGTGTTATTTTAATGCTTTTTGGAAGGTGGCAGGCAGACTTTCATAGATTTTTTGTGTTTCATTTAAGTACAGTTTTGATTGCTCTATGGCAAAAAAAAAAAAAAAAAAAAGAATCAGAAACTATTGCTAATAGTCCTTCAGAAAGAAAAGATCAGAACACACATACCATACTTTAGATGGTAGTGAGAGTCACTTCATGCTGACATTGCTAAAATGTTATTGGTACCAAGTTGTTCCCTAACTACTGATTAAAGGCATCTTGAAATATTCAGTTAAAAAAAGAAAGAAAAAGAAAAAAGTTAATCTAACTGTATTTTTATAGTTATAGTAACGAAATTATCTTTTGTAGCACAAATCTTCTCTGACAATTGTGCCATTTGTCATTCTAAAAAGAGCAAAACTATTGGAGTAGAAGATTTAGACCAGAGGTCTTAAAAATGCGTGTACAGGTTCGTGTGGGAAAAAAAAAAAAAAAAAAAAAAAACATCCTTTAAAACTATTAAAAGCTTTGTTTCAATAGCTAGAAGCTTCTTTCCAAACTTGTTAAAGGACATTCAGAAATTCTCTCTGTTCCCAAGAAATCTTGAAGTCTTGAAGGTTTATAATTTAATTTAAAATATTAAAGTTGTATTTTCATAGGCTCAGGACCACTTGAAGCCTAAGTAATTCATAGGACAATCAAATTTTCTTGTATATGACATGACATAATTTCTTTTAACAAAATTTAAAATGATGCTGAGAACTGTACTAAGTCTTTGGACTTCACCAACTCTTGTGGTAATTATCTATCCCAGTCAAAGGCTTTTGGAGACATGAATTGGTTTTAAATCACTACTAGCATTCTGGGTGCACTTCTTAATTAGCTCATTTGTAGGACTTACAGATTAAAATATTGTTGTTTTTTTTTTTCTTCTGTCAGTCTAAAATAAGCTTGATAAGACAAAGACTTCTTGATGCCCGACAGAAGTTGTTTTCAAGCTCCTTTATGTAAAATATTTGCTCTTTCATATCATAGTTTAGTACATAATCTCACTTGTGCCAGAAAAAAAAAAGACTCAAAACCAATACCAAAAAGACAAAAAACACAGATTTTGGTCCTTCCTACAGATTCGATATGCAACTTTTTTGATTCTGGATTCCATTGTAGGTTCAGGATGTTGAAATCCTTTTTGTTAACATGTTTGTATGTGAACTTGAGTTTATTAAAAATTTGCCTACTTAGTACTGACGTTACCAGCTAACTTGATGAATGTTATCTTTCTTGTTAAAAAAGGTGTTTATTTCTGTGAAAACTAGAGTAAATGTGACATTAATAAAGACTGTATTGTAATATGTTGAATCTTTCAAGTTGGTTGATTGTAAAGCAAAGTTATCATTACCGTATAGCAAGGATTTACTTGATGCAGTGGGAAATGTGATCACTGAGGATAAGGATAAGGCTGAGGTTCTCAATGCCTTCTTCACATTGGTCTTCAAGAGCCGGATCAGTTATCCTCAGGGTACTTTACTTCCCGACCATGACGTCCCCTGTGACTCAAGTAGAGAATGCCCCCCTGCGATCCAGGAAGAGACGGTTAGAGACCTACTCCTTCAACTGGAATGTCATAAGTCCATGGGACTGGATGAGCTCCACCCAAGGGTGCTGAGGGAGCTGGCGGAGGTAATTGCCAAACCGCTTTCCACCATCTATCAGCGTTCCTGGTTATCTGGAGAGGTCCCAGAGGACTGGAGGCTTGCCGATGTGACTCCTATCTACAAAAAGGGCCACAAGGAGGACCCGGGGAACTACAGGCCTGTCAGCCTGACCTTGGTTCCAGGCAAAATTATGGAGCAAATCATCTTGAGTGAGATCACACGGCACTTGCGTGGCATCCAGGGGATCAGGCCCAGCCAGCACGGGTTCACGAAAGGCAGGTCGTGCATGTCCAACCTCATCTCCTTCTACGATAGGGTGACCAGACTGGTAGATGAGGGAAGGGCTGTTGATGTGGTCTACTTAGATTTCAGTAAAGCCTTTGACACGGTCTCCCACAGTATTCTCCTGGGGAAACTGTCTGCCCGTGGCCTAGACAGGTATACTCTTCTCTGGGTAAAGAACTGGCTGGAGGGCCGTGCCCAGCGGGTTGTGGTCAATGGAGTTAAGTCCAGCTGGCGTCCCGTTACGAGTGGTGTCCCCCAGGGGTCGGTACTGGGGCCTATCTTGTTTAATATCTTTATTGATGACCTAGATGAGGGGATTGAGTGCACCCTCAGTAAGTTTGCAGACGACACCAAGTTGGGAGGTAGTGTCGATCTGCCTGAGGGTCGGATGGCCCTTCAGAGGGATCTGGATAGGCTGGACTGCTGGGCTGAGGCGAACGGGATGAGGTTTAACAAGGCCAAGTGCCGGGTCCTGCACTTTGGCCACAATAACCCCATGCAACGCTATAGGCTTGGGGCTGAGTGGCTAGAAGACAGTGATGAGGAAAGGGACCTGGGAGTGTTGATCGATGCAAGGCTGAACATGAGCCGGCAGTGTGCTCAGGTGGCCAAGAAGGCCAATGGCATCCTGGCCTCTATTAGAAACAGTGTGGCCAGCAGGAGCAGGGAGGTGATCATCCCCCTGTACTCAGCTTTGGTGAGGCCGCACCTCGAGTACTGTGTTCAGTTTTGGGCCCCTCACTACAAGAAAGACATCGACGCCCTGGAACGTGTCCAGAGAAGGGCAACGAAACTGGTGAGGGGTATGGAACACAAGCCTTATGAGGAGCGGCTGAGGGAGCTGGGATTGTTTAGTCTGGAGAAGAGGAGGCTCAGGGGAGACCTCATTGCACTCTACAACTTCCTGAAGGGAGGTTGTGATGCGGAGGGGGTTGGCCTCTTCTTCCAGATAATTAATGACAGGACTAAAGGTAACGGCCGCAAGTTGTGCACAGGGAGATTTAGATTAGATATCAGGAAATCTTTTTCTCTCAGAGAGTGGTCAAGCACTGGAACGGCCTGACCAGGGAGGTGGTGGAGTCACCGACCCTTGCGGTTTTTAAGAGGCGCCTGGACAAGGTGCTACAAGATATGGTTTAGTAGCTTAGTGGGTAGTATTGGTGATAGGATGACGGTTGGACTAGATGATCTTGAAGGTCCTTTCCAACCTTGTGATTCTGTGATTCTTTCTCACTCTGTAGTTTCCTAATTATTCCAAATATTCTGTTTAACTAGAAATGTAAGACTCTTCAGGTACTGCAATGATGAGGACTGCACAATGCATGTTTTCTCCAGTTTAGATAGGATGGGGCTGGCTAGGAGTTTCAGCAACTCTTCTGTGGCCTTAATCACTAAGTTTATTTTATTATTAGAAATTAGGAAGGAAAGAAAGTGGGATAATTAAATTTCTCCTAGCTTCAGGCTCCATCAAAGATATGTTAAATATACAGCTACAAAGACATATCTAACAGAACTTTTTAAAGACAGAAAACTAGTTAAACAAAATGGATAAATACTTCCAACTTTTCCTAACAGATAAAGAACACACTAGAAGTACTTTGAATTAATTCAGAAGTGGTTTACATAAAAAATGAAACATAATATGAAGATCTAAGAATATGTTACTGTGCTTATCTATGTAAATTGCTTAACATCTTTCCTCTCATGTAGAAGTCTTAAAAAAATAGAACTTATGATTTCACTGTACTTTCTTTTAAGTCAAATCTATCTTTTTTGTCTTTTATTCATGCTTTCCTGACCTATAGTCAGTGACAAACGTACCCAGCATTCACAACCCAATTGCTCACCTACTCCGTTAAGTTAAACAGAACATGGCCATGCATCGGTCACCCATCCAAATGAATCATTTTCATAATTATGCATGTTGTAATTATTATTAACTGATCACAGCAAAATGCTAATTAGGAGGAACTGTTTTATGGAACTGGGGTTTCTCCAGTCTCAGGGTTTTTAGAGCAGAGGCATCATACTGTATCACAGCACTTATATCTTTTCTTCCTACTATTAGAAAACATCCTTATCAATTAAGATCATGTTTTAATCATAGTCAGGCAGGCACTCAAGGCCACACACAATGAGCACTTGGCTGCACTGCCTGTACCTGAGGGGATATAGCTGAAGGACCTGCTGGAAAAAGCAGACTGTCACATCCTATTGTTTGGATGTGATTAACTGATGCAGTATCACATAACAGTTCAACGGAAAAATTTCAGAAACAACTCTTTTCTTTAAGCAAATGCATTAATTTTTAAAAGATGATGTTAAGCTTTTCTTCTCTTTTCTTTTTTTCTTCTCTCTTCTCTTCTCTTCTCTTCTCTTCTCTTCTCTTCTCTTCTCTTCTCTTCTCTTCTCTTCTCTTCTCTTCTCTTCTCTTCTCTTCTCTTCTCTTCCCTTCTCTTCCCTTCTCTTCCCTTCTCTTCTCTTCTCTTCTCTTCTCTTCTCTTCTCTTCTCTTCTCTTCTCTTCTCTTCTCTTCTCTTCTCTTCTCTTCTCTTCTCTTCTCTTCCCTTTCAAAGGAAAAATACCAGCTGAATTGGCATCCACTCTGAGTAGTTATTTTGATGTTAGGAAATATCCAAGCATTTAATAGCATGAAGCTGCAACAGGGGAGGTTCAGGCTGGGTGTTAGGAAAAGGTTCTTCACTGACAGGGTGGGCGGGCACTGGAGCAGGTTCCCCAGGGCAGTGGTCACAGCACCAAGCCTGCCGGAGGTCAAGAAGCATTTGGACAATACTCTCAGACACATGGTCTGATTTTTGGGTGGTCCTGTGTGGAGCCAGGAGTTGGACTCGATGATCCTTGTGGGTCCCTTCCAACTCAGGATATTCTGTGACTCTGTGATTCTATGATTTAAAAATGTCCATCATCCACAGTAATGATGTTATCTGCTATTCGTCTTGATATTTTATCCCAAGAAAAAAAGAATTGTTCTAAGTCAGGTCTTACAGACATTTTCAACTGTACTTGACAGTGAGATTTGAAGAGGCTGAAGAGAGGTTATGATTAGTATCAGACACAAGTAGTGCTGCTGACTTCTGAAATAGTTTATGTGATTCTATTATTCTGTGATACTACCATTCACACAGCTGAGGACTGGCACTTTTCGTAACTGGCAAATAGCCTATTTTAATAGTAAAAGAATGAATCAATATAATAAGAAAGTATTATGCATCCAGGCAAGGCTAATCTCAGTTTTTCTTTGAAATGTGTATCTTTCTGTCTGGAAGTTTTTGAGTAGTAACCAGCTTTGTCATGTATTTTATGCCATATCAGTAGAAAAGCTGTTATTCTAAAAGTAAATCTGCCTTGACTAGCCCTTTATTTACACACATATTTACATATATTTAAATCTTCTCCAGCTGCTAACTGTTGTGTTGGCAGGCTGAAATATTTTGATTTTAAGGGAAGTAAATTGGCTTCTTGGCTATTTCATAAATGTAGTATAAAAAAAAAATAAAAAAGCAGATTTCTTATAATTACATTATAGTAAATCAATTACTTTGCATAGTATACCTGTGTTACCAACACCCAAGCTCATGCAGTATTGCAGGGGGGTTGAGCCTTGCTTTTAATCAATTGAAAATGACACCAAAATTCAAATGCAGTAGTTTTTCATCATGTAAGCTTGTGAGTAATATTTGGTGAACTAACATGCGTACTAACATGCCTCAAACTGAAGTTCACACTTTAGCAAACTTAGTGAGAAGGTCACAGTTTAGTAAAATGGTGCCTGCCAACTCCCATGGACCTCCAAAAAAAAACCATTGACTACAGGGGACTTGTGTCCTGTGCTTAACCAATGGCTAGACAGAGGAGCAAGGATTAATCAGGGAGTAAGACTTAGCTGTTCTTTCATGTCATGACCAAGTGTTTCTTGGTTAAAGATGGTATCACAAAAGCTTGCAGAAAAAATAACTATAAAAATAACTATAAAAATAATTTTAAATGTAAATCTTGAAAATGTTTTTTAACTAGTTTCTGAAGATAACTGAAAACGACAAAGAAAATTTTCCTCCAAAGTAAACAGCAGAAAATTTTCTAAAAAAAGATCTCTAGTTGAGAGGAACTATCTAGACTTGCAAACTACGTTTACGTACTCTGTGCAAAGAAAAAGAAAATGGTTTGCTCTCCACCAAAATTTGTTTTCCAAACACACAAGAATTGTGCTTGTATACTTTTGCATTTCCTTACTTCTGACACAAACACCCAAATGCTAAGATACAGTATGATGCAATATATTTAATTCCTGGAATAAAATGGTAAATGAAAGCCAGTACTCAGTTGATATTTCAATTTACCAAATCCATGGTACTTATACAACCTCTCTGCTCTCCTTTGTCTCAGAACTTCAGAACTCTGAGCTGAATTGCATTTTTGAACTTCATCTAACACTTCATCCTATGAAACTTTAAAGATAAATAGATTAAAGCAATAATAAAATTTGCACTGCATAGCTTATATGCTGCATTATATTTTTCTTCATAACTTTCAAAAAAAATGATCAGTTCATTTTAGAAGGCAGGCTTACAAAAAGGCTGATGTTTTTTCCTCAACACAACATGTACTTGCATCACAATATGTACTTGCACTTGGGTCATTGGTGAAGATGAGTATAGAAATACTTCTTCACTGTAAAACCTCCATGCAACTAGTTAAGCAGCTTCAGTGATGTTTACACCACTAGTAGAGGAAAAAACTCCTTTCTACAGGCTCTTATTTTTAGGGTTTTTTTGGCCAGATGCTTAGAAATATTGTGCATGAAACAAACTCTAGTTTTACTGGAAGAATGTAATACATGCTACATATGAGCTTTACACGAGGTCAGCCTCTGAGACCAAGCTACTAATTCTGCATAACCCTTTTACTTAATATAATATACTTTCCTATAGTTTATAGTATATATAAATATGCTATATATACATATATATACGATATAGTGTATATATATATATGCTATATATACTATAAATAAACTGTCCTTGGGACTAAGAATATATCAGTGAGGGTTTCGTTATTTAGGGTGCCCTAATATGGTGCTTAACAAATTTGGTATCTGTTGAGGTTATCGATAGGGTTTCAAAAACTTTATAAACTTGTCCTGTTCACTTTTTTCACCTTCTTAGCTTGGTTTTTGTCTCTTCCTGTCTAACTTCCACAGAAGTTTAGTGCATGCTAAGACTGGGGAAAAAACAGACATTTCATGGGAGGTAAGTAGGACAGAGGAAATTCTAGAGACCCAGATTTTACTTCATACGTCATTCAGATATTATTCTACTTTCATTCTGTATTAGAATATAAACCTCTAGAATAAATAAGGTAGCTAGAGTGGTGCATGGTTTAAAGTGACAGATATAATTTGCAATAGCTGTCAGTGGTCAAAAATAATTTGCTCTTTGAAGACTAACCCAAATTCCAAAGTATTCAGTTGCAGTCATTCTGTTCATTTTGCTCTTCTAACACTTATTCTAATGAGATGAAAAGAGCTGGAGGGTGCATCAAAGTGGAAGCTTCAACTAAATGCGGCATTGTCATAGGAGTTTACATATTTTAAACTAATAGCTGAACTTTAATACATATCTAATTTCCCAAGTTTTAAAGATAACCTGGAGAAAAGGCAAAACATCTATGAAGTTCTAGCTCAAAGCATGAGTCTTCAACATAGATTCCAAATTTCCAGTTTCAATTTTTCATTACAGCTAGCCAAGCTTTTTCAGTTCTGCAATAACATAAATAAAAGGAGAATGTGACTCACATTGTCACATTTGTCAGTGACCTCATGTCAAAGAAGGTAGAAAAATGTTAATAGTTCTTTTCCATGCAAATTTTATGTGTTAAGACAAAGATTTCATGTTGATTTCTCTTGTTATCTCACAAACACAAAGGCTCATGCACATTTTAAATCCTCTAAAGCATTTCCTGTTTAAAATGCAGTCATTATGGTAACACAATGTATCACAGATGGCAAATAGTAAAAGGGACAGTTTTGCAAAGACTGTACACAGAAATTGCATTTAGTCAAACTGTTTGACAAATAAATACAGTCACAAGGTCATTTTGTATATTCCCTGTTCACATTTGCAAACTCTCACATACATGGGAAGCCCCATTACAGTCAGTGAGATAACTCATCTGGATAGCTCTCAGCATCTGAAAAAGGTTAATCACCTGATAGTAATCAGTTTATAAATGATTTGACAAAGAGAAAACAAGGATTTCAAAGGTATTCAATCTACAGGAAATAATTTCATCAGTATCACTTTTGAGGAAAAGGTATTTTATTAAAAATGAAACAGAGGGTTACTGCTGTGATAAATAAATAGTATCCAAGGACGAAAGGGCACATATGAAGGAGGATATAAATCCACATATCATAGTGAACCAAATACTCTGTCACAGAATAGTATGCATCAAAGCAAGTTCATGATACTGGGGGAAAAAAAAATGTTCTTGTCATATGCTAATCAGATTTTTATCTGAGTGCTCAAGAAATCCTTTAAATGTTTTTTCCCTTTTTTTTTTTTTTTTCTCCTATCCCTGTACTTTGTGTCAGGAAATGTCACCAGTCTCTCCATCCCAGTAAGTGAAGTCAAATTCAAAACAGAGATTATATTTCTTTGCATTGAAATCACTTTTTATCAATAATCATGAATACATACAACTTCATTCTGTCAACAGAAACTCTGGTAATCTATAATAACATATAAATTATGAGAGTCATATAAGCATTAGTAATGTAGTGTTTTAATATGCCCACATTTCAAGCCAGTTTTCTGCTTTTTCACACACATTTTCCATTTCATTTAATTGTCTATGAAACTTTAAAAAAAAAAAAATTGGTTTTATTTTATGAGGTAGATTTTCAAGTCATGTAAATGGACCAACAACTGAAGTATATGCTCAGACAGAATTTGACCATACGTAAGACTCAGAATAGATTATGCAGATGTACTGAATCACTAGGTCACTGTTTCTACTTGTCATCATGTTTTGCTCACAGTAAATCTTGCATTACATAGAATTTGAATCACTAGTTTTTACTAGTACTGAGAACTTTCCATGATACTGATTCTTACTAAAATGCAGTACTGCTTCTCTCTTTGCAGTCACCTCTTACTACAACGTTTTTATTCTGCTGTAACTATGATATTGGTTACTGAAAATGTAGCAAAAACTAATGGAGCCAGGGAATTTTCATAAAAACTGGCCTTAAAGTATCAGAAGCAAGAAAAATTACCACAAATCTCAGACTTAAATACAGATCTTGTATCTTTGGGTTAGCTTCTCCTCCAAAGCTAAAAATTCATATAATAGTAGTTATTTGTTAGTCTGTACTGCTGGACTTTTAGGTGCAGAGTTGTTCCCCAGAAAAACAGCAATTGCCCAAGGAATTCAGTAATCTCTGTACAGAAACAACAAGAGTGGAGACCTCAGGCCTTTTCATGGAGACTAAACATGTCTAATCTTCATTTTGAATTATAATGAAGTCAAGCTTAAACAATATTGAACCTCTTTATGAAACAGAAACTTCCACTTCCTGCACCTCTCTGTCTCTCACCCACTCCTAACGAACATAACTAATTATTGCTGCAGGGTGAGAAAAAGGAAAGAAAGTGCCAGTTTTTAATGGTTTCTATTTTTACACAGAAATAAGTGATAGCACCCAGTGGGACTACATAGGAATCTAGGTGGATAGAAGTCAGTGGTTATCTTGCACAACTAGAATGAACGTGACTATATCCAATGCAATTTATGAGATTACTTTATCTATCTAATACTCATTTGAAACAGCAGTCATTACACAAGAATAATACAATGAAAAAAAAAAGAAAAATGCAAAGATAAATTTTTTTCCACAGCTGTTATGCAATGTAGAAGTAGATATTATTAACTTTCCAGAAACTATACCTTTTTATTTCTGAAAAGCCATGAAAAGCTTGACCCAGATGTTTACTAAAATCAGTATAAGTCCATAAGAGTACTGCAAATAAAGCAGTACTCTTGAGAGAGTACTTGAGCACAAAAGTATTTAGAGAACAGAAGTATTTTGAGTTAGATAAAAAAAGCTTTGTTTTTATTTATTTTAGAAGGAAGAATCTTGAATCCAAACTCTTTTGAAATTTTAAAGAATCTTCTGAGGACTCTGTAGATCAAAATCTGTTGCTGTTTCATCCATTGCATGCATTCACCTCTGTTGCTTTCTGCACATCTGTACCTTGATTCTGACATTTCACTTCAGTGGTATAAGCAGCTTGCAGACAATCACCATCCAACTATAACATAGTGAGCTTAAATGTTGTCACTGCTACAGCATGAAGGTCAATGCAGGAGCCTAAATTCACTAGCATCCCAAAATAATATTCAGACAGATAAATTGATCTGAGATCAGTGCAGCCGACTCTCACCTGCAAAGCTAACCACCTGAAAGCAAGTTTGGATATATTCACAAAATCTGCCCTCATGCTTGCATTTCAAGGTGCTGACGTATCTTAAAAAACACAGTAATCTCTTACACAATCCCAGAAATCTTAGTTATTTGGGGCAAAAATCTCACAGGACCAAACTTAATACAAGTAGCTCTATAGAAAAAAGACACTCAACTAGTTTGACAGATTGATAATTAATGTGGTGCTTTGTAACCCACATTTGCAAACAGAAAGGCAAAATGACCATCTGTCTGAGCTTAATCACTAATAGGGAGATTGATTTTCTGTTTTTAGATTTCTCTTGTAAACAAACATGGAAAGGCATTATATATTTAGAAAGCTCAAAAGAATATTGTATTCATTTTAGTTATTAAATTCGCTTAGGATTTATCTTCTGTAAAATGGAAAGACTCCCCTGGGGTTGTTATTTTTTTCCCCTTGAGTATTTGGGCATGGCATAACTGATTGTAGTGTTTACAGAGTGAGGTTACTTTCAGAATATAAGCTTCTGAATACTGGCACTGGAAACCAAATCAGTTCAGTGTCCATCCACTCGCAAAGTAAAAAAAGGCAGAGATACCTGTGTCCAGCCAAAACAGGTTAAATTTAAAGTTATGCACATAAATATGCTAAGTAACCTCCAGAAGCATCTGGATGCTTTTGTCAGAAGAATTCCACTAAATCATATCTATCTATAAAATAGTAGTGAAAGAAGTGAATCAGACTCAGTGGACTTACGTAATAATAAAAGAAATCAACTTAGCCCTTGCACAGAACTAACTCTCAGGGTATACTTTCAGTCCTGTTTTTTTCTCTGGGAATCACTAGAGAGAGAGGACATCTTTTACTTGCATTGCCCCATGCTGCAGAAATTGTCCTCCTACCAAGTTACTTCCTCTCTTTTTGTTTCACCCTATAACCCTCTTTTTTCACTTTATCCTGCAACTGAATCATCCCTCTGCTCAGCACAGCACACATCCTTTCTGTGCTCACTTCAGGCTAAAGGAGAACACTCGCATCTCAGTGCTTTACAGTTTCAGTGTGTTTGCTCTTTTATGTGTCTGTATCACCATGCAGTATGTCATTTTCCCTTAGCTATCTGTATAAGTAACTATTGTTAGTTCTATAAAACATTTGCACTTTATTCTGTCTCTCTTCCTGTAAAATATTTTATCATAGTTTTTATAAAGGCCTTTACAAAATGGGGAGAAAAGGAGGCATACTCTGTTCTATTCATTTCTTCAAAAAGAAAATCGAGCATATGCTTACACTTGCTTTCTTTGCTTTCTTTGATTTTACCTGCCATACGTACAGTCCTATAATGTTAAGATGGAGGAAGGTTGCAACTAGTTTCTCATAAGCACTGCACCCCACAGAGCATCAGGTCTGTTCACAATGGTCTTCCCCGCATTAATAGACCACGGAGATTTGGCTGGTCACATGATTCCTCTCAAGGAATTTTTATCCACAGCCGTGGCAAATTCTAAGCCTTTCTTGTTCACCTTTACTGGGTTCAGTAGCATCTTGGAGTATAAGTGCTGCAGATAATGTAAATGGAACCAGCACCCTTTGAGAAATTCCTGTGTCTCTTATAACTCATTATCTCTAAAATTGTCACTTCGTATTATCGTGTGTCTCCCCTCTGGCCACCCCAGCAAGCTGCTTAAACAGAGATGAGAACCTCATTTCCAAGATTATTCAATATAAAGAACTTCTATAGGTTTACTTAAGAAGCATAGAGCTCTGGATCCTCAAATATAACAGTTAGCATGGGTTGACTTGAACTTTCAATAAGTATGACTTATCGAAACTGATGCAGTAAATCAAATCAATACAATGGATATTACTTTGCCATCTAGCAAATTACAGCTAGGTTGAAATGATCTGATGCAGAGTGAATTCAGGTGGGAGTTAGACAAAATATTCTATACCAGAAGGCAGCAATTCTACTTGTTAATTGATGGGTTGCTAGCATGACTTTAAAAAACTTGGCAGCTGGCTGGCAAGCCTTATTCAGTGGGTGAGTGCATATGATGTATTGATATTTAGAAGGATATAATCCACTTACAATCCATATAATCACACTTCTTCCTGATACTTTTTTCTACCTGTTCTTGTGACAATCAAAAGCTAAGAGTATTGATAGCAGAAGAAATTAGAAGAAAAGTGTTTTCTGTAATGTTTCTGTTTATTTAGCCTGACAGCTTTCTGAAAGCAGAGAATTTCACCATTTGCCCTCTAGAGCTCTAGTTGAAGGAGTAAGTCTTGTTGAACTAGGAAAGAGATATAAATACCTTTTTCCAGTGTCACTAGTTGCTTTTCTAGGTATTTCACACAGCAGTAGAGAAGAAGTAAGAAAATGTCAGTATGAAAACTTAAAAATTGTCAAGCAGATCTAGGAGTAGGGATCATTTGGGGATTTGTTCTGTTTTTCTTTACATATTTTATTTACTACATTTCAAATCAACTCTTGTCTTCTCATTCACTGCTCCATGACTATCTATAACTCTCATATAACCCCATCAGAGTACTGGTTTAGTACTTGACAGTCTTTAATTTCTTTATTCTTACCACTTCTCTGCGCAGAAGAGTATTTAATTCATTTTAGTGGTAATGAAATGAGACGAAAAGAGAATAAGTGACTTCCTCAGTGTCAGTTACAACATCTATCACAGAACAGAAAGGCTTGAATCAAACCTTTGTGCTACCGGGATGTATACAAACCTGGAGTGTTTCAGATGAGATATAGAGGGCTGTTATTTTCACAGTTTCACTCTTTTTTTGTTTGTCTGTTTGTTTGTTTTTGTTTGTTTGTTTGTTTGTTTCAGATCAAGCAGTCATGTGATACGGGGTGCATCCATTCATTGATGCCAAATGAACCCTTGTCTTCACCATATGAATTTATTTATTTTTATTGTAGATGACAAATTCTCACTGTATGTGGACAATTGCTACAAGCAATCTGAGCTGTTGACCTGTGTCCAGTGGCAGTATTAGGAATAGGATCATCCCTTTAAGAGGAACCCTAGACTTGCAATAAGATTGTGTGTAACATCAACCATCACTCACGTGTCTACTTCCCCCGTGTAGTTCTGTGGGTTCATGGATCCGTCATATCTGACTGTCCCCTGGCATCATTTCAGTTCAAATCAGGAACATGCCTCAGAAGAGATTTATTCTACTCTACCCTACCCTACCCTACTGTGCTTCGATTCACACCGTGGAGACAACTTAGAGAAATGAACTGAATTCCTTTAAAATGAAACTGTCTGGAAGATGTGCTTGAGGAGTATGCTTCAATATACTATAACCCCTCACAGGACTATTATAGAGCTAGTCCAAAGCAAGACGCCCTGAAATGTACTTTGGATGGATCCTGGTCATGAGCATCCAAAGTTTCCGAGTGCATATTGACTCCTATGACACCACTCTACTCTATCAGTTTGACAGGCTCTTTCAGGCATGTAATTAATTTTGCAACATTCACAAATGGAATGACTGCTTATTTGTATGTAGGGTGGCTATGTAGTTAATGTCACTCTTATGTGGATATTCTGAATTAAACAGTCTGAATTAAAACAGATCTCCAGTGAGAACTCTTTAAGACAAACCTGATTATTAATGCATTAAGGGCAGTTTTGTGGGAATTATAATGGTTCTTCTAATCTGAGCAGTGTTGATGGAAAATGACAATGAGTGATCTCCCCTGCCTTTCCACTGCTATAGGATAATGAAACATGTTATGAAGAGGAAAAGCCTTCTCATGCTTCCATTCGAGTGGTGGGATTTTTTTGGTGCCAACTGTGATGACAGCATGAATAGATTCCAAAATTCCTAATGTATGGCATGCTCAATGGAAGTTTCGTGTTCAGGGCATCTCAGAATTTCTCTTGAGTCATTAAGCACATTACCAATCTACCTAGCAGGGAATAGCTGGTGGTGAGGACCTTAAAATCTTATAATTAATATGAGATTATTCACTTCCTTAATTTGCAGTTTTATGATGGAATTTTTCACCCAAATGAAAGTTTCATTCTTTGAGGTGAAATGTTTAAAGATGTCCACACAAATGCAATAAAAATATTCAAGGTGATGAAAGACTAGCAATATGATGAGGTTATCGTAATTATTGCAGAGCTTGCAGGTACAAACCATCTGGAAGAACTGTTAATTTCATCGCAGCATATTCCCTATATGTGTTAACTTTGTCAAAAGCTTTGAAAGTCAGTATCCATTTATATTCTGAGACACTGTTTGCAAAGGTCACTCTCTAAAGAGTTCACACAAAGGCAAAGAGAGTAGGATAAATCTGGGTGTTTATTCACATATTACTCACACATGAAAGGTGGTTCTGAATTTAACTAGGAGAAAAATGTAACATCTATTCAATAATCCATTAAGAAACACAGAGCTGTAGCTCTTGAAGACATCTTTAAACATTCTGATGGGCCGATACTATTTTATCTTTGAATTATAAACACTTTTTATTTAATAAGGACACTTTTTTTAAATTAAAAATATTTAATTTAAATACCTGGTGATACCTAGTCTATGTAGTTGCTTTCTGACACTGGACGAAAAATTTTCAGAAGAACATCTTTCAGACATAATTTTCTGATTTGAAATAATTGAATCGTTCTGAGGAAATTCTGCGATTCCTATGAATTAATCCCCAACTCCCCAAAGACCTCTGTCTCTACAGACTATAAAGATCCCCAGAGAGAGAGAGGGAGAGCCTGGATCACAGTGTAGCCAGGAGCAAACTAGAAAGTACTATTTCTATTCCCTTGAAATAGGATTTTCGTGAATTTGTTTGTATGCAAGCACATTTCATTTTTTACTCCATATCAGAAAAATAAAAATCTGATAAAAGGTGTTCATTTATTTTTGTTAGAAAACTTCCTTTTGCAACAACCTCTGCTGATATCAGTAGAGTGGTATGTTATACAGCTGAAGTAGAATAGATCCTTAAATATTGCCATTTAGGGACTTTATATTTTGTATATAGTTTGCATGGGGTAAGCACACAGTCAAAACCACTGACAGGTTATTTTTCCACTATTGCTAGGGCTTTTTAACATCCAGTTTACAAAAATCAAAGGGGCTTGTAAACATAACTTTGCTGTTGTTGTTCTTGGTGAGCTTACATCTTTATCCACCTTCATACATTCATGAAGACAATGACTTTCATCTTTGACACAGGGTGAATTTACACCCTGACATAAGTTTCAAATACCTGGGGAAAAAAAAAAANNATATATGAGGAAAAAAAAAAAAAAAGTTATTAAAAACCTGGGTATTTACAGACTTTTACTAGCTGTAAGAAGAACGTTTCAAAGACGTACCTGTTAGCACTGTGAATGCTGAGAAAAAATACCTTTATTTTGTCTATATACCATTAATTCTAAGTATAAGACTCCTATTCAACCACTATGCACAGGCACATATGTAATGATACATGTTTAAGAAGTATCCCTGAAATGAAGTAATGGTGAATTTTTCAGACAGGAATGACATATTCTGCAGAACACTCATTTTATACAAAAATTCCACACTTAAGCAAATTTAAAAAGTTAATTTCAAGCTAAATGTTTCAGTTAACACCAGAATAAGCTTTTAGAAGAAATCCATTTAAACATGTTTTTCACCTTTGCTATGATTTGTTTGTTGTTCATGCTTATTGAAGGAAGAGTCTGAGATTCAGCACAAAAGATTCCTGACTCAAAAAACATATAAGAATAAGAAATATAGATAACTGAGGTATACAATGAGTGGAGGAAGGGTAGGGCGTAGAAAGAATGAATAGCAAGTACCATCTTAGTTGAATAGTACGTTTACCTAGTTTACCTGGAATAGTACATTTCCCTGTAAAAGGGAAAGGAAGAAAGAAAGGACAGCATGATAAAGGAAAATAACACCATATATGGAACAAATTTAAGGAAAGAAACTGAAAGAGAAATGATCAAAATATGATAGACAAAGTGTGCTTGGAATTCTAATCATATTTTTAATTGGACAAAAGCCATGTATTTGCTGCTTAAAACACTGAAAAAAAAAATTTACAAGTATTTTGACCATATTCATTCACAGTGAAACTGTGATTTTCAACACAGTCTATTTACTGGAGTATTATGTTAGAGAAAACTATTTTATACAGGGTAGTTTGAACCATGACTTTGTGGCATGATTTAGTGGATTGCAAGTCAATTGTGTTGGGCCTGCAGTATCCACTATTGATATACGGGATGTTCATACAGTGGAACAGGTTAACTCCAGCTAAAGGACAGCAAGCTTTCATAATGGGAAGTGTGGGAAAACATGATTGCTCTGCCAAAGTGTGTGTGAGAGTACAATGATGGTTACTCAAGAACCATTAGTCGAACAATTTAAAATTGAAAAGGAATCAGGACTACAGTGATAATGAATTCAGATAGATTTTGCCCATGTAGGAATACTATTTATGCTATGCTGTATTTCCAGATACTGTTTGATTTGTAAAATTAAACATTT
>VXAL01001916.1:68821-84405 GCA_013399475.1 Chauna torquata
CTGAACTTTTGAAGGCATGCTATCAATAATAGTAATAATAAAATAAAATAAATAATATATTTCAAATAAGTAGCTTTTCTGTTTCTCATTAAAACTGAAATATTTGCAATGACTTAAGCTGAACTTCACTTTTTGCAGTTCACTTTAAGCAGTGAAAATAAAAATATACTCTTTATACGGTAAACATATATATATTTATAGTAATAGGCAGCAAGAAACTATATGATCTCACTTCTTTTATAGAAAGAAAAGGCATCTGATTAAATTTTGTATTTCATGCTCCAGCTCCAGAAAGGATGCTTTCAGTAATCCAAAACTTTGATCAGCCAGAAACTGACTGGAGACCATGCAGTCCTTGGAGACAGAAATAAATGAAATGTCTCCAAACAGCTGAAAGCCAACTTACTCTTACACTTAGGGGAGTGATAAGCCAGTTTTTGAATTTGATTTTGTTAGTGATAGAAGTACTCCAGTAATCTTTCAAAAAAAAATTGCAGGACATAGGGAAAACTCAAGCACTCAGTAAGTCCTATCAAAAAGCAACAGGCATAACAGATTGTGAGGCTGGAAGATTATGTGACTCAGAAAATGTCCTGTAGTCAGACTTTTGTGATATAATAAATTGATATGTAAGTGGTTACTTTCTAATGCTAACTTCTTTGATCAGTTTAACATCAGTTTTATGCACAGCTGTGAACAGTGGTTATCGTGCTTCTGTGGTTAGGTTTCTGTTGCAGTTCATGGCTGTATTCTGCTGTTCTTAGAGTGGAAATATGTTGAATTTAATACTAAATGGTTATAAAGTAGTTCAATCAGCATGTGTCTCTGTGATTCAGGACACTACAGAGAATAAATAAGGGAATTAAATAAAGAGACACTCTGGCTATTTTTTAAGGTATAATAGTGAATGTAATGGAGTGAAGAATCAGTTTCTTGTGGTTTTGGTGTTGTTATTTTTTCCACTTTCTTCATAATCTTAACTTAACACAGTATGTGTTCCCACAGAACACTGGAAATTGTGCCATTACACCTTTCAACATTGTCTCATCAAAATGTTGTCTGAGGAAATACTGTATGTAGCCATAAAATCTTAAGGTATCAGTGCAGTGTGGAATTTTGGAATATGCAAAGAAGTTTTAGTTGTTTGCTTGTCCTTTTCCCATTTAAAATGTTACTCCTACTCTGTGCCTTTTCATTCCATGGTAAATATTTAATACCTTGAATTACTTTTGGTGTGGTAATCATCAAAACCTAGAGGACAAAAGAAAGCAGAAAAGCGCACTGTGATATAAACTAGGAGAGGTCAACATGGAGATATCAACTCTGTGCCCGAGCTAACAAACCCTCATGGGAGTCAGTGCCAATTAGCATTATGTCATGCCAAAGTGAAAAGGCTCTGCTGCTTTGGGCCCCAGATTATTCCCTGTGCAAGTCTGCTTTTGTAGTGACCTGGGAGGTTCTCGCCATTCAGCATGGTGTGAATGTCATCCAAAGAGAGACAATGGGATGCCATATCCCAGTGTGTCTGTCTGGAGGGGTGCACAGAGGTGGAATATAATAACAAAAAAATAGGCACCCTACACATTAGAGGAAAGCATTTACATTTACGTGTGTCAAAGTGAAATCGTATTTGCCTGCATGGTAAAGACAAACTAATTAGCCCAGTTTTCATTTCTTCCTTTCTATTTAATTTTTGGAGGTACTTTGAGACATGTTAGAGGTTGAAAATCTTGGGTTTTTTGTTTGTTTGTTTGTTTGTTTGTTTGTTTGTTTTCCCCATTATGTCTTTTCTACCATAGTCAAAGAAGTTTTCAGACAACATTTATTTGCGGATCTCAAAAAGGAAGAGCAGTGTATCCTCTTTACAGAGACTGACATATCTGAAGCAGATGAGCAAAACAACCTCTCAAGGTTCGGTAGAGGTTAGGTGGTAGGGAATGGATTACAGCTCATTTTCTGACTCCTAGGCCACTGCAGTCCAGCATTTTTCCTTGACCTCTTTTGCCTAATTCCCTGTGATATACTTTCACAGAGCAGGAACTGTAAACTAACATAGAACTTTTTAATTATATAACCTTCACCCAGTTATAACACAAAGTTTTGTCAAGCATCCTGTCATGTGTCCCAGTGAAACAGCTCATAACAACAATTTACATTTATGATCTAAGAGTTTATAAATAGCTGTTAATTAATAATAATAATCTTTAATAAAATTAACAATTATTGTTAATTAAAATTAAAATAATAACAATTGTTCATTTAAAATAATAATTGTTAATTAAAAGTCAGCAACCAGAAGTGATAAATAAAAAAAATTATGAGGTACATGTTGTATCAGCTATGGAAACAAGTAGAGTGAATAGTTTGAAGTCTAACTAGACTTCAGTGAGGATTTTGACACTGTTTCCCACTGCTTTCTCCTGGAGAAGCTGGCTGCTCATGGCTTGGATAGGCGTATGCTTCACTGGGCTAAAAACCCGCTTGGTGGCTGGGTCCAAAGAGTCGTGGTGAATCGAGTTAAATCCAGTTGGAGGCTGGTCACTAGTGGTGTCCCCCAGGGCCAGTTCTCTTCAATATCTTTATCAGTGATCTGGATGAACAGATCGAGTGCACCCTCAGTAAGTTTGCAGACGACACCAAGTTAGGTGGGAGTGTGGATCTGCTTGAGGGTAGGAAGGCTCTATAGAGGCATCTGGATAGGCTGGACTGATGGGCCGAGGCCAATGGTATGAGGTTCAAGAAGGCTGTGTCGGGTCCTGCACTTGGGGCACAACAACCCCATGCAACGCTACAGGCTGGGGGAAGAGTGGCTGGAAAGCTGCCTGGTGGAAAGGGACCTGGGAGCATTGGTCAATAGCCAGCTGAATATGAGCCAGCAGTGTGCCCAGGTGGCCAAGAAGGCCAACAGCATCCTGGCTTGTATCAGCAATAGTGTGGCCAGCAGGACTAGGGAAGTGATTATCCCCCTGTACTTGGCTCTGGTGAGGCCACACCTTGAATACCATGTTCATTTTTGGGCCCCTTGCTACAAGAAGGACATCGAGGTGCTGGAGCGTGTCCAGAGAAGGGCAGCGAAGCTGGTGAGGGCTCTGGAGAACAAGTCTTATGAGGAGCAGCTTTGGGAACTGGGGTTGTTTAGCCTGGAGAAAAGGAGGCTCAGGGGAGACCTTATCACTGTACACAATTACCTTGAAGGAGGCAATAGTGAGATGGGGATTGGTCTCTTCTCGCAAGCGCCAACAGAGAAGACAAGAGGAAATGGCCTCAGGTTGTGCCAGGGGAGGTTTAGGTTGGATATTATGAAAAATTTCTTCACTGAAAGGGTTCTGAAGCATTGGAACAGGCTGCCCAGGGAAGTAGTTGAGTCACCATCCCTGGAGGTCTTCAAAAAACATTTGGATTCAGAGCTTAGTAACTTGGTTTAATGGTGGACTTGGCAGTGCTAGGTTAACAGTTGGACTGGATGATCTTGGAGGTCTTTTCCAGCCTAAATGATCCTATGATTCTATGATTCTATGATTTATTACTATATTATTGGTACTTGGGAAAATAAATGCTTTTGGAACATCCCCTAAGGGGTCATTTAAAAATGTGCCCCAAATTATCAAATAAAGTTCTAGTTATGAGCTCTCCTCAAATGAGTAAACTCCTTCAGCCACTGTATGTGGCCTAATGAAGAGCAAAAATGTAAAATGTAGCTGACGCGAGAGTTTTTATGCTTAAATCCTGTACACTCGAGTAAACCGACAAAAAGTATATACACTAAGGATTAGATTCATTAGAAGAACTAAATGCCTGTTTAGACAACTAATTCCAAGAGATGGTATTTTGTTGCAGATCCCAGTGGGAGAAAAGTATTTCCTTTCAGCTGAGAGAGGTACCAACTCTCTGGGGAAAGGGGAAGAAACTGTGACAGTTTGACGCTTCCAGTTTCCTTTTGGCATTGGATGTTTTCCCAGACTGCTATTGAGTATGCTGGTGTCTGTGAATGCTGTTGTTAAGCAATGACCCCTGAGCATCGCATTAAACTGCACCTAGAAACATGTTCATTTCTACTCCAAGTAGGTTGTCTCAGAGAATATGAAAAACATATGTTAAAATGCAAATGAGAATGAAAGAGAGGTCAGGAGTGGAAAAAAACTTTGTGAGCTATTGGCACAGAAGAGATATCAGGTGCTATCTGATTACCAGGAAAATATATATGAAGAAGTAAAGTAAGGAGTCCTTCTGTTAGATGATAAAAAAGAAGAAAGAAGACACTTACCTAATGAGAGACTAGAGGAGCTATGAGAGCTGAAGGAGTGGACTCAGAAAGGGATGAAGATGTAAAACCTAGAGGAAGATAAGACTTAAAAAAAATACATTTGGCATGTAGCAAGCAAAAATACAGCTACAAAAGTGAGAAATTACAGAACGAAGAGTATAGAAAATGCTTGAAATCCTACTGAAAAAAAGTACAAACTAACAATGAGACAAAACTTACTCTAGAGAGAAGACTTTCTGGATTAGAAAGAATAAAGAGACAATGAGTTAATGATGTAAACCATGTTTTCAAAGGCTTTAGTGATGAAGAGAAATAGGGAGAAAAAATGATTGGAGAGAGACTGAAATCGAAGTTGGACTTTTTAAGAGGGGAGAGAGGGGAGAGAAAACATTTTAGCGTCATAGCACTGGGTTATATATGATATACAAAATTTTATCTTTAGTCTTGTGACACGTGTATATAGCACATCTAAATCAGTGAAACATCAACAGTCTTCTGTCTAGGACTTAATATGTGATAAGCTTGGCTTTGTCTGGAGTGTCTGTATCGGAATAGAGAATTATTTCTGTCAATAGAGAATTATTTCTGTCTATTGTGATATCTTTACTACAGTTCTTTCGGATTTTAGCCCAGCATGGAGGAGAGGAAGAATATAAACAAACAAAACCTAGAGTTAAGATTCATGTAACTAACACAGAGCTGTTATCTTGGTAAATATAGACACAGAGTCATAACTACGTACAGATTTTCAACATTATGTAAATATATCTGAACAATCACAGACGGTCAGGCATGATTTGTTTTTCAAGAGATTGGTGAAGTCTTGAAGGAATATAGTGGAGATGAGCATTAACAGGGATCTGTGTAGCAGCTGAAAGCAGAAAAGTAGTCAGGACTGTGGGCATAGAGTGAACCTTTGTCAAAATAACAGTGTTGGAAATGGACATAACATCTATCCCCAAGAAACAAACACGGTGTGAGGACAAGCAGTACAGGCTTCCCTATAATTACATCCTTGAGAGCTGGAAAATAATGTGGATGGAAGACAAGAATCAGACTCTAAGTCCACTTCCCATTTATTCTTTTTGATAATCCCAGCAAACACTTACCTAAGTAGATCTCATGGTTTAGAAATGTGTGAACTGGAAAGTAAATTGATTATATACTTTCATTTCATAGAGGCTCTCACAGTTATGATAATGAGTTTCATGTTTGTTCATTTAGGCCAGATTTGAAATAGTGACTCAGGAAAAGTTTAATTTACAGCTGAATTTTGTTTAACAGTGTAGAACATAGAGGTTTAATAGATTTGTTTTTAATAACGAAAAAAAAAATAATGCTGATACTTAATTAGCCCAGGAAAATAATTTATTTTGTATTTTCTGAACTAATAGTAGTTTGCTGGTTGTTTCTCTTTGCAGTAAAACCAAGTTTTATATTTAGTCAGGAAGGATTTCAGTTTTTTTCCACCTTATTTCCCCTTCATATTTATTGCAGAGATTAAAACACACAATGTCAAGAGAAAGAAAACATCAGTTCCTATATAATAATTTAATAATTTGATAAAATTATTATTTCATTATCAGTTAATGAATAATAATGAACATAAACCAGACATTCTGGAGGAGATTTTGAAAGATTACCATTTGAAAATTAGGAAATGCAAGAAATGAAACAACTACAGTACCAAGCATAAACAGCAGAATATGTTTATATTATAAGCCTGCTTAATGTACAGGGACCCAAGAGATTCACAGTTCAGCTCTGCTTTGCTGTATGCTGTGTTTGCATTTTTGAACACATCACACGTGTACCATACTGTCCTTATCTGTTAAATAATAATGAGTAGTTTTGATGTCAAGTTATAGTGAATATTAATTTATTGATATTTTGTTGAGGATTTCAGATGGAAGATGCTACACTGAAAAATTTGAAGAAACAAAAATTGCGTCATCACTTTTATACCAGAGGAAAACTGGGACCTTAGTTCACAGGCCTGCATCAAACTTGTTCTTATTTTTGTCAATACTTTTGCTTAAGAAAAGGAGACTTCAGTGTGAATCATGGATGTTTCTATTGATGGTTACACAAATGTTTCTCCCAAGAGTAGGAGAGTCTCCTCCACAACTTCATGCACTGCACTATACTGCACCGTACACCAGGGGTCCTCTTGTGTTGCACCAACGTTTTGCTTCAGCAATTGATATTTATTGAAAACTGCATTCCAACCTCTGTTGCCAGCATTGCTGATCAGAAACAGCCAGCTCACTTAGCTCTGCAGACCAAATCAGACTAGCTCGAACCAGTTGATCTTTCCTTTTCAGCAGAAAAATTAAATTCTTCATGCTAAAATAATATTTTTTACTCTAATAGTCCCCTCAAGATCAGTCAACTGCCTCCACAGCACCCATGTGACCCAGAATAGTTGTATCAATATTATTGGAAGTCATAGCACAGCGATTTTCAGTCTGGATAAAAGAATAGTTTGTTTTTTTCCTCTTCTTTATTTACAAGATTACAAAAAAAAGTAAACCCCAAATCTATCTGCGCCAAATAAGGTGAAGCCATGCTGCCGGCTTAGATTTTTCTGACGACCATATTCCCATTTCCGTCCAAGAAAACTTACAGAAACTTTGATTCATAATTGACATTTTAAATATAATTTGTAAAATAAAATAAAACAAAACAAAACATTCACTGGGAATATAGGCAGAAAAAGCAAAAAACTTTAATCTTCTGCAAACTCTTCCATTGCTGCTGAGCTCAGCAGATCTTTTATTCAACCTGTGAATGCCAGAACATGACCCAGATTTATAACTTTTTCATGAAATTTCAGACATTGCACATGCAAAAATCATTATTAACAAATGTAAGATTTGGCTGAGACTAACTGTACTGTATAAGAGCAAAGCCTCCGAGTATGAATCCAACAGAGGCTTTCAGGCATTTAGAGCATTGTGGTGGATTTAGGTCTGCATTTTTAGAGAAGAGAGAAACACTCTACAAGATTGCTGCAATAAATGGAGCAAACCTAAATTATGAACGACTTCATCCTAAATAGTCAAAAAATAGAGAATGAGAGTGAACAACACAAAGAATTGATCTGACTTCTCTAAAAAAAAATTAACAAGGAAGGGTTGAGTGAAACAACAGACATTCCCAAAAAGCAGGAAATAGACTAAGAAATCTAGGATATAACACAGAAAACATCTGAGGTAAAAAATAAGATCATTGTTTCCAAAAGAATAATAAAAAGAGAGGAATAAACCTCTTAAATCCCCTGGTAATTCTCACAGATCTGTGCTCCCCATGGGAACAGAGATATAAAGCTTGCTGACCTCAGGAATATAAAAACACATCGAAAGTGTAAAAGGTTACACCGAGTTTCAGGAGAAGCTTGATCTTCATGCTAGCAAAAGAAAAAAATCAGGCTAATTCCTCCATGGCAATGACTTAGAAAAAAGCTTTTATAAGCATTCCCCAAACTGTAAAAATGAGATTCAAAGGCAGGATGTCAATTTTAAAATCAGATTGGAACAGTATTACTTCATTAAAAGAAACAAGTTAAAAGTAGAGAATAGTACAAATGGAGCCGGAAAAAAAAAAAAAAAAGTGATGCACATCAGTAAATTTAAAAAAAAAAAAAAAGAAAAAGAAGAGGAATCTGAGAGAAAGAGAAGAAAAACTTCTCAGTCGATGTTGACATCAAACATGAAAAAATGTGGAGATTTAGAAAATAATTTCTTAAAGTCACGTCAGCCATAATTTTAACAGCAGAAATTGCATTAAATACAGACAGACAGAAAGAAAAAGCTCATTACCAAAAATTAGCTTTGAAGTAATGGGCTATGAAAAGGTACTGCAGGGGATGAAAGCCAGCTATATTCGAGGCATATTAATTCAGTGTTTCTCTTCAAGGCACTCTCTAAAGTTGTATCAATCAAAACAAAAATGCATTTAGAAATAGGGTGCATAACGCAGAGCAAAAGACCATTAAAGCAGTCTGAATACAGAAAAGTTGGGAAAACTCCTGTCCAACTAACTTAAACAGAAGCTCATTAAGCATTTGCTGAATGTGTGTAACTAAGCTTGTGGGCAGTATATGATGTCAATATGTAGTCTTCATTACTTTCTGGTTTTTGTTTGTTTGTTTGTTTGTTTGTTTTCCTGAAGGATTAGGAGATGGGAAAGAAGGAACAACTTAACATTGCAATGAAAGAACAGCAATGCAGCCATAAGATTGATGGTTTCACTGGGTTCAGTAGGTCTTCTGGGACTCAGCTGCAAGGCAATTAAGGTGTACAGTGATCGCAGTACACCTTATCTTTCATTTTATTGGGAAAAAGCAGTTTTATTACTCCTCTAAGGCTCAAAGCTGAATAACATGGATAATGTCCCATCAGAATGTCCTGACAAAGTCAAGAGGTACTGGGAATCTTGTAGCTGAGCAGCAGCCTGCATCACACTAATCATTTTCTTTTTCCAAAACATTTTTAAAACAAGAACAAAGTACTACTGCTGTGCTTTCTAAACCAAGTTCTTCAAAGCTAATGAATAGGAACAGACAGACGAGCATTTTTTCTAAGCCCAAGTCTGTAATTACATTTCTAATGAAAAGCTGTGAAGGCTGAGTATTTCTGAAAATCAGTCTTTTTGTCCTAAATAGTAAAACTGTTCAACCCAGAATTGTCCATACTGAAACCCTTTCCTGTCTGTCCTACAGTCCAAAAAGCTCTTTCTCCCTCCAAAACTTTATTTCTCTTCCTCTCTCTAGTCTGCTTATTCTGTACCAACTTCCTGCTTTTATGCTTTTTTGCTTTAATCCCTTTTTTTTTTTTTTCTACTTTCTTCTGTTGGGCTATTCTTAGTGGTAGGTCCATCCAGGCATCCTTCTAAGTATACTCTGTTGAACACACACATTAATGGTAGCAATTTCTTCTCTTTTGTGTCTTCTCTCAAACAGGGTAAGTAAAATATGACAAGAACCTTATCAAACTGGTTGTTTTGCCATACCTCAAAGCACTCACTGACATCAATTTGATCACAGAAGCACATAAAATGATTACACAAATTTAGGAAATTCTATTTTAACACTCGATCCCTAAAGATGTGTTTGCGGTTGCCTAGGAAAACTGAAGAGACCTCATAATCCTAGTCACAAGGCATTCATCACCCCATCACTTCCTTTTATTCCTATAACAGGTATCTAATGGAGCAGATCTGTCACTGGAGTAATAGCCATACGTCCATTTCTATTACCTTTGAAAATTTGTGGCCAAAAATCTGTAGCCAGTGATGGGCTGCTCCATTCTTATTTTCACCTGTTACTTACTCACAGCAATTTCCCATCCACCTTATCAAATCTATGCCAGTTAACTAAGTGAGGAGATAGTAGGTTTTATTTATACTTCTCAACATGAAATAAATTAGCTTTCCAGGAAACGCTTTTGGCAAGCACAAGTAAGGCAGTAAAAGCCCTTTTCCTAGATGTATATCAAGTACACATCAAACTCTTACTGGATAAAAGAAAGTGTGAAGAGACAGAAGTTTACTCTGACAGCATGTTGACTTTGTCCAGACTCCTATTGGCCAGCATAGTAAGAAATAGAATTATACAAGGGAAGACTTGAACAAAGGCAGCTGAGGTCAAACCTTGTACTATGCCAAGGACCCCAAAATGTAAAAAGAAATGTATCTCCATGCCTCCTGAATAGAAAGAAAATGAGATAAAGAACTATGCTTACAAAAAATCTTCAATAATAGTTTTGTTTTGTTTTGTTTTTTGATGGGCTGTCTTCTAGTTCACTTTCATTTGTAGGCCCTAGAGGTGAACCTGCACACAGATATACACAGATATACTACATAATCTAATGCAAGCCAGTTTTAAGGATATTTTGATAGAATTCATTCCAAATTTGCGGAGATTACTGCAAATATAAAATGATAAATGTTTCGAACACTGATAAAATGTCTCTAATTACACAAGAGGTAGGTCATCTGTACAAATTGAAAGTTTCTACCAAATATTTTGTCATTAGTTTCCTTATGTTAGTTTCAGTCCCTTAATTAGGTGTTTATTTCTCTTTGCTCACTTTCACTAATTATCTCAACAGTAACAGTAGATTACAGAGATGTCTATGCAGACAGCATACTCTCAAGCTCTCTGAGCTGACTTTTCAAGCCTTGTGATCAGAGATCTATTACACTCATTTAATTACAACTGGAGCATAGAAGCTAGACCCTACCTGGAAATCTGCACTTGAGTTCTACATCTAAGACCTTGTGCTCTGGGCTAGAGGCAGATGCAAGTGCAGAGCCACTGATGCTCAGTGTGCCTGCAGACACTACAACTGCCTGATGATAGAGGAACTGTTGCTTACATGAAAGGATGCTGCCTGCTAATCCTGATCAGTAATATCTCGTCTCTGTAAAATTCCAGGACTTCTGGCCTCCAGCTCCTGCTGGAAGAGCAACAGGGCAGTAGTACTTCTTACTGGGCACGTACCTGCCTTTCTAGCAGGGGCAATTTCTCGCTCTTAAATTCTTTGATTTCTGATTTATGGTAGATATCCCTTGTTTCCAGATCAGACCTTGGAAACCTGTCCCAGCATTATCGAAGAAGACTGCTAGGGTGGATCCACTATGCAGGGCTGTGATAATGGCAGTCAGCGCTCAGGACAGCTGCAGAATCCTCATATAACATGGATAGTTTGAGGGCCAGACCCTGAAGGAAACAGGGAGCAGAGCAAAACAAGGTTTCTTTATCTAAGAGAAGCAGAGTCTATAGCATGAATGAAATATGCTGGAACAACTGTATAGCTGAATATCATTGTCTATAACTACTACCAATATTGACTCTGTCTAATGAGTATGTTATTTTTCTATCAAACATTGTTTTTAAAGTTATTGCTAGGGGAAAATAGAATTTTTCCATCTCATTTTTTACTTTTAGAAATATTGCTCTGTTTCCTTTCAATACAGTGTTTTAGAATTATTTGCAGATACAGTATATTCAGATGACCCTGTTTGTCTAAATATACTTTATGGTCTTATTGACAGATTATGCTCAAGAACATTGGCTGTCTTAGCTTTTAAAGAATTTGCTAATTCTGCTGGAATGTTCAGCGATCTAATATATGCAACAGGCAAACTTGCTTTGATAGCTTAGCTTTTTGGGGAAAATATGTAGTGCAGTCCCTATATGCAAATCCACTTGAGAAGCAGTATTAGCTGTCACACCTCCTGAAGCTGTCATGATGATTGGTAATGGAAGACAATGGGTAAAAATCTCAGCCACTTTCTCGCCCTCATTAAACTTTCTCTTGAGCAGCATGTGGCACTGCAGGTAACGAGTTCCATCTGTGTGTCACCAGTCTCACCTACAAAGAAAAAGCATTCAGACGTTGGAGGCAAAAACTGACTTCAGAGGAGCCAAAGTTTTCAGCTAAAAATAAACTTTTATGTTCTGAGTTCTGCAGAACTCCCAGATATTCCAATTATTGTTCCATGTTTGGTACTCAGAGAAAGCTTTTAGCAAAAAAAATGTTATCAGATGATGTAGCTAATTAGTGAAACTAAACTAATACTGATAATTTATAATTAACAATAATTTTCTTCCTCTTTTGGATTCTTGTGTGTTATCTCACACAACAAAAATTAGCAAATGATCTGAAATTGATCATATTTGTTATGACAAGTGAATGAAGCTATGACAAAATGACAGTAAATAATGGTCAACAAATGAGTTACAGCCTTAGTTAATGTTGAATTGCTGACACTATTTTGCAGGTACAATTCTAGTAACGTGGACCCAGAACCGGCTAAATGAACAATTCATCAAAGTTAGTGCATCTAAATATTAGGAACTGTAGCTGCTGATAGCAGTATGCATTAACTCTTAACTCAATAGAACCGTCCACAAATGCAAGGAAAGAGTGACCATCTTTCATGCGTTAGGATTTCCACTATTGCCCACTACATCCTTCCATAAGAGATGGAGATAACTGTAATGTTGATCAAAGCAAACTTCCCTATCATATGAAGTAAAACACAAGTCATCACCACAGAGCTGTAAATCTGTACAACACCTATAGCTATATATTGCCACTGTCATTTGCTAGCCTTTTTCTTAATTTTGCACACTAACAGAATTTGATCTCACACTTAGATTTGCAATGATATTTGCCTAAATCTAATAAAGTATGGATCAAAACAAAATTCTAGTCTGCCCTATTTTACAGTCTCCTGTTGATACAAAGTGTATTTAACGCTTATTCTGCAGATCTTTATGTTTTTGCCATTGTGCAGGAGAAAAACAGTAAATTAAATAGCCCAGTCTAATAAGTCTTCAGACACATAAAACACATACCAATAGCTTGTCTGTTTCAGTCATATTTTACTCCTTTTGTTCCAGCAAAATTCTCATTGAAATTTTGACTCAGGACTAGAATATTCAATCTGTATGTAGAACAATGGAAAAGTATATTGTTTCCCCTGACATTTTAGCAGCTTTAGCAGTATATATTTTGATGTGCTCAGGTATCACCAGGTAATATTTATCTTTGTTACTCTTTTCTTACCAGGATTTTCTCTTTGATAAGTTTTGATCAAGCTTTTGTAGTAGAATTGTCATACATTATATCCTGTGCTGAATAGTCTGATAACTTTCATTTAAAGAAGCCCAATATTTCATGCCCAAAAAACTTTGAGGTCTTTCTGAGGTAATCAAGTAGTCATTGAAACTTTCATTTTACACCTACTGCTGCATGGAGACATCCATAAATTCAGTTCTCAGATCAATAATGACTGGATACAAAATTCCTACAGCTTATTTCTGCAAGCTGCTTATTTAGGTAGCCTTGACAGAAGCTGATAAGTCAGTGAATACAGAATAAGCTTTCCAATTATTTAAATATATAATCATAGCAACCTTAGATATAAATTTTAATAAAGTCCTTTAAGGGGATAGTATCTCACAGCAGAATTTGTTACACAGTGTTTAGATGCTGCTACAGAGGGCTCTCAAATTATTTATTTTCACTGCCCAAGCAACCTTAGAAATCGTTGGGTTTACTATCTCTTAGCATGATAATAATACTTACAACATAGCCAGTTATGTCTTTTGCTTGTAAAAATGAATGTGTATCACCTGCTGAGTTGTCATATCTCTATGACTGCTAACAAATTAGTTAAACCTAACGTATAAATTATGTCTCACTTCAGCTACAAATATCATCTGTAGACACGGTGACTTTGTTTAACCTGGTATAATTGACTGCACATCTTTCTAGGAAAGATATGTTATAATTTCAAGTTCTTCAATTACTATGAAATATTATCTTTAACGATCTTACCCTGAAAGCTATGATTTTTTTCAGAAATGTTTGAGCAAGAAACATCATTTCTTGTATTTCTTCCTTTATCGTAGCCACCACATCTCTGCTTATCAGCACAGAAACACATAGCTTAAAAACACATACAGGCAGATAACACTTCCCTCACTATTTTTCCTGTGTTGATAAGAAAAGAAAGCAATTTAAGTGGAATTTAGATACATATTGGAAAGGACAAAAAGAGCTGATGAAAACAAAATCTTGTTAGTATGTAACAAGACTGCGAAAATGGCACTGCTAAGATCACTTCATGAATATGGACAGCCACACCAGGGACTAAGATTGCCTTACTTTTAAATAAATAAATAAATAAATAAACAAATAAATAATCTTTACTAAAAGAATATAGGTCAAATCAGAGAGTTACAGCCTTTGAAGCCTCACCTTTTGTACACACTAAGGAGACACATTGTAGAAAGAATTAGAAGTTAGAAAGTCTCATTTTATTACAGCATTTGAACAACTTTTGAAGTCTAGACTGTTCAAACGTACCCTGCCTATGTCTTATCAAGTCCCTAATTTTACTGGGTTTAATTTTTACTTCTTGGGTGGAAATTTGTTTCTATCCATATCCATCTCAGATTTGAATTTTCAACAAAATTCAGACAAAACAACTAATTCTTCTCTGAGAGTAAAGTTAAAGAAAGTCAGGAGTCTTCATGGCCTAAATTATTTCTAACAATTTCTCCACAGATGAGACTGAACCATCCTCTGGATGAAAAGAGGCTGAAATCTGACTATCTTCCAGTACAATATGCTGTTTTCTGATCTCCTGAAAAGGTTTAGTCAAAGTACAAATTCACAGTTTGCACAGGGTCACTATAAACTTGTCACAGGTTTGTGGCTAAAACCTTCAAAACTCCAGAGAGAGAGAGAGAGAGGGCTAATTTACTACTGCTTAGATTTGTTTTGATGCTGCAATTATAGCATTCTTTTTGCCAATATTGTCTATCCCTTTATTTTAGCATGTTTTTGCAGTGATTTTCTCAAAACACTACGTATGAATGTGTTTATTTTTCACTTCTAACTCTATCAGTTGTAAAAGAAACCTAGTAACATGAATGTAAATGTCTCAAAAATACTTTGAGGATGGGGGAAGTTGAGGAGTGGAAGGGTCTTGAGACCAGGCAGCTTGTGATTTTTCATAGTTCAAGATGACCAAAAATAGGGCCCTGTAGGTATTAGTTCCATACAAAACATCTCAGAGCAATAATAATGCAGTGTGTATCTTGTGTATTAATAACTGTATATTATCAATGGATACAAAATTTTTATTGAATACTCCATGTTATTTTTCATCAGCAATCTACTTCAGCATATGTTTGCTGAACAGTATCTTGCCCAAGAATCCATTCTGTTGTTGCTCTTTTTTTTCTTTTTAAACCATTTCACTGGCATCTTTCCCTTTTCCATTTGTGTTTCAGGACATTAATGGAAGTTATGAACCCAGATTTGTTCAAAAAGTTTTGAAACAGTTTCATCTACATTTTTGTGTTTGATAATACATCTGTGTTGTATTGACTAACCATACTGTCTTCTTAGTAAAGAGCAGAAATAATTAAGAGGTTTTTTTTTGTTTTCAAATATTAACTTACTGTGTGATCAAACCCTACCCCATAAAAAAGCACAGAAAATATTTTGGTTAAATAATAAGAATACAAAAAAATATTTCAAGGCCTCTGATTAATAAAAAAAATAATAATATTTTTTTTTTCAGTAGACAAAAATCCATCATGAGTAGTAAATAATGTAGATATTTGGATATTTTTCAGTTTTTTGTGTGGTTGGCTGGTTGTGCGTTTTTTGATCTGAATTAAAACTTCCCCAAGAATTTTTACTAGAAGATGACCTTATAATATAATTTGTTGTCAAAATAAGGGACAGCTACACTAGAATAACATATTCATCAATGTTGACTCATGTTCTTT
>VXAL01001916.1:89984-100623 GCA_013399475.1 Chauna torquata
AGGAAAGGAAAGGAAAGGAAAGGAAAGGAAAGGAAAGGAAAGGAAAGGAAAGGAAAGGAAAGGAAAGGAAAGGAGGTTAAAGGTTAAAAGTAAGAATCTAAAGCAGATTTCAAAGATGCTTATGGTGGTGGTGTTTACTAGCAGAATAGTTTCTTGGAAGTCTCTTGTCTATAAGGGATGCTCAGATTTCATGTCTGTCAACTTCAGAAGGTTAGAGGAGTGTGGAACAGAATAATATTCTCCTCCTGGAGGACTGGGAGAAAGACAGCCTCACAAAGGACAGTAGGAGGCTGGAAAAGTATGTTATTGGGGAACATGAGAACAAAATGTAGGAACAATGATTAGCTCCAGCAGAAAATACCGAAGCGGGGAGAAGAACTGCAGAGGAACAACTCCGTGAGTGGAATAGAACAAACATTAACCTTTTGTTTGAAGTGACTGGAACAGAAGGAAGCCCACATATGAGGCAAGGTACTCTTCAGTGGTGTTGGATTCTATTCAGGATGAAAGGCGAAGGTCTGGGAAAGAGTAGGCCTGAGGGAGATCTGACTGAATGTTAGATACTCCCCTGCATGAGGTAAGTAATGCCAAAGGGACTACTCTGAAATGGCAAATGGTAGAAATATCACAAGGAAGAAGTCAGATGTAGTGAGTCTCATAAAAAAAAACCTACAGTCAGAAACGCTTATTCTTGACAGCTCTCAATAAAACCCTTCCATCTGCTTTTCTTTCTGTCAGTCTCTGGAAGTCCTCTCTCCCTCAGTGGAGTAAATAAAGTACTAGTACCTCTCTGCAGGCTGGATGAAACCTTTATGCAGATCTTTTCCTTCCTTCTGCCTGGCATATTCTATCATCTATTGCCATCAACATCCACAAGATGGTTTCTAGTGTTCATGTCTTCCACTGGCCTGGTTGTGCCCCATTTCCAGGTGTGCCTAGGGTTCTCGGGCTTATCTGAACTTTCAAAGTACTTTTGTGAAATTCACGCACTCTCTTAGGCCTCACCTCCTGCCATGCAAATGTGGATAGATGTTTTAAGTCAAATCTGGCATGGCAATTTAAAAGTACAGATTATTAAACAGCTGAAATTTAGTTCGAAATATATATATAAAAAAAGAAAATCCAAATGTTGGGGAGACAAGCTGCTCTTCATTAAAATTAAATGACATTTTCTGCACAGCATTATAGTTTGAAATGTCAGTAGCTATAGTCATATCTCACTGACTTACTTTCAGTGTTTATTAAGAATCTGGGAGCAGGGATATTAAATAAGTGTCTTTATCTTAATACTTTGGCAGAAGAATGTTAAACCAGTGCAGCAAAGTGATACTTAAAATACAGATAAGCACTAGAGAACTTGCTGTAGGAGCAAAGAAAATTTATAAAAAGTTTTGGTTGGTTTTCTATATGCTATTGAATCTGTCATGAATTTTATTAGGAAGAAAACTGGTCTATTTATGTGTGTTGAACCAGCTAGTCCATTTAACAGCAATATAGTTTTGTTGCCTATTCCTCAAGGAAAAGTGTTTTGCAGGGTGTGTGAGAACCATAACCTGTTCAATTCAGTCTAAGTTTGTAATGTGTTTTCTTGTCTACACTACACTCCTATGTTCAATGACTGGAAAAATTCATACAAGAATGCTCCAGGACCACTGGCCAGCTTTGTACCAACTGAAAGTTTCTTACAGTATGAGAAATAGTTACATTTCTCAGTGAATTAGTGAATTTTGTCATGAAAGATTTCTCAAGGCACAAAAGCTCTTTCATGAATCGCTATCAATCCTTCATGAAGTCAGTTGAAAGCAAAGATTTAATAGACACACGGAAGAAAAGTACCTATTGCATTTTTATAGAATGGGTTAAGGCAAGGCAAGGTGGAGAATGAAACACACACTCGCAGGTACAGCACCTATCTTGTTAGTTGAAGATATTAATGGAAAAAAACCAAACTTCTGCCAAAATACAATTTCTTGCACAAGTACTTCTGCAGTCTAAGGTTTGATAGTTTAGTCAGCACAGTATACCATTCTCATCTATTTTTGATAGACCACAAAAGATTATTGCAGCAACATGTGCTGATGTTGCCAAAACAGAAGCTTGACAGAAAATCTTTTTGATAGTAAAGCTTGATAAAGGTGCAGTTTTATATGGAACTGGAATGAAAACAGATAATGTTAATTTTCTTTTGGAATAGAAATGATGCATTATAAGCAACCAGGCAAAACTTCACATTTTATGAATGTTTTGTGTTGTTGCTCTGTTCAAGTAAACTGTTGTTCTATGCACTGTGTGTTATGGGAAATCTCTCAGCCTCACTTTGTTTGGTCTTGCTTACATATCTGCTCCAAAATGAGTAGATATTTTGCATCTTTCAGTCTTCCTTTATCATAGTTCATTGCTTATGAAGTGGAAGTACAAAAGTAATGTTTACCGTGGTGGATATGACTGAGCCTGCCACGCTCTCCACGTTTTGCCGCAAATGGATTGTCCTTGAAGTAGTGTTGGGAATGACCCAAAGCAGTGGATCTTTCAAATAACATTCTTTTGATGTGTGTGGTGCAACTTATACCCTGTAGATAATTGTCAAGCTCTCTGTTGGCACAGGAACCATTGACATACTGATTTTTCTTGGCTCCTGGCTTTAAACTCGTAAAAATTGTGAGGAGCACAAACACTTCAGGACCTGTGTATTCAGAAGCTATGGACACATTTGTAATAACCAATACTGCCCTGGGCTACCACCCTTGGAAATCAGCAATGATCTTTGTTATTAGCATTATATTCCAGTACAAGTATTAAGGCTTATAATCACCTGAAAAGAACACATTAATTATCCCTACCACTTCTTTTTCTACAACTCTACTTTACCTTAAAAAATGACATACATGTCTCCAGAGACTGCAATAAACCCTAATCCCTGTGTTGTACACACACAGTCGCAGAAGAGTAAACTACAGTTTCTATAGCTATAGTAAGTGGTCATTATGTGTAGCTACGTTAGAATAGCCTGTTTCTTGTTTAAATGTGTTTAATTATTCACAAGCATATGCAGAATATTTGTTTACATAGCTCCTTTGTGTAATATGGGAAGCCCTCCTGGCAAAGATAAACACCCTTACATGCATATAACATTTCCTATTTCAATTGACAGAGTTTCATTAAATTATTTATAATTACTTTCCTTATTCGTTTTTGTCATGACTGGTCTAAAACAGACACGCACAAAAGCAATTCTAACTGTGTACTGCATTAATATGAATAAATATTCCAGAAGGCCAGGATTATACACCTTTCACATATTTTCCCCTGTGTAGTTTACTTAGCAAAATCATGAATCACGCAATTTCTGATAATACAGTAAATGATTTAAAATATTTCCTTTTTATACCCTTTTTTTTTTTTTTTTTTTCTGTTACAATCTGATAAGTATGGAGCATAAAGAAAAGAGGGATATAGTGAAAATAAAAGATATACATAGATGGTACAAAACAAAAACTTTTTCTTATTTTATTACTTTTAACATGAAGTATTCCATCAGAAGTGCTTGGAGTTTTGCAAAATTAATGTATCTATTTAAGAAAAAGACAGGTTTTAGTGTATTGCAGATTACCTATAGTCATCTTCTCTATTTTGTTATATTTAAAAATCTGTTAACTTGTGATGTTATGTTAAGAAATACATTCAGTTCTCTGTTTAGAAAATGAGGTTAGATCATGGTATCACCAAATTCAAGATTCATGCTGAACTTTATATTTTTACTCTACATCTGTTAACTAGAAATCAGCAGACTTGTGGTTTAGGTCCTAATTTCAGTATCTGTATCATTCTGAACTGAATATTTCAAAAACATTTATATTTGATATACATTATTTCTGTAGTTCACAGCTTTGAAACTGAAGGAATACATATTTAAATTTGAATACAGTTTAGCAAATTTGGGATCAGCAAAGCAACTGAAGTGGGCATCTTCCAACAACAAACACGAGTAGCAGGACTGAGTGCCAGAATAATGTATGGAAGAAAAGGGGACAAAGACCTAGTACTGGGTAAAACATTACCTTGCATCCACCAACCTGTGGTAAGTATGCACGCTCTACCCATGTGGCAGGCACAAAGTAATCAGTGTTAGTTCAGACTACAGCAAAAAGAGGGTGAATCTGATTGAAATTACCTTGTACTTCCTTGGGTAAAACATTTCACTTGGACAATTATTGTGGATCAGCTGTGTTTACAACTTTACTTTTTTCTTGAGTTGATCTTCTGTTATATGTGTTCCAATTAAATATTAGCTAATGCAGAAAGAGAGAAAGTATTGTTTTGATCCAGTTGTTAAACCTGAATATGAGTGGGGTTATCTGAGTGCCAAACCCCATTTATAGATGTACGCTGGAAAAACTTCATGGGGGAAAAGCATGCTTTCATATTACCAAGGCTACCTATTAGTCTGATGGCTAAGGTGCTTGTCAGGAATAAGAGTTCAAATATTCTCATTTTAAATATTTGCTTAACCACCAGACAAATAAAAAAAAAAAAAAGGAAATACCATCCTCAGCATTTTTGCAATTGTTCACCTTATATGACATGTACCCCAAATGAAATGTTTTAATACATCTCACATGAAAAGTATTTAATGTTTTGTTTGGATGAGAAAAGATACACATTTTAAATTGGTTTTTATCTAGCTCGCTGCTTATATTAATTTTGTTCTTAATTTCTGTCACTGAATTGAAAAATTAATTATTCAGAAAAAAAAAGTCAACGAGACCATGTAACTAACATGCTGGTGCTTGTGGGACATCATCTCTGTGTTTTAATGCCCAGAGGCTGGATAAGCTCTGTTCCAACTGAAGGTAATATCCTGGTCCCAGTGGTAAAAGCCCAATCCCACTAATTCCCAGAGACTGACTACTGAATTCCAAAGTAGGTACCCTCCACCTTCCAAAAATTCACTCCTATCAGACTGTCAGATGGGTAGTGCAATACAGTAGCTATATACTATACATAGTATATTCATTTTTGTACTCTATGTGTCCATGTGTACATACATCTCAAAGGGTCAAATTAACAGGAAATTAATTTAAAGCAAGCATATGCCATCAAAAATCACCTAGAGTATTAGTGAAAATCAAAGGTCCTAAGAGAATAATTACTGTTGGTGTATAGATTTCAGGTTTATTCATAATGTAATCTTTATGATTGCTGAAAGAATATCACTGTACTGTGACAGAAAAAAAAAATTTTGAAAACAGATATAATTTTTCTTCCAATCAGCCTGTGAAATGTGTACAATGGGCTTATTCACACAATCTACTCTAGAAAGTAATTTAGGTGCAAACTTGAACATGACAAGTAAAAATTTGTGTTCCTGCATAGTCAGCAGAGAGAGGTAGAAACCACTGAGGAGGTGACTCAGAATTCAGAATGTAAACACCTGAAGTAAAAATACCGCACAAAGCATGCAAACAGCATACCCGCACATTGGACAGACGGCAGACATGTTGTGGTTGGATATGAATATAAAATAAAGAGCCTGCATTTCATTATGGTCCCAGAACACTATTAAAATACATAGGTTATGAATCCAAAGCTCTTATGACAATAGCTGCACACAGGAGTAAGCACTGAAAAATAAAGCAAAAGTCAGGTAACGTCTGTAACAGTGGAGGCAAAGCCACACAATCTCAGCTAATTACTTGACTGGTGATCAATGTCATTTCACATAAAATAAGTAAAGGTGAAAATGAAACATTGACATTGTGAACGCTTGATTAAATCTGGAGCCCATTAGGCTGGCACAGTTAAAGGTAAGAGGACAGGTGGTAAATCATCTTACTCTGGGGTCAAGTCAGAGAAAAGATACAATTAGAAAGACAAGCATACTGCAGCCAAGATGATTAAAAGAGTGGAAAATTAAATGCTTGTTAGCAAAGCTCTGACATGCATTAAGAGTAATGCATTAAATAACTGCTGGTTTGGATTAGAAGTGTTCTGTGTAAATCTGTAGAGGTAACATGGAAGTTGTAGTTGTTTTCCTGCTTCTCTATTTAGAATTTTGTCCGTAAATTACTTAATTCATTCACAGGGAACAGTTCTTGCAATTTTTTTTAGTAGTAAAGTTCTCCCTTCATACTCAGATACCCAGAATGTGATTCTGCTTCTTCTTCCTCAGGATTTCAGCATGTTTTACTCTTTCTGTTTATTTTATTTCATGTAAGTCTTCATTGCTAAAGGATCTGCCTTCTTTCCAGTACTGCATCATGTATTAATTAATATCCTTTAGCACAAAAGAAACTTTAGTCAGACACAAATTATTGGGCTTGGTACAAAAGTAACTGGATGAAATTTAATGGTCTGTGTTATACATTAGATTGAATAGTCTAAAGGTCCATTTTTGCCTTAAGATCTGTAGTTATATTTGAAGTAGTGGATGCGAGGGCATGGTGATGCTCAAAAGATGATGTAGCAGTACTTGACATACACCAGGTCCTTCTTTTCCCCAGTTCACATTTACATCTTTCTCCTCTAAGAAGACAACTGTCTCACAGGGCTTTAACAAGATTCCTAATCTAAGCAATTAGAGAATTAGGACACCATGTGACACTTCAGCATCCAACACGGTATTCAAAACGTGAAACTATGACTGCGTTGTGGCTAACTCCTGTTTAACTGTGTCTCTAATAGTCATCAAGAAACCTTTTCCTTCCACAAGAAAGTCTGTCCATGCCTAAAAATAGGAAATATATCTCTTGCTTTGTTCCAAAGCAATAATTTTTTTTTTTTTCAGATCTCTTGAGCCTTGATCATTAATAACCTCAATAAGACTGAAATGTATGGATTTGAAATTGATAACATTTATAGGGGCAGTGTGGGTCAGCAGAAGGTGGGTGAGTTTGCTTGTTGTGATCCTTGGGTGGGTGATCCTTGCTGTTGAAGGCACAAGCTTCAGTGGTTGTTATCAGTTAAGATTTCTAGAGGTTAATAGTTTTGCACTGATCTGATCTTTTATTTATACTGAAATCTTGCAGAATTTGTACTGCATTCTTGCAGTCTTGCCACTTTCTCCCATTCTTCTTATCATTTCTTCATTCTGTTGATTTTTTTTTTTTTTTTGACTAATCTTGGCTTGCAAAAAAAGTCTTTCATCACATTGTTATATTTGCAAGTCAAGATAAAAAAAATTGCTCAGGTTTAACTAGAGTACATAAAATTCTCCAGTAAAGTGGTGAATAATATCAACAATATTATCCAGAAAATTATGTTCAGTTTGAAAAGTTTTTGCTATATCTGAATGCACACTTCACTGCATTGAGTTTAGAATAAATATTGTTTTCAGAAATGAAACGAAAAGATGATTTGCCATTAACTATAGAATTACTGGCCAGATGTTTCTATTCAGAATTAAAATTGAGTTTGTGTACCACTCTCAATGTCATATGATGCAAATACATTGTATAATTCAGCTGGGCCTGTTTGAAAATACCAGTCTGTATATTCAGCTTCCCAATTTTCTTTGCTATTCATGTCTTTCAAGACATGCACTGAGCTTTAACAGTCGCTCCAATGTAAAACAACTGCTTTCCATGTCAAGCAAAAGCCTTTATTAGTGTGAAATAATGTGTCAACTACTAAGAAGATTCTGGTATGCTAGCAAACTAATCAATATTCATAAATAAAGTTAAACTAAACAATGCACAGATTCTCCTAAGAATGTGTTACAGTCTCAATCCAGGGAGTGTAGTAGTAATTAACAGATAAAAGAGGAGGTTCATTAAATGAATATGCAGTGTCATGAAATCAGAGCTGTGCATTGATCATTGCTAACTTAAGGATTCTTCCTTAGCTAGGATATTTTGACACACCATTTATCACTAGTCCTATTTTTAGATTTTTAATTAGCAGATCACCAGCCCTTACCTCATTAACCTAGCTTCTGCAAAAACATTATTTCTAGAGATAATAGCTAGGTTAGAATAATCACCACTCCCAATTTCTTGAGCTGTGTGGAAGGACAGAACTTCAGCTTCTATGACATTAAATTACATTTCATACTATGCAAGTCTGACCTTGATTCAACAGCATGTCTTTTTTTTTTTTCTTCCTGAAAAATTTCTCTTCATTTCTTTTCCTAAATGTATTAACCTCAAAACATGCACCTTTTCAATGACAACTGGAACATTTTCCTAATTTATGTTAAATGCTTGCTTCTAACCCTCTGTTTGCAAAACTGTTTTGGGATATAGTTCAGCAGAAAATTGAACCTTGCTGTGTGTTTAACACAGCTTGCTGTATATTTGCATAGATAAGTTTTTAAATGATTGGTCTTTACGGTCTTTTTATGAGAGAAAACAGCATTTCCAAAAGTTAAAAGGAACCAAGGAAAAGACGTATTTACACTTGTTTGTTAGGTATAATAGCTTAAGAAACTAACAAGCAGCAGTCAACTGACTAATCAATGAAGTACATCTTGTGCAGATGTTTCCTCCAGTTTGATGTGCCTATATTATTGGAAGGTATGTTCCACCACTGGTGATGGATAGGAGTACACATCATGCCATACTGTTCTAAGATGATATAATTATGTCTGTGAGATGTGTGCTGTGTTTTCAACATAGTGCTTAAGGCTTAGGGCTCCTATTGCAAGATCCACGATTAAATCATCTTAATATTTTCTTTTTGCTCTAATATATGTAGCAACAATGAAAAGATTAGGCTAGCCTCAAATAAATGGCCAATGAATTAGGTAGCTGAACAATTTTTGCACCCCTGGCTGTTGTATCCAATTAAAATTCCTATCAAATGAAAGAATTGATTAGTCTCTTCAAGCAGAGAGGTTTGCATCATGCAAACGGTCTAAATAATTTACATTAGAGCTTTCAACGCATTTCATATGCTGTCATCTCTGCCTTGTGAAACAGTTTATGGCATACAAAGACTTACTTTCATTACATGCACTGATTTTGCAATCAATGGTATGCCAAAAGTTCAGAACACAATATAATAAGGTCATAGTTCTGCCACTGAAAAGAGTTTGTGAAAAGGTCACCTAATTATTTTTGCATTTTATGATGTTTATGGCTATGCTCTGATATGTAGTCATGTGTATGCAATCTCATTAAGCAGTAATGCTGGCTTTGTAATGAAAACAATCCATTTTCTAACTTAAGATCTAATTTTCTCATTTGCATCATCTTTGATTTAAAAGAATTAAGAGCACAGGACTTTGAATGAGTACACCAAGTCTGAAACTTATTATCATATTATTAAATTAATGCAATGGATGACAAAATGAATTTGTGGAAAAAATATAACTTGTTATAATTATGCTGGAGTGTTTTAATTTAGGAAATCATATACATATTTGGAAAGACTTATTCAGACTCTTCATTTTACAAAACTGGAAGATATAGTATCCCATTGCTTAGAGTTTGCAGCAAGTAGAAAGGACCTTACTAAATTTTGACAAATTTTTTCAGGTACAACGAAAACACTGATATTTTCATGAAGAGTTAATGGGCCTAATTCCACTGGTAAGCCTCAAGAATGATAACAGCTTTTAATATATCTGGAATATCTAGATGGAATCTGAGATGCACATAGAGGCTTTCATAAAATGCATAATTTTTTTTCTTTTTTACTCCGGGCTTTCTTCACTTGGACCACCTGAATTTGACTGGTATAATGACGAGAAGTCATTGACTTTAAATGAGAGTAACTTTCCATAAGTCATTCAATTTTCATACTTTAAAAAAATGCTATTTAGACAATAAACAATTCAAAATTTATCAGTTTTCACCTGATTTTCATTTATGCAGACGTCAGTTGCTTCCCAGCTCTCTTTGGATCTCAAAACACAAAGGGAGGGTGCTGCCAACATCTTTTTTATTTATAGATACTTGCTGACCCAGAGCATACCAGCTATTCACAGGTAAAGTCAGGCCATTCCAAAAACAAATTTATAGCTTCTTTCTTTTAAAATATTACAAGTACCTACTTGCTGAATGTCCAGACACCCAGGCATCCGTGAAGAACTTGCTCAACAAGTCACAATTCAGATGAACAGCTGGAGAAAATGTCCAATTTTCTCAATCCTTGCCCACTTTCTCACTTTCTTCTGATGCAATAACCTTTTTTTTTTTTTTTTTTTTAGTGCAGTAAGCTAGCTAAAATATGAGATGGAAAAGCCTCTTCTGTTCTTTATCCCTGCCTGGGAGATAACCAGTGGGCACAGGGAATCCTCCAGAGGAATGAGGGATCCACTTGCTCCAGTATGAAGGTAATAAGATAAACTGAATCTGCTTCATGGGTAATTGTCCTAAGTATGGGCTTGTGTGTGCATGTGCGTGCACACCAGTGTCAGTGTGTTTTATAAAGGGTGAGGTCCTGCTCTGTCCACTGCACTGCGGTGGTTTTATTCAACTGAGCAACCAAATTCCATCACAACTGCTCTCTCACTCCCCCTCCTCAAAGGAAGAGGGGGAGAAAATATAATGGAAGAAGATTTCTCACCAGTTACCGTCATGGGCAAAACAGACACAAAATAGGGAGATTAATATAATTTATTACCTACCACTAGCAGACTAGAGCAGTGAGAAACAAAAAAAAATTTTTTAATTTACAGTATCACTAGCGGACTAGAGCA
>VXAL01001917.1:0-40344 GCA_013399475.1 Chauna torquata
GGGAGGGGGAGTCCCGCCCACGCCCTCCGTGCCCCTCTCCGGGGCCGTCCTGAGGGGGGCACCTCGCCGGAGGGGAGGCCGCCCGGCGGTGGGGTTAGACGGCGTGGGGCCGGCGGGCGTCCGGCCTCGGCTAGTTTCCAAAAACGCAGCGCTCCGCTTTACCGCCTGCCCTGCGGCAGTTTCTCATCTGGACCGGGAAATTTGGGAACCGCGGGCACGTTGACGGTGCCCGTTTCCAAATTTCCTGTTTCTTCGCATCCAGGTAACACGTGCTGCCGGGGGCTTGGGCCAGCTGCCGTTGGACATAACGTAATTTCACGTGCCGGAGAACGTGTGCCACGGGCAGGCAGGGCGGTGGCGCAGGGCCAGATCCGGAGGGGTGACGGACGCCGCGTGAGGTGCTGCGGCTCCTGCGCGCCCCGCAGAGAGGCGTGGAGGTGTCGCGGGAGCTGCCGGATGCGCCCGTGCGGGGCTGCGGCGAGGACTGACGCCCCGCAGCAGAGCGGAACAGGTGTCTTCGAGGTCCATCCTCCCTGACGGGAGCAAGGGAAGCAGGCTGGACTCGCTGAGAGCTCTTCTGTGGCCTCGAAGACCCGGGGGGAGCGTTCGAGGGGTGGGGAAGGTGCCCGAGAGCTGTGGTGCGGCCGCAAGCAAGGGTGTCCTTTGGCTGGGCTGGTGGTGGCCGTGGCATAGGCTGCGTGTCCACAGGCACCGCAGCTGTTAGGCCTCTGTGTGCTCTTCTGGAGCCATCCAGTTCCCCGTGGAAAACATGGTAGGCCTGATGGAATTAAACCACGAGCGGATTTGGGTTTTTGGCCACCAGGTCGTCCATGCTGCTGAGGAAACATACGCCCCATCCACATCCGTGTCTGCCTCTGGTCTCCTACAAGGAAGGCCATACTGCAGCGAGCTGAGTGTGGGGCCCCCCAAGATGACCAAGGGTATCTCACATACCATACCTCTCAGCAAGGCTGAGAGGGCTGGGACTGTTCAGCCTGGAGAAGAGAGGGCTCATGGGGATCTTACTAAGCTGCATAAATACCCGATAGGAGGGAATAAAGAAAATGGAGCCGGACTTTTCTCAGTACTGTCCAGTGAAAGGACAAGAGGCACTGAGCACAAACTGATACATAATTTTTGTTTGTTTTGTTTAAACGTAAGAAAAAAATATTAACTGCTATGGTAACTCAGCACTGGAACAGGTTCCCCAGAGAGGTTGTGGCATCTCCTTCCTTGGACATAATTGTAACCTAACTGGAAATGATCCTGAGCAACCTGCTGTGGTTGACACTGCTTTGGGCAGGGGGATTGGACTAGATGATCTCCAGAGATGCCTTCTGACTTCAGCCATTTTGTGATTTTCTAAGGTACTGCACTTGAAGAAACGTGTCTTTGTTTTAAAGAAACAAAATGCTTTCCAGTGCTTTGTTATTTTACTATTCAATTGCTTTAAATCAGTGCAAGTTATTTTTAGTGTTCGTCTGTCAGTACTAACATTTAGTTTGCTCTGCAGATGTCCTGTAGCATGGCTGTTGAAGAGGACTTCTTTTTGGAAGAAAAAAGATTCAAGCAGTACTGTGAAGAATTTATTAAACATTCACAGCAAATAGGAGATGGCTGGGAGTGGAGAACTACCAAGGTAAAAACAATCAAAGTGTTAATTTTTAGTTACCTATGCTGGCCTTTTTCAGCTGTTGGCAGCTGCTAGAAGCTAGAACATCCTTTCAGGTGATTTGTATTGCATGAAATAAGTGGCATTTTGTAGAGCTGGTCCAACAGCAAGAGAGCTCAGAGGTGGTTTATCTGAACGTTTAGGCCAAGACAGCTAGTGAATAGAGTTCATGAATCCAGAAACAACTTCTGGGATGCACTTGTTATGTAACAAAGAGGTAGGATAATCTCAGAAGATTTCTGTTTTGATAACAAAATACCTTTTAAGGCATTACCCTGTCTTCATTTTCAGTGTTCCCAAAGATGAGGAAACAATTGCAATTCTCAGCAAGCCTGTCTAATGGTTGATTGTGCTTGAAATTTGAAAAAAAAAAAAAAAATACTACTTTTAATCTTAACTGCCTAGGCACTGGAACCTGTATCTTGTCTGCAAAGCTGAGAACCTGTCTTTGATCGGAATTCTTCCTGTTTCGTTACTTCTGGATTCAGATCAATTCATCCCTTAGCCTTGCCAGTGTTAAGCAAAACATGTTGACCTCCTTCACTGTTCGGCATGTTTTCCGTATTCCTGTGGATCCTGGAATCCTTTCAATATATCAACATCATTCTTCAGCCATGGTCAGAACTAGATGATGGATGTTGTATCACTGTGAAATCCAAACCCTCCTGCTAAAGGGTGTCTTTAACCCTTTAAACTAAAATAGCACATGGGGTATTCAAGTTCAGCTAATTATCCATAAACCTACGCAGGGCTTTTGTGCCTAAGGATCAAATTCTTCATCTTACTGTCTTTGTTCTAGATGTGTGACTTTATATTTTGTATTAAAATACATGCTAATTACTTGCATACGGCAACCAGAAGAATCCATATTAGTGATCAATCCTCATTATTTTTTGCTTCCCCATCATTTTCAAACATCACCAATAATAATTACATATTGTTTCTAGGTCATTAACCAAAATTTTAAATATCAGAGGGCCAAGGCTAGTCCCACAGGACCCCATTAGAATCACTTCTTTTATGATGATTCCCCATTTTTTAAGTTACATTTGAGTTCTGTGAATTAATCATTTTTTCATCCTTTAGTGTGTATCGGATTAGTTTGGGATTATTTTAATTTTTTAATTTCTGCTTTTGGAATGAACGGTTATCTTACAGAAGTCTGAATGTAAATTGTATGACGTTTATCAACCAAATGTGTCTTTTTGAGCTACCTTGACAAAATCTATTTTTCTTAAAAAAAAAAAAAAAAAAAATCCCACTTAATGAATATATTTCTTTAATTATTGAGTTCCATATGAAGTTTTTGCCTGGGGTGATGTCAAGCTAATGTGTGTATAGCTATGCAAGTTACTTAGTATATACTTTAGAAGATATATGGGTACATGCTGGCCTTCTCCCGGGTTCTCTGAAATGTCCACAGTGCTCAGAGACTTGAAGAACATCAGCAGTTCTTATGTGCTGATTTGAAAATAACTAATTATACCCACTTCATGCTGATGTCTTGCTTAACCACCGCTGAAATGAAAAATTCATAGTGGTTATGTGACATGCCTACACTGTTTGTATTTTATCTCTAATAACAGAAATATTTTGAACACTTGTTTTTTCTACTTTGAATGCTTCTGTTATTTTCCATCTAATAATAAGGCCATACTGTTTTGGCATTTCCTTTTCCTTCACTTTTTTTTTAGCTGTTCGAGAAAGGTAGGTTTTCTTATATTGTCTTGTTTCTGTGATCAGTTTTCAATAGTGGATGGTTTAAGATACTTGTTATCTTTGTATTTCTTCTGTTTGCTGTTCTTTGCTGTATAGTTTTCTTCTCTAGTTTTTTTTCTTTTTTTTTTTTTTAAATGGCTTGTTTCCTATCCTTTCGTAAGTTTTTGGGGAGAAGAATGATGCCTGTACCATTTTGAAATACAGGAGGTCCCAGAGTAAACAGGTGACATCACTTTTATATAAGTACTTGCGCAGGGGGGCTACCATTTGTAACCCTTCATCACAGATGAAACAATTTCATTAAGAAGCAGGATCTTGGCCTTAGATGCATTCTCTTTAGAGGTTTTTAAAACATTACAAACATTAGCCAAGTGTTACAATACACTCTTTCTTGTAGGCAACCATTTGAAACATTAGATTTCAGTCCAAGGCTCTATTTATGAGGGATTTATTCAACAAAGAAAGATGCTATGAGTCTCTATCGGGAATTCAATACATAGGTCAAAGTTTGAACTTTCTGTGAAATAGGAAGCTTTGCTGGAAATAGCAAAATGAGATAGATTCTTGTTCTCATGTATAAAAAAAAAAAATTGAGAGTTTTTTTTTTTTAATGGACCAAGTTGGTGACTGTGATTTCAGAGTGTGATAAAAACCAGGCTGTTGAAACCATCCATTTATACTATATCATCTGTGAAGGAAGCTTTTCATTAAAAAGGTATCTCATTGTCTTTTTACTTTTTTTTTTTTTTTAACAATGTATGTGTTATGGGCAGCTTGGGGCACTCAGTTTTGCTGATGTAATGCACTTGGATTCCTTTCCTCATTCCATGCTCACGTGAATAGACCCATTGATGGCAATGAGACCACACAAGTAAATCAGACTTGTAGAACTGTGTTCTCGTGTTCCTGTGTTTTTAGCAGAGATTAAATTTAGGTGATGAAATACTCATTGTTTTTGCCAAGCTAGCTCTTGTGGCAAAAGCTCACATGACCCAAGCAGAGCCCGATGTTTTTAGCTGTAGGTGAAATGTTCTAAACTGTTATTTTTGTAATCCCCTATTTTTCCCCAAAAAGAAAGCTGTAAAAAAGCTAAGAGCACCTCAAGTTGTAGGACTTGATGGAGCTAAACTTGGATAGTAACAGCAACTGTTATTAGGAATGGATAATTAAATCTCGTCTGTGACAGTTATCCCACTGTTTGCTTTCTGTTTTAGGTTTGTTTCATATTTAGTTAGGTTAATCTAGGTAATCATATCAAAGGCTGTATCAGTTCACTTTTTTTATGATACTTACAAGACGGTTGGAATAGAAAGGGACTCCTTTTCCACCTTAGTGAGGATCAAAGGCCTTGCTAAAGTATCGATTTATTTGTTGGGGCAGAAGTATACAAAATGTATACACACTGCAACAGGAAGGATGCTCCTCTTTCCAGCCACCTCTCCACTGACCTCTGACATACAGCTATCAAATATGGAGACTGCTAACTCCAAGTTTCCAGCTGCATATAGATACTTTTCATGGCATTCAAATACAATGGAGTGCAGAGGCTATACAGCTTTGGTCCTTTCCCCTCACTGGAAAAACTGGTTCAGAGAGGTGAATGTTATATCCAGCCCTTCTCTGGCAAAGCTCGTTGTGCCTTGGGGCATTTCACCTCTGTGGGTGGTGGTAGTGCTTTTTTTGCTGCTCTTAGGGCGATAAATACCAATGTAGGTAGCTTTATTCCTGCTTACACTTGCACGAAACTCCACAAGGAGAGACGAGAGAGTGCTGAGAGTGAGTGGAGTGGCTTTAATATGCTTAATTTTTTCTGTCTCTATTGTCCTCTGCGTGCTTGGTTCTTCAGAGCACAGGATACAGTTGGTTATACAACCAGGACATCCAGCAAAGTTTAGCAGATTCATCATCTTGATGAGCAAGATAATTGCTCATAATATGATTCATGCTTAAAAATTCACAGGCAAAAGTACATGTAGATGGCATTATTGTTTTATTTAAGGTGTGAAACTTGGTAAGAACAAAGTACACATGCAGGCATAACAGATGTTGGAGGTACATGTGTTCTGCAGTGTCATTGAAAAGAGAGAAATAGTGTGTCAGAATAAAACCTGTGTTGATTTAAAGGTCAGAATACATGAAGTAGACTGTATCAGGAATGGTAGATTAACCAAAGAGTTAAATTATGGTTAAATTTGCAGGCTTGTCAAGCAATTTAATGCTGCATTAATGAGTTCTGTAGAGAGACTGTTTTGAATAGAATCCTTTTTCATCAGATGTTGCACATGTGCTTTCTGTGTTTGTCTAAAATAAAATGTAATGAAACAGCTAATAAAACCCCAATTTATTTGTTTCCTCTGAGAAATAAGTTCTTAACGTGCAACTACTGTTCTTTGTTCTGTATACTCTTTCTCCCTTTCAGAGTGTATGTTTTTCCAGTGATCTGTTAGTAAACTTTTTTCTCTATTCTTTGAATTGAAAAAATAATTTTTATGTATGTGTGCAGATAGTCAAGTTAGCAAAGAGAGGAAGCTCCTAAAAGCTTCTCCCACCACTCTGAAAATGCACAAGGGCCTTTTGCAACAGCAGGCCATGTAGTCTGGGAAGCAGAATGATAAAAAGGGAACTGGGAGAAGGTAAAGCTTTGCTGTTTTCTCTTACATTTGACCCTCAGAAGTGATCAAGAGAACAGAACAAGTTGTCACTCTACACACTGAAGTTCTGAAGGTTTTTTTTGTTTTGTTTTGGTTTTTTTTTTGGACTTTGTGAGAGTAGAGGGTAAACAGAGCTAAAGTAAAACAAACTATTAAGAATTGGGAAGTTTATACTGGTATGAATACATTGCAGGTTATTAGTAGCTCATCTCTTCATCACCTTAGTGCACTGTCTTCTGATTCTTTGGCAGTCATCCTGGTCCCCAGGTTTCAGTTGTCTCATTCAATTAATGCCTATATTAAATTTTATTTTAACTTTTCATATCTTAGACTTCTAACTCTGAGAACTAGTGTAAACTACCTGTGAGAAGAGACTGAAAAACAATACAGTTGTTGGCTCCTGTAAAAAGACTTGGAGCTTGTGCCTGAATACCATGCTCTGTTTATTTTCTAGCACAGTGTTAGCATTCAGCATTTTGGGTACAAAATTTTTTTTTTTTTGTTTTCTGAACACAGGACCTTGGTGATGGTTATCTCACTAAAACACAGTTCAGAATAACAGGTAGAAGCATCCCACCAGATTTCAAGGAGAAAAACAATGATAACGTTGAACAAATGTTATTTACGCACGTTGAAGTAAGTACTGATTTTAGACTTCTGTGTTTATAAAATAAATCATGAACCCGATTTTAAAAAGTATTGTACTATTAAGTCCTTTCAGAAAGATTTGAGATCTTAAGTTATCAATGGCTTTTAGTTATTTTTCATACAGTTCTTGTTCATGTGTACAGCTAACTTGGAGGTGAAAATTGGGAGGAAATGGAAAGGCATCAGCATCTTCTGTATGTATACTTTCATAATGGAAGGATAGTATTTCTTTGCACATTGATTCACTAACATTTAGGAAACCTTAGTTTTTTGAAAAAGATAAAGAATCAAGATTTAGTTATGTTAGAGGTAAATATTAATTAAAGAAAAAAAGAAAACTTTGAGGTTAATATTCATTTGAAGTGACATCTACTGAAGATATAAGTTGTGTATAAGAATTTTATACTCATTGTATACATATTTTCTACTGTGGTGATTCTTACTAATTCTTAAAAATACTGAGCAATTTTTTTGAAGCCAGTAGTGGGAAAGAAAATACATTAGGTGTTCTTGGAGGAAAATAAACTTTTCTTCCAGCAAATGAATCCTGCTCATTAAACTGAGGGTGAATTGATTTGAATAACTATTTGCTTGCTTGACTCTGCACTAGACCTCCAGATTATTGACTAATCAAGATATAAACAGTAGAAATTCACTCATTTTATTGTTGTCATACATACAAAAAGAAATTTTGGATTATAATTGACTGGAAACAATGGATTCCTTATATTATAAGCTGTTGAATAGATTGACATGGTGTATTTTCCAGTTATCTTTTCCTGTAGCAATTCTTTTTCTTTTTTCATCAGCATACTGATTTTTTCCTTTTTTCCCCACAGTGACTCTGGTACAGGGTCTCAAATAAGCATTCTTTTGGCCTGATTTCTGAAGGAAATGCCACTCAAACAATCACACCGTCTATTAGGTAGTTGTTTCTACTGATTTTTGAGTTCACTCATGGATTTCAGCTATATTTTAAAGGGGGGTAGATATTTCAAATCTTAAAAATTTTGTGAAAGCTGATGTCTGGCTAAGTGAAAGATGACTTTTACTGGCAGGTAGAACTCTGATTTTTGTGTTCTGTTTGGCTGGTCAGTGCAAGTACAGCACTGGGCTGAAGCAGCACCTTGGTCTCTCAGAGCACCATGAGGAGCAGCTGGGGTTCAAATGACCCAAGTAAGCTGCAAACAAGACTTAGTACCGTTGCTGTTAAGACAACTCATTCAATCCTCTGAAAAAAGTTAGAAAACTTTACAACCCCTTTGTTGGTACACCAGACTTGATACAAATTAGAATCCGTATGATGTTTAGAACCATTGCCTTATATTTGTTTGATAGGTACAAATTATTAGGCATAGTATTTAAGTCATCCAAAAGGCATCTGAAGCATTTTAGGTTTTCCTTTAATTTAAATTCTAGTGTTTCTTAAAATAAAGGCTAGTATCAGTGCTTCAGAGGTTGTTACTTAGCTGTCTTTACAACAGTATTTCTGTACTTCAGTCCTGGCTTGTAAGAAAGGGTTGTTTCGAAGAGTCTACAACTGAGGCTGTGTTAAAGGGCACATTTAAAGGGTGGGTTTGAGTGCACAGATTCCCCCGCCCCCCACATCTTTTGGATGTGCTGTTATACTGAGTTGCTTTAGTTTTGTTACATTTTTTCCCTTTAAGAACAACTGAAATACCTCAATAACTGAAATGGGTTACTGTTTATATTCCAAATTGTTTTTTATTATTGTGACTGTTTTAATAAACAATCAAGTCTTCATTAGAGTGTATTTTAAAAGAATATCTTGTAAAGCCTTTTAGTCCTTCCTCTGGGAAGAGGTATCAGCTATAGAAAAAGTGTCACAACAAAAAAAAGTCTTCAGAGTCTTTAATATACTGAAATACAATAAAAGCAGAGTCTTAGATATACTGAAATATAGGCCAAACTATGGTTTATCATAGATACTAATAGTAGTAATTACCTCTTGAAATATTGTGAAAGATTTCTATATCTTGAATCATAGAAATGTCTAGGTTGGAAGGGACCTTGAACATCATCTTGTCCTCTTTGAGAAGAAGCCTTTGCTCACGTTGCATAAAAGCAATAAAGATGAAGAGAGAAGCAAGAGAAAGGTCTTAAAACCTACATAATTTTATAAGACATGATGGTACGCATATGAAAAAATTGAATTTCTTCTCCAAAGTATTCACTACCCAACAGAGATTACGTCAAATCTATATTCTTCATTGAACTAAAGGGTAACCAGGCTGTTACAAAGTCAAGTTACTTAATCTAGAAAATGGTAGAAGCCGATAAGTTAGAGAATGAAATTTGCTATGGACATGTAAAGTAAAACTATGCATTCCATGCTAAGCAGAAAGATGGAAGCAGTGACTGTAGGGGAACAAATTTGCTCAAGCAAACCAGCGCATGTGTGAGAAGCATTCTTTTTTTCTCAGATGCAGACTGTGAGAGTCTTGTTGCAGTAATAGTCTATTATTTAAATAGGTTTTGTTTTTGTAAAAGTGCACGTTGCACCCGTAAATGACGTGGTGTTAAAGAGTTACTACAGTCTTTTTCAATATTTTATTGAAAGAGATTCTGATGAGTTGAATTCAACAGAAGTGGTCGTCTTGGAAGTCCTCCATTAGTTATATGCGGTCAGTATTTAGCATATTTTTTTAGAAGATTTTAGAAAATGTATTTTCGTATATTTGAAAGCTAAAGGAGCTCTGGATAAAAATGTGTGGCCATTGGGTGGTAGTTTCATTTTTCAGAATTTTCAATTTCCAAATTACTGTTGTGATCTAGATTTTTACTATATTGTGTCTCTGCTATTTGTGTCTCACCGAGATATTTCCATCTGTTGTTAGTTTGATCTTCTCCTTCAATGTGTGGTTGGAGATACCACACAGTTTTATGTAGGATAGTTAATTAGGAACAGTCAGAAGGGAAAAATTAGGAAAATAAAGTCCTTGTAATCAATATCCATTGTTAGGAACAACAAGTGTTGACAAAAAGACAGAGCAAAAATGTATTGTGATACATGGCATGGCATAAAAGGCCACAAGATTTTCCTTTAGAGTGTTTCTGGGAATACAGTTCAGAGATTACAAATGGAACGTTAGTTTTGGCAGGCAAGGTGACAATTAGGAGGAAAGTACGAAGACAAAATTTTGAAGCTGGATGGAAATATAGGAAAGCTAGCCATAATGAGTATAGATCTGCTGTTTAAGTAATTGAACCAGAGGGCACATCAAGGAAGAGGTGACATTGAATAATTCAATGGGTGTATCCTGTTGCAGCAAAGAGTATGAATATGATATTGAAACTGCAGAGAAACAAAATTGTTACTGTTCTGTTTGGTTTTAGTCTGTCAAGAGCTACTAAAGCACGATGATACAGTGCAAAAAATATGCAGAATAGTTGAATTAAAGTAACCTTATTAAAATAGAAAATCAATTATCAGATATATTATCAAAAATGTGTCAATCTCATGGGATCCCCAGAGAAACTGATCAAATTATTTGAAAAGTTTATTTCAGCTCATTGGTCATGGACAGTTAACTTTTCCAACTTTCCATCTCATTCTCTACTATCTAAATATTTGGAGCCCTCGTGGTAAGGGAGTAATGAATAACAGCTATGTATTCTGGTCTTTTCTACACAGCAGTCTGTATTATGTGGTGTGCTTGGTTCCATTTACACAAGTTGTGTTTTAATAAAGAGGAGAAAAAGCATTTGAAAACCAAGGACAAAATCCTGTGTAGGTTTCTTTTTTGCTGTTTTTAGATGTCTGCAATATAGAACTTGTCACTTAAATCTTTTTTTCAGCCTGAGGAGGTGAAAAAGCAGTTTTGTGTATAAATCAGTCAACCTATTTTAGGAGAGGATGAATCTAGAAGTGTCTGTTTTTCTTTAGTGAAGATCAAGGGAAGCTAGATGGTTAACTCAGATATACTTGTCTGCATTTTGTCATATGAATCTTGTACAACGAAGTATGGATGTATGCTTATTAAGGCCATAGCAATTTTTGCTGTTAACTTCACTGAGGGCAAGATTTCACTTTAACAGCAAAGCTTATACTTAGTTCAGGACTGTAAGGATCAGCTATTGGAGCAAGCGATGCTGGCGTAAGCTTTGATTGAAGTACTTACACTGGGACTGGCATGCTTGACTTCAGCTGGAAACTTGAGTTTTTTTGCAATGGAATGCTATGGCCCTTGTGATACTAGAGGTCAGAACAGGCAGTCACAGGCAGTACATGTGATGGGATTGCACATATTAGTGTGGCAAAGTACGTCTGGTGGTACATCACCATTTTGGGGGGGCACTGCTGTGTTCCAGCTCCTGTTGGAACTTCTTGCTTTCACAGAGGTTCCTGTGTTGCAGGTGTTGTGAGTTTGTAATGATGACCTGTTTGGCAGTAGGTTTCTGTAATGTGAGGCAGCCTGCAGGAATACAGAAGTTAAAAACAGGTTTGGGAACCACTGTGCTGTACTGCAGCAAGTTGTACGCTATCTATTACAAGGCAGGTTTTCCATTTTCTGGAACTTGAAGGCTTCTGCCATGCACATAATAGTTAATTGATGGTTGCTTCAGCTCATTGGCAAGCCTGCAGAATTAGACATTGAGAATGTTCCTCTGGAAAGCCATTCTCTGATTTCTGTGGATTTAGTTTAATCAAAATGTTTGTTTTAACGTGAAAAAGGGACGTTTACACCTTTTCTTGAAGAACTACATCCCACCCAGTGTCTACATGTGGTAATATACTATCCAGATTGGTAAACAGAAGCTAGTAAGGACATCGCCACTAACTGTATACAAATTTTTGACCAAGTTTGTGAAGGACACTCCCTTCTAACCAGTGAGATGGGATTCAGTCTTTAGGATATTATCTGAAGAGATTGTAAATCTTCTGGAGCATCTTTCAATAGATTGATAATAGCATGAGGTGCAAAGCAGGGAACTGATACAAACACATGGTGCCATTTGAAAATTTTCAAGTTGCAATTTTGATATGGTTAGATTTTTGTTGGATCAGCTGTTGTCTTTCTGTGCTGTCCTGACTTTATGCCAGGTGAGTGTCATCTATACTTTTCTGCAGACAATGTAAATCTTGTGTAACCACCATACTGTATTCTGGCTAATTCAACAATATTCAGTGTATGTTCTTTCTTGATCTAGATCACATCTGTCCTGCCAGGAGATCTGTCGGGGTCTCTATCAATGAACATGGAATTGTGTCATCTTTTGTGTAATTTATTTTATATGTAGAAATGTATGTTTCAAATATTTCTATTTTGATGCTGTTATATGAACCAAATGTATAACTGAAATTCATGTAAGTTGTGCATCACAAGGTCTTCATTGAGATTAGATGCAATGATGACCAGCTGTGCAGGGGAAGTAGTAAGTTTGATGAACTTAACCTGGGCTTGGTTTTGAGGGATGTTTTGACAGTGGTATCTCGACTGGAGCAGTAGCTTCCTATTCCTCTGAAATTGGAATCTTACCCTCCTATATTTGTGTTTTTTTTCCCTTTTAAATCATCCCTCTTTTTTTCCTCTCTAAGTAAATCATAGTGAACAGAATATTTTGTTTTTTTTTTTTCCTCCCTATGGTTGAAACTATTTAAATAGTATGAAGTCATATATCACTTATTTTATTATGAGCCCGGGTAGCCAATTGCACTGAAACATTGGCTTTCATTCTGGATGTTCATATTTACCATCAACTGTATCCCACTCCAGCCTTTAAGTGCTACACAGACACCTCTTAAGCAAGAACAGAACAATTACTACCATATATTGTTACATGAATTGTTGACAAGGTGAAAAATCCTGTACAAAATTCGAAATGAAGACAGTCCTAATGTCTCAAAGAGCTTATATTCTGAAAGAGCGAAATAGGAAAATCTGGATTCACTTCATGCATTCTTTGTGTTTATTATTCAAATAGCTCGAGGGAAGCAATGACTTGGAGTAATAATTCTCTGTGTGTGGTTTGTCTCAGCTCTTCTGGGTATTGCAGAAGTAGTGAGTCAGCGTGGAACCATTTCTGAAGCTACAGCCATTGCTACTTAATGTAGGAGTGGGCAGGTTGGGAGTGTTGAAGGTCTGTTAATACCTGCTGTTGCCTTTGGAGAATGAGCACTGAGATTCACAAATATGTTCATTAAGTTATATATTTATTTTTATGTTGACTCTACCTTTGCTGGCAGATGTTCATTAGTGTAAGTGAAGATTTGCTTGATGGAGGATGTGGGAATGAGTCTGACATCTTTCTTGTATTTCATAATACCATGTGATTTGCTGTTCAGCTGTGCTGTTCGGTTTATAACAACTAGAAAATTGTAAATCTTAGTAATTATTAATCATTTTTTCTCTAAACAAATCCAGTATTTTTAGAATTAAGAACAACTCCTTTTTTGTGCAAAAGTAAATAAGATGAACTCAGTGTAAACATTTGCATAACCACAGTATTTGTTGGATGGTTAAAAAAATGCGAAGTAAAAACCCAGCAAAAGTACTTAAGGACAAAAAATGTAAATACATTTAATGGAATCCATCACTCACTGGAGAAAATAATAAAAGGTCCTTAGTCCAGAGGGAGAAAATCAAGTGTTACATACTGCCCTAAAACATCAGTTTTTAGTGAATGATACCAGCTTAAGAGCAGTGCAGCTGTTTCAGAAACAGGTGAGTTTACCCATAGCCTTTTCCATAGTTTCCGTGATGCTCTGAGAAGGGAGTAGATCATGCTGCATGTGTACACAACCCAAAGTATGTTTCCTTGAAAACCTGGTGGAGGAAGGTTTGTTGGCTTTGATAGGAAGGAATAATTCTAATTTCAGTTCAACTCAGACCTACTCAGACTCGTTTCAGCATGCTGGGCTTCCTATTCCTATTCCACTAGGTCTGCCTGGAACCAGCTCTTCCTTTGGTGCTGCTGCCCAAGACACTGTCAGGCAGCCGTAATTGTGCCACAGTATGTGTCTGTGCCCCACAGTTCTGTATTACCTAGGCCACTGTTTGGCACTATCTTCTAAATTCCCTTGATGCTTCATTGTCTAGCGTATGTACCACAAACCTTTTAAAATGCCAGGTGGCAGAAAGAAAACCTGAATTGGCGATGGAAACCTGTAAAAAAATAAATCGAGAAACCGCTTATTCTAAAGAGATCTAAAGTAAGTTGCAAAGTGCAGCAAAGATGCTTGTGATTTTGCTTAAAAATATATTAATCTGAAAAATGGAATTAGTTTTTATTAAACCACAGGAAAAAAATCTGGTGTGGATTTTATTAACTGTGTTTTAGATGAAAAGGCTTGGCAAAAGAATGACATTGTTTAGAAATATCAAGGCTGGAAGAAACTCTGGGATAGAGGTTACTCCCCTCCTTGAGCTGGAGAAACCTCAGTAAAGGAAGAATGCTGTGGTGACAGAAGTCATTTAAGTCTGAGATACATCCTGCTTCTGAGCTCCTTCACTGGTGGGATATCTCCGTCTTCATGGAAGAGGCTAAATACTTCTACTCGTATGAAGTTCTAGAGGCATGGGAAGTTTCTCTCTCCCACACAAACACCTTTGCAGGTCACTTTCTGTCTTTAACCTTGGTATCCTGACGGATCTTTTTAACAGTAGTTACATTTCGTTTTCAATTGGCTTGCCTATCATTGTGTGTGGTGGGACTGTAGTCTTTGTTCTCTATCTTACACATTCTTGATTGCTGTTCTGTTTTACCCACTAGAATATAAGTTTTTACAAACCTTAGAAATATCAAAGCAAATAAAAAGTAGTTATGAAGCTTTTGGGAGAACTGAAGAAGCGCATTGTATGTCCTCCAAAAATAATTTCTTTTTAGTTTAAATGTTAGTGCAAAGTGATTTCAACTTTTTATGTGCTATCTTATTATTCAGAGTTGTCACTTAATATTAGCTAATAAATTCTACATCAAACACTAAAAAAAAAAGTCCTAATTCAGCTTTGGTAGCTGAATGCGACAGTTCACTTTTCACAGTGTTACAGAGTTACAGTGGTTGAAGACATGCCATAATCCCAGCAGAATGTCTTCCTTCTGCAGTAAATAAACCTCCATTTCCTATGAAGCACACGCTGAGATTAGTAAATGAAGACTGTTTTCTGAGAACGTGAACTTTGGGAGACTAGTAATGCCACTGACAAAATTATTTATAAGCTCCTTCATTTGACCTGGTGATTGTGTGTTACAGATATTAAAAAGAAGTATTGTTTTGTTTCTACTTTAGTGCATTGATTAATGACATCTGGAAGTTGTTCTGAAAAAATTGTTTGTTTTTCTTTTTTTTTTTGAATCTAGAAAAGAACAACTTCTACACTGAGGTCTTTAAACTTTTTTTAATTTTTAAAGTTAAGATTTAATTAAATTTCTAGTGTGAATCGATTTCATAAGTGTACAGACTGTCTTTTTATGTGTGCCTTTTTAATAAATTAAGTCATTATTATGAGGTCGTAAATAATATATTTTTAAGTGGTGCCAGAGCAGGCTTCAACAACAGTTGTCTTTGCGCTGTAAATTATGTGGGCTAAGTTACCTTAAAACTGCTTGTAATTGCATGTACAGAAGAAGTCTTAGAGATATGTAGGCCACGGGTTTAGACTGTAACCTACCTGGCCTTTCTGTTTCCCCTCTCCATTGTCTAGGGTAATGTCTTTTTATTTATTTATTTTAACAAGGCTTGGTGACTTTTGCATCAGATAGGTTGACAGCCATAGTTGTTAGTTTTGACAGTGCCTTGATGTGTGGGCAGAACATCCAGAGATTCCAGCTTCTACAATTTTGTAACTGGAAGGGCTTGTGAGAAATGAAAATGTTTTTCTATTTTCTATATAATGGTATAATTTTCGTAGTCTTATTAAGAATAAACTGTTATAAAAATAGATGTTTCTTATATGTTGTGCTAGTTTAAAAAAACAAAAACAGAAGACCTTTCCCCACAAACCAGAAAGTCTAATATGAGCTACTGTAGGTGGAAGAGGTACTCAAGTGATGGGCATATCAACAGTGCTTATGGTAAACAGCATAGCACATATTACTAAAAATATTACAACTAATGTGTTTTGTAACATCACAGAACCACAGAATGGTTGAGGTTGGCAGGGACCTCTGGAGGCCTTCTGGTCCAACCGCCCTGCTCAAGCAGGGACACCCAGAGCAGGTTGCCCACGACCATGTCAAGGCGGCTTTTGAAGATCTCCGAGGAGGGAGACTCCACAGCCTCTCTGGGAAACCTGTGCCAGTGGACCATCAGCTGCGCAGCACAGAAGTGCTTCCCGGTGTTAGAGGGAACCTCTTGTGTTCCGGTTTGTGCCCAGTGCCTCTTGTCCTGGCACTGGGCACCACTGCAAAGAGCCTGGCTCTGTCGTCTTTGCACCTTCCTGTCAGGTATTTATACACATTGATGAGATCTTGCTGAGCCTCCTCCTCTTCAGGCTGAACAGTCCCAGCTGTCTCAGCCTCTCCCCCTAGCCCCACTGTGGCATTCATTTCTTGAGTATTGCTGTACTTGGGGATGATGGGAATGAAGAGATTGGAGGAACATACTGGTAGAATACAATGATTCTTCATCGTGTGTGAGCAGGTAGATACCAAATGCTTCCCCATCTAAGTCTCCAAAACTGGGTTGTACAGTAGTTGAAAGAGGCTGTATGCTACAGTGTTTTTACTCAGTACAACTCATAAACGGGAAGAGGCATGTGGTTAAAAGCTCACTAGAATGCATAAAAGACCTGTATTTGTTACTCTGAATTTTACTCTTAACGGCTCGCTTTATCTCTTGACTGAATGGGTTTGTATATGAAGACTGCACTTTAAAGTTCAGTGGAATACATGATAGAAATTGGTGGTAGTTGTTCAGAATTGATTAATCATTGAGATACGCACAGTGCAAAAGGAATATACTCCATGCATACACATTGAAACTGACAGTGATGTTAAATATAAAGATTAATGGTAAAATCTTTGTGTTCCTGAAAAAAAAAAAAAGTGTGTTTGGAATAATCTGGCCTTGTGAAAGTAAAAGATCATAGAATCATAGAATCATTTAGGCTGGAAAAGACCTCCAAGATCATCCAGTCCAGCCTTTAACCTAGCACTACCAAGTCCACCATTAAACCATGTCACTAAGCTCTGCATCTAAAGGTTTCTTGGAGATCTCCAGGGATGGTGACTCAGCCACTTCCCTGGGCAGCCTTTTCCAAAACTTCACAACCCTGTCAGTGAAGACGTTTCTCCTAACAGCATTTCCTAATATCGGATAAGGTAGTATGGAGGAATAGGAGTACTTCTGAAAATAATTGATGCAGAACTATGTTTTGGATTGACTAGTGTTAGGGTACAGGGAGGTAAGAGAGCTGCCTGTATCACGAGCAGCGTTTTGGAGGCCTGGATTTTAAAGTGTGCTTCTGTTTTCTGCCCATACTTACGAGTTAGTGGGGGTAGTATGTAGGTTTGGACACCATGAAGAAGAATGAGTCTTGCTCCCAGCACTCCAGGTGGCATTGCTGCACCAGCATGTTGAGCACTACATGTTGTGCCAGGTATAGATTAGTTTGCTCGCCCCGAGAGTGGGAAGGGAGTCCTGAGGGAGACTACAACTCTCTAATCATGATTTTTTGGCTGCCTGGGGGGCAGTCTGATGATGCGCTGCCCTAACTCAGTGAAGAGCATTGTCTTTTTGTCCGGGCTGTATTTGTCAAATGCTTGTGCCGTCAGCTCACAAACAAGAAACATGACACTGCAATATTTGTCAATGCTGTTTTACCACAAAGGAAGCAGAATCACAATCTAGTCAATTGTTGGCATTTTGCTTTTTATGGTGAACCTCAAAATACTTCGTGTTGCCAGTCTTGCATATGTGCCTTCCTTTATTTCTTTTAGGTTAAATTATACTGGTACAGTATTATGCTCTAGTTTTCTAGGGACAATACTCATCTCTCTTGGATCAATATTCTGATTTTGGCCAAGTGCCTGTATTTTGTAGCAGCATTGTATGCTTCATTTTCCCATTGGTGTATCTGTACTATTCACCTGTAACACATGGGTCAGGTTGGCTTGGAGTGAATATTGGAGTTTTAGGGCCTTACAGTGACAGTGTTTTCCTGAGAACCAGGCAAAATGGCCAGACTTCCACAGGTTGCTGCATTGTAAAAAATTCTGAAGTTAAAAAGCTCTTGGATTGCTTGTTTTATTTCTTTCTGAAAATTATTTTACTTCTTGTAAAAAGATTCCTGAGTTACTGTCTCTCTAGCTATGTTTAAGTCGTGTAGCATGGATTGCAGCCCAGCAGACAACCTGGAGATCTCTGCTGTGGGTGATGGAGAGCCGAGACCTGATTCCATCCCCTGGGGATGCTGAGGTTAGACCACTGAAAATTTACATCTACCAGAAATTAAGCAGCAAATTATCTTGAAAGTTAAGAAGAGTGTGATATCTTTAACCTTGTTTGTCATTGGTGTTATCGCAGTGTAAGGCCACACAGTTGTGATCCTGGTTTCCAGTTAGTTCACCTACCTTAGCAATCTCTAATCATTGTTACTGTCCTTTTCACTGTGAGGCCTAATTGTGGATTTTCTGTTTCCTACCACAACACCATGTCACCGTCATTGTCTCTGAACAGTTAACATGGTCACTCTCAACGTATGTGAAACAATCTTTTTTTCCTCTGTGTTACAAAGAACAGTCGTTATTTCCTACTCTGGAAAAATAGGCAGTCCCATACTTTTTTCCTATGTGCTAAATCTTTATATACCACCACTTTTGTTAGCCTTATTGATTAAAAAAAAAAGAAAAAAAAAAAGAAAAAAAAGAAAAAGCAGCCACTGCTGATTGATTGTTAATATTGTCAATAGAGTGATTAAGCTTTCTTCTCAAGTTCTGTATGCAAAGTGTTCCTCACGTATACTATAGAGCTATAATTTGTAGTCTGTTTGTGATTCTGAGGTCAAATTGTTCCTAGCTGTAACCAAATAGCATTGAAGTAGGTTAAGATTTAGGATGCTGTGTGTAGGATAGTATTTTCTATAGTTACAAAATATGTTGATGTCAATAATAACAACAACTTATGTAGCCTCATAAAGACAAACACAGTGAGGAGATACTGCTTTCTTCTCTCATAATAGTCAAGTTGTAGCATATGTCCTATAACAATGTAGCTGTGAAAATAAGTGTTGTTTTTTTTTCTCCTTCTATACTGGGCTGATACTCAACGTGATGCTACCAAGGCAGTATGTTAAAACTTAGTGCTGGTGGGATTATGAATGCACCAATTTCAAAATTATTATTCTGGTTTATTCCAGCAGAAATGAATTTGGTTCTGTGAATTTGTATGAGATACAGGTGTTTTCCTGAATGAATAAGGCAACATATCTTTAATAATAGCAAGTATATTTTACTTAATCCAGCTTGTTAAAGTTGTGTAATCTTTCTGCCCTGGTTTGCCAGGGACTAGTTCAGACATTGCTTCGACATGTTTATTGACAATTTAAACGAGACACTCTCACTTCTACATTCCAAGTGAAGGGAGCATTGTTTAAATGATCATATATGTTTGGGGATGTGCTGCTGAATGTAAACTGATGTCTGTAACTGGGCATATTTCATTTTGCTTAATGGGAAGCTTTCTCTTGGTGATCTGTGATGGTAGCAATGATAATAATTTGAATTGAACTCAAACAATTTTTACTGTTTTGCCCTGAATTCTGGAGGAAGGCTTAATGTCATATGCTTAGTAAGATTTAAGTTTGCTTTCTGAAAAAAAGAAAACAATAAAGTGTAAAGACTCCTCACGATTATGAGATAGACATTTCTGTGGTATCAGTGATAAACGAAGATGCAGAAAGACAGCTCTAGCACAGAAGAGAGAAAGCTGTGGCTTATAGAAGGTGAAAGACTTGTGGTGTAGGTAATAGGTCATGTTTTAGAACATAAGCTCTGTGTCAAACTAGTGATTTTTGTAATACAATTAATAGTATTTATTTCCATCCATATTTTGTACTTTTGCCTATTTGATAGCTTGCCAATAAAATTTCTTTCCAAGACAGCTGAACCTAGCTTGCAGACTGACAGGGAACAAAAAAACACCTTCAAAGGGAAGCACATTAAAAAGCTTCGAAATCACCAGAAAGCGTTAACGGCTCTGTTGGCTGATGCACAATGGGATGCAGGAATTGCAATAATGTTCTTCTTCCATCTGGTGCCTGCAAACTTGCTGTTTTCAGAGGCATTCATTACTGTAGCAAACTGTTCACTTACTCATTCATGTGTAGCTGCCCGTTATTCTTTGGAAAAGAGTTGAAATCATCAGTTCAGTTCTTTGTTGCAGAAGTGCTCAGTGTCAAACGTCTTACAAGAAGATGTCAGTCCAAATGCAAATACCATCAAATTTTAAAGCATCTCTGCATGTTGTATGTATTTGGAATGTACTGTGAAGGTGTAGTCCCAGGAGTGAGGATCTTGACTGACAATACTCGAAGGAAAATCATGCGTTATCTGTGCCAAAATGTCTGTCTTAGACTGAAATTTCAATTTCCGTTTAAAGGTTCCTGGCTTGTGTTAGCTAACATCCTAGCCTTAAAATTTCTTTCTTTCTTAGAGCCTCTGTCGTTATTTTCTTTGTTACATCTGGACTGGTTAATTTTCAGGATGTGAAATAGCTACTGGAGGGTGTCATTCTGTGAGGGAAGAACAGTTTCCTGAACTAAAAGACCCAAAAAACTAAAAGATCTGGAGCTGACTTTTTTCAATCTCAGTAACAAAAGGACACAACTTTATTTTGAAATGTGCCTGTTTATTTTCTTATTGATTGCCAACTGGGGACTATTGGGGTTGCCAAATTTGTCACTTCGCTGCAGAATGAGGACAGTCTTAGGTCCTCAGGAGGAGTTTTTGGAGAAACCGTGGGTCTCACCTCGTTGGCAGTGTTAGTATTTACAGCTTTTATAAGAAAAGTTTTGGAGGCCTGTTACGAGGAAAGTGAGTGAAGATTAGTACACTTATTTCTTGCCAGACCAGGAGAAAAAGGGGAGGTGACATAATTTCTCAGCACAAACCAGTTAAAAATATCCAGCTCTTGGTCCTCCCTGACCATCTGAAATAATCTTGTTCATCTGGCAAGTGTTTTTGGTGATACATTCATAGCAAGGCAGAGGTGCCAGGTTAGCCATCACCTGCCTGCCATTCTGTTCTCCCAGAAGGGAATCTAGTCCCTTCGGTCCTGCGGTACTGAGGAGGTAACTGAACTTAACAGTTTTCCTGAAAATATTGTAGGAATTCCTTTAATTCTGCCCATTACAGTTAAAGGTTGTATAATAACATGCATTTATGCAAATCTTGTTGTCTTGCTTTCAGAAGGCATGAACAGCAGAGAGTTGAATTGAGACTACAAGGGAAACGTTCATTTTGTCATATAGAAGCATTTAGGTGCTTAACTATAGAAGTTCTGTCTTTTTCACCATTTCCTTGAAGGATTTGGTAGTGATATAACTATGTAGTGATGTAACTATGATAGTTGTTCATGGAGTTTTTCACTGTGTGTTGTATGCTTCACATGCTAAAGTGGCACTGGCTGAAATACTAACCTTTTCCTAACAGCTTGTAACTGGGCTTGAGAACCTGTGTGAAAAAGTTTATAGCTGCTGCTAGAACATCACTGATGTTCATCTGCTATTGGTAAGTTACTCGTGGGAGAAAAAAATAGGTATTTCATGCAAAGCAAAAGGCTTGGTGAGGTGAAACATTTTGTGTTACAGCTAATGAGAGGTTTAAAGAAATAAGCTGTAGCTGGTAGGCTGATAGAACTGCAGAAGAGCTTTGGGAAGGTATAAGCAACATAAAGATATGTAGCATCACAGTTCAAGCAGTAAATGTGCTAGTAAAAGCATCTTTAAAATTGCACAGTTTGTTGTCTGTACACAGTTTTAAAATGTTATTATCTGGCCACTTTTTACAATTCATTATTATAATACACTGTTAACTTGCATAATTCCATTTCAAACAATCAACTACTGTGTTACAAGATTTTGAAATAATTTAAATAAAGGTGAAACTTTGTATATAGTGTGGTTTGTGGTAAGGTTGTCTTTTAAGGGTTTCAGTACTGAGGACATTTAGGATGAAAGCATAACACCTATAGGCTGTAAGATGGTAAAGCCAGTGGCTGTGGGTAACCATTTTTTGCTTGGTTTCCTACAGCAATCTTATGAGGTCATGCTGTATCTATCACTTCACCACAATGTACTATTGAAGCAAGTCTGCAGTAAAATCTTGGAGCTGCGTATACTGTAGGTGTTGGGGTCTCTGCACCAACTACTAGTGCCCTTAATCTATTCCTACTGTGGTGGATTACTTGCTGGTACAAGCACAGCCCCTAAGCACCTGTTGTGTACCAGCATTTGTGCCTAGTAAAGTAGTCCTCTAAAGTAAGGACCTAAGTTCACGTGTAGTCAGTGGAGATCAGTACATGCTCTTATGGATCTCTAAACAGAGATCTTGTCTGCTTCAGTTTAGGCAGTAGTTAGGCAGACACAGTCTACTTTTGCAAACTTTCAGTTATTCACCAACTAAATTGAAACTTAAGCCCTCTAAGAGGATTGCGTCACTAAATGTAGAGCAAACCTGACTTGTCTAGATTAAGCAAATGGAATTCCATCTTCTGCTCATGAAATCTTCGTTATTCCTCTTTTATGCACTATCCAGTCAAATCCTCATTTTTGGGATGTTAGCAGATAAAGCTGATCATGTTGTAAGTGAGGTATGTCAAAAGAATTATTTAAAAATGACTAAAGATCCATCCATTTTTTGCATCTGGACCATACGAGTTTCAGTAATTCCTAGAAGCTAACTGTAAGTTTCTGAACTGACCTGATATTTAGCAGTGCAGAGTCCTTCAGCTGTCTTTAATGGAAGCCTCTGAGTACATAGTTCTTTGGAAAATAAGACCACATGGGTGCTCAAATAGAAACCTGCTAATTGGAATGGAAGTTTCTGATTGTAAGAGCCTTGTCCAAGATTTGGAAGATAAAGTAAGATAAGGTTAGTTGTCTTGAGTAGTTATACAGGTTTGCAGAAATGAACACAAGAGCAAGAAAAAACTTCCTGTATGAATTCCTAAATCCCAGGCAAGACACATGGAATGCAGTTAAATATCTGTTTCGTAGGGTTCTTGTGTTTCAGCAGTGTCACAGCATCTGTTTTAGTGTGTGCTGAAAAAGTTTTAACCAGTCTAGTTATCACTGGTGTAGAAATGCAGTTAAGGAACTGTTTTCCTACTGCTGTAGGAAATCAACCAAAAAATGGTTACTCACAGTACAGAAGAAGTAGAAATGCAGTTAAAGAACAACAGAGAACATGCAATCAAAACTTTGATCCTGTAGAGTGGTATTAGCTAGAATTATTCTGCTTTCCAAAATAAATTATTTTGCTTTCCAACAGCAACCATTTAAATATGTGTGTAAAAGGTAGAAACTCTCAAGAGTTTTTAGTTTTTAAAATGCTTTTACTTGCTGTCTGTTGTTGGGTGCTTAGTATTCACATTTCCTGTTTCTTTCACCGCACTCCGAAAGGATGGAAACATATTTGCCATTTAAAATCAAAGATGTGATTTCTGTGTAAACCATAACTGCTTGAGTTTCTAAGAAAACCATAACTGTACAAAATTCTAAGAAAAATATTAAACATTTGGAGGATGAGAGTGCAAAATATCTGATATTCCAAGAGTTAGCAAGGTGTAACACTCTTGTTTGGGTTGCATTGGAAAAACTGTTTTGATTTTCTGTAGTATTTGTCTCTGCCCTTGCCTCTCTACTCAAAAATTCTGTCAGTGGAGTGATGTTAGCCACGTTTGAACAAGGTAGAGGTTTTTAAAGATAATTAAGCTCCTTTAAATTTTGTGAAATTAAATGGCTGAGTGGAGGACAGAGACCATAAAAATTCTCAGCTTGAGGGCAAACTTACAACATGGGCTGATAACTTGCGATGTGACAGGCAATCCACACGAGAAAGACCTTGTAAATGTCCCAGCTGAAGGAAAAGCCTTGCCCTTCCTTGGACCTAAAACTCAGTTGACCACAAGATTTAAATCTGAAAGAAGGAAAAATCAATCAGACAAAACATTGCAAAATAATTCAAGGTAATTCTGAGTGTACAATATTTAACAGGCAACTTGATGAGCAATTTCAAAATGTTTTGTCATGTGGATTTGATGCAATATGGAAAAACAAACATGGGTTGATTAGAGAACTATGCTGACATAAGTAAATGTTTTTGTATTTTTTTCTGTTGAGACTTTTTTCCTCTTTCCTCGAGCACGTATGCTTTGGAAAGACTGCATTTCACTAATGGTGAGTAAAGTTGCAGACTTGATGGGCAGCCTTATGGCAATATGCTGGGTGTTTAAGCCATTGCATTCTTCAGAGAAGCCTATCATGCATTAACTAATGCCACCGCTGTCCCCATGAATAGAATGTCTGTAAATAGCAAAACTGTGCTGAACCTTCTGGTAGCATGTTTGATCCTATGTTACACAGATATTCTGGACTTGGTAAATCCAGCCTGAAATTCTGGGCAGATACAGTTCTACCCAAAGCTACTATGCATGTGCATACTACTAAATTTACATGCAAAGAAAATCCAGGACCTCTGCACAAAACCCAGTGATTCCACTAAGCTTTATTACCCAGTTCTTCCTAAAGGAAAAAGTTGTAACACTTCCAGGGAGAACATTAGGCTTACTGTGCAGGCACTGTGTAGCGCTAGGCCTCTCTCATACTTATGGTACATGACCATCTTTGAAAGAAAAACATTCTGGAAATATTCTTTTTTTTTTTTAACTCAATATGAGGAACAGTTACTTTCTCTGTCTTCTTTTCATATTTGGGGATTCTCTTCTGGTTGGTTTCATGACTTTATAACCATACTGTTGCATAGGCATTGGTAGCTGTAGCAGATTTCAGAGCGAGGGTATATTGAAATCCTATCCAGCTTTCACTGAAGCTAATGTAAGGACTCATGCTACTGTGAACTGTATCTGATCCTGCTTTACAGATAACAGACTTAGTAGCCAGACATGCAAAGCTCTGTAATATCCAAGTTTTTGAATCAAACTGAATCATAAACATACCAATGAAGTAAAAATATTTCTAAAGCATGTTTTCAAACATTGTAGCTGGTCTATGTTTTTATTGTGTTTCCTAGGCATTTAGAGTAATCTGGCTATCAGTAATCTAGACAAGGTTTTTTTGCCACTGCTAATCAGATTTGTAGTATTAAACTTTATTTACTGCTCCATGTAGTTCTCCAGGTTTTTCGCCTCTTCTGCTAACACCACTTATTTTCTTTGTCTCTGCATGAACAGGGCATTTTGCGGCTGCAATAGAATCTTGTTACAGAATTTTATTTCAAACACATCTCTAGAAATAACTCTTAAAATAGTTTTTTTTTTTTTTTGTCATCTTTCTGAAAACTGCTCAGATACTACTGTGATGAAAATAGTGGTAAAAGGGAAGAAATGGAAAAATAACATGAGGGGGGTTGTTGTTGATGTCTTTCAGTTAATGCACCTTGCTATCTTCAGTTGAAAGCCCTGTTGTAATCTGATACACTTATTTTTTTCTGGAAGGTGTCCTCAGTGTTTTATCTAGCTGGTAATTTCAGATTTCACCTGTTGGTGTTATTGTAAGCCATATCTTTGAGAACTGACTTCTGCCTGTTGTTTTTCAAAAGCAGCCTGTTATTGTAGGTCTCCTAACTAGGTGTAACCACCAGTTTTCCAAGAGTCTATTGTGTTGACAACTGGTTGTGTTGTAGGTGTTCCTGTGAATGGTATGTAATTTTTTAATACAGACTAGAAATCTTGCTGTGGTGAGTTGGTCCCTTACACGTGTGAAGTCCTTCCTAAAGGACGAAACTCTTTAAAGATGTGAATAATACACAAAAAGCATAATCAATTTTTTAGTGATAAAAGAACATTTAATAACCTTACATGAATTACTACAACTATTTGCTTAAGCAAATAAAATCCAAACCAAGTGCCTAGGAAATTTTTAAATAATAATTATTAAGAAATGAGCACTTACACTTTGAACTGAACTTACTAATAGTATGTAGACATACTCACAAGGAGTGAGTGAATGAATATAAACAAGTGTTATGAGTAGGAAGGAACTGAACAGATGCAGTACTTCGGTGGGGAAGGGGATGAGCCCATTCTAGTCGTTTGGAGACTAATTTTCGAGCAGTTTCAGAATGCCAGAAGTTAGATTAAGGATAGTTTCATTTTCAGCATCAGGAGACTGGAAGGGAGAGCAGAACGGTATTTTTTCCTCTTTTTTTCTTCTTTTGATCTTTCTTAAATTCTCACCTACCAGTATCAAAGAACAGGTATTTAAAAATACCGTATCTCTGACTATAGGGTAAATACAGTTGTGTTCAACTGGCTCCAAAATAAAATTATCATTTTCAATAAAAGTTTAGTAAAATGCTAGAGATTCAAAGCATTGATTAAATTTTATAGAAATTATTGAATTAGCCAATAGCGTGCCAGTTAGAATGGGAAGAACCCTTGTGAATACATAGTCCCAATACACTTACATAGTTTATAATTACTTATTGTATCTTGCAAACAACAGAGAAGAGATAAAAAGGTGAAACATTTTTTCATGTTTCAAATATGTGGCCATAACCAGGAATTAATGTAGGTTGTAAGCTGTTTTTTCAGGGACCTTCTATTTTGTCTATTTTTGAAGGAGTTATGAGGGCTTACTACTGGAAGCAGAGTAGCTTTTATTAGTGCATTGCTTTGTTAGCCATAATTAGCCTCATAGAGAAGTAGGATATTATGTTAGCCCAAGCAGAGTATCATACTAATGTGGCTGTGTTGTTTCTGGTACCTGGGCCATATATCTCTAGAATTTGTGAACATGCTTCTGCTAGAACAGATGATTCATACTGATAATGTCAGGAAACCAAACAATATAATAAAATGACTGCATACACTGAATAGTTCCCATCTGTCCATACCTTCGGTATTTGTATTCTGTACTGTGTTACTCCTTGAATCTTAACTCTAAAATAAACAGGAATACATGTAATCCTTTCTCTCTCCTTATTTTTCGTCTGTCCTGTTGCTGCAGTTCATAGATAATATTTTTCTTGAGTATTTTTTGTAATGGTAGATAAATAGCAATCGTGTCTGTAGTATTTGAAAGAATACAGAAAGATTCTACAACATCTGTCTCCAAAAATAGGTTAGGAAAAGTATGGAACTAGAAATCAGTCCTGGAGGGTTTACAACTTTTTTGGTTAAAATAACAGTTGAAATGAGAAGTTTTAACCATGTCAATAATAACATTTGAAAGCAAGCTTGTGTAATTATATTCCCCTGCTATCTATTGCAAGTGATTTGTTTGTAATTATGGTATTATTAAATTTAATTATTACTCAGTTGTTATTTCTAAAAATGATAAGAGTCTTCTGGATGTAACAGCTGGTGGATTTTTTTTCAGCAGTTGGGTTTGTTAATGAGCAAAAACTGAAACTCTTTCGGATTTGGTTTTAGCATTTAGTAAGAATTACAGAATAGCTGGCCTTAGAAAACAAGCTTGTATGGGTGTATCATGAATTGATTCTGTATAAAATAAGTAGATGAACAACTTAAGTCTTTAAGTTTCTTAATTTCAAAAGGTCAAACTAGTTTCTTAAACATATTTAATGATTTTGTCTGAAACATGCTTTTACTTCCCTTGAATCGAAAGTGCAGGATACTCTGAAACTCAACCATTGTAGCAAGATTAGCAGGAAAATAAAACAACCTTAAGGAATGGAGTAAAGATATAGCTTAGAAGTTTTAGTTATGAAATGAAAATTTCCAAAAAGTGGATCTACATTTTATCTTGAAAATAGGTCTGAAAAGATGCTAAGACAAATGTCAAAAGGTTCTTTAACACTACAGATAGAACGATCAAAGGAAGAGAAGCAAGCACAGGGAAAAGATTGCAGACAATTATGTTTTACTCTCTTCTCCAAATAAATGAAAATAAATTCCCATTTTCAGTGTATACTATTCCAGAGAAGGCAGGATGGCTAGTAAAAATGGGGTTGTATGTGGACAGGAATTACTTCGATCAAGGGGAAAGCAAAAAAAGGCAAAAAGCTGTAGGTTTATTAGCCTGACGTCAGTAGTATTCAAGGTTTTTGAATGAAGTCTTAAAGAAGAAATACTTAAAGGTTGAAAATGGATATAGGATGGAATGCAAGATGGATTTACAGAAGGTAGTGGATATATTACCATGACATATTATTTGGCAAAATAACTCATTTAGGGTTGGAGAAAGAAAAAAGATTGTTTCTAATCCATATAGAGTTTAGTAAAACATTTTATGTTAATAGCACAGAGGAAAATAAAAGAGAGTGGTAATACCACAAAAACTGGTCTTTGGACAGATCTTATGTTTTAACTCGTAATTATAGTACAGGAAGTAGTGGGTTAATTAAATTTGCTGATGGCAACAAATCTGGAGGCATTGTCAATATAGCAGAAGATAAGAAATTCCTGTGGAGAGAACCAGAGGACCTTGAGGACTGATATGACAAAAATGGGATGAAATTTATTGGTGCGAAGTATAAGGTCGGATACTTAGGGAGTAAGGACAGGATAGTTCTCTTTGAGAAGCTGGTGGCTCATTGGTTGGCAATGACTGAGGAGGAGAAAGAAATGAATGTTTTAGTTGATCATGGGATTATTGCGAGCTGCTAATGGAAATAAAGCTACATGAAGGAAATAGAGATTTAGGTCTAGGTGGTGCTCTCAGCTAAAATAGGCATTATACAACAAGAGAGCTGTTGAGGACTCATCTGTAGTGCTGTACATCTGGAGTTTCAGCTACTCCCACTTGAGGAATAAGGGAATTGGAAAAAAAAAAAAAAAAGAGGAATTGTTCTGGTGATTAGGAAGATCAGATTGAATAGAACAGAATAGAATAGTTCACTTGGAAGGGACCTTCAGAGGTCCTCTAGTCCAACTGCAATTGGGAAAAGCTTGGAAAATTGGGAGAACAACTAGAAGAATTTATCTTGTGCAGTCTGGAAAAAAACAAAGCCTAAAAAAGAATGTAATTTCTCTCTGTTAATACATTGGGGAAAAGAGGTTTGAAATGCCAGGGAATGAAAGAGCTATTTAAGCCCAACTGAAATGTTGGCATTGGAATTGAAAGTTATAAACTGAGCATGGAATGTGCACTAGAACCAGAGGAGAAGTGAGATGCTGCATTAGCTTTCCAAATGGAACAGTACTGTCCTGAAGCAAGCTAGTTCTCAGGTAAAGCTACACAAATTTAACATAAGGCATTATATGATGTTTGATACCTGTGATAATGAGAGACTGAACTTGACTCAGAAGGTCCCTTCCCCTCCTGTTTCATACACGATTATTATTCATTATCCATGACTGTGGTGAAAGACAGGTATTTAAAGTTAATGCCTTTGTTGCTACTATATATCATATGCTGCAAGGCTGCTTGGAGGGTCAAGAAATGAGAGCGCGGATTATTGCACTAGCATGCATGTTTTCTGTTGTAAAATAGGACCCTCATCTTCGCAATATCTAAAGAAGAGAGATTTTCACTTTTGCTCGATATAAAGGGCTCTAAAAACCAGGGATCTGACTTTGAGAAACTGTTATCCTCAAAATTCCTCAGATGTTATTCTTTTATTCAACATACAGGAGTGGTGTAATCGAATGGAAGGAGGCCATGGTGCAGGGCTAAGCAGGAGGTGCTCCTGACAGGTCTGCTGGGCCCAAACCATGTCTGCTCCTCCTGCTACTCACTCACCTCCCACTGAGTGAGCCAAAACTACCCAGAAACACTGGACTAGATGATCTTGTAGGTCCTTTCCAACCTTGTGTTTCTATGATTCTATGATTCTAACCTTGCCTGTTGCTGCTTAGGCTTAAATGGAAAGGTTCCTGTCACTACCATGTGTCATGGCCCTGCTCTGAACTGGTATTTATTTTTCTGGGGAGCATGTCTGCATCATGGAAGCTTTCAGAAGAAAATGAGGAAAGAGTTAGGTTTAGTGAGAGACAGTGTGCTGAGAATTTGAGGGTGAGATTGCGTGGTCACAATTCTGTATATGTGAGGAAGTGGGCAGGAGCATTTCCTACAGCTGGACTCTGCAGAGGGAGGCCAGGAACGGGATGTGTAGAGAAAGTCTGGGATAAGCAGACAGTCATCCGTATGGATAAGTATTGTTCCCTGGTAAAACTTGCTTAATTGTGATGTACATTGCTTGCTTTTCCCTTCTTGGACTAGGACTTTATTCTTCCATGGAACAGAGACCACTACCCGAAAGTATTATTGTTAGTAATGCTAAGCAGTCATGTGGGCCTCAGGTAGCTTACATCCACTTCTGTAATGAGCATTTAGTAATTGTGGTGGAATGAGACCAAAAAATGATTAAATCCCCTTGGTTGCTTTTTTTCTTTTTTTTTTTTCTTCTGGCATTGGAAATGTGAGACATTTTTAGTTTTTCAGTCTAAAAGCTGCGTTCTTATCTGATAAAAAGAACCAGGAAGTGATTACAGAGTCAAAGAATCACACACCGGTTGAGGTTGGAAGAGACCTCTCAGGCCATCTGGTCCAACCTCCCTGCTCAAGCAGGGNTACTTCAGTAATGATTATTTAGTAATGGTGGAATAATGCCAAAAAATGATTAAATCCCCTTGGTTGCTTTTTTTCTTTTTTTTTTTTCTTCTGGCATTGGAAATGTGAGACATTTTTAGTTTTTCAGTCTAAAAGCTGCGTTCTTATCTGATAAAAAGAACCAGGAAGTGATTACAGAGTCAAAGAATCACACACCGGTTGAGGTTGGAAGAGACCTCTCAGGCCATCTGGTCCAACCTCCCTGCTCAAGCAGGGCCACCTAGAGCAGGTTGCCCAGAACCATGTCCAGATCATTTTGGAGTATCTCCAAGGAGGGAGACTCCACAACCTCTCTGGTCAGCCTGTGCTAGTGTCCATCACCCTCACAGTAAAAAAACGTATTTTCTGATGTTCAGTTGGAACCTCCTGTGTTTTCATTTTTTGCCCATTGCCAAGGACAACAGTCCTCTCACTGGACACCACTTCATGGTGCCCTTCCTTTAGGTATTTACATATATTGATAAGGTCCCCCTTGAGCCTTCTAATCTTTAGGCTGAAGAGTCCCCGCTCTCGGTCTTTCCTCATAGGAGAGTTTCTCCAGTCCCTTAGTCATCTTCATGGCCCTTTGTTGGATTCTCTCCAGTAGCTCCATGTCTCTCTTGTACTAGAGAGGTCAAAACTGGACATAGCACTCCAGGCGTGGCCCTACCAGTGCTGAGTATAGGGGAATAACCACCTCCTTTGACCTGCTGGCAATACTCTGCCTCCTGCAGCCGAGGATACTATTAGCCTTCTTTGTCGCAGTGGCACACTGCTGGCTGATGTTCAGCTTGGTGTCCACCAGGACCCCTATGTCATTTTCTGCAGAGCTGCTTTCCAGCTGGGTGGCCCCCAGCATATACTGGGGTTGTTCCTCCCCAGGTGAATGGCTTTGCACTTTTTCATGCTGAATTTCATTTTTTTTTCCTTTTGGTCTTACTAAGGCAAGGAAGAGAAGGGATGAGGGATCCTATCCTGAACACAAAGCAGAGGAAGGTAGTGGAAAGAGCATTTGCTCTGAGCAGCCTCACAGTGAAAACTTGGTCCCTGCTCTTGCAGAGCAGCTTCAATTCTGGTGGATTAAAGAGGGAGGATGCTGCAAAGGTAGTCATTGACTTCACCTCTGTAGCTGAGCTTTGCCTTTAAGCAAGCAAACACTCTGCTAGTTAAGAGTGCTATTTTTAGTGAAATACCATTTCAGATTATACATAGCTTTAGCTTTTTACTTTTTTTTCTTGGCAATCTTGTTTCCAACTTTGTAGCCAAGAACATAATCTTTTGCTTTGCTAGATGAAATTTGTTTTTGTTTTGAAATCATCTAGTGTTAAAAATGAGCAGAACTGACAAACATACTTCTCCAGAGATGTATCCTAGGAAAGCAGCATGTAAAGCTGTAAATCAGCAGGGATCCCGACCTGAGGGAAGGCTGGGATTTTCTGGAGCTGGGCGCGACTCCTGCCAAGTGGAGTGGTCCATGCGCACCTGGCATCAGCTGCTGACTGATAGGAAATGTCCTGGCAGGCAAGGTGCAGGTGGAGTAAAGCAGGGCCCTGGGCAATCCCCCAGATCATTGCATGCTTCTGCATGCTTCCAGCTTCAGAAAAGGACTTTTTAACCAATCATTACAAATGACTGGTATTCAGGACCCATGCTACGAGTTGAAGCATATGTGCTATTAAATGGTCCATATTACTTACCTGCTACTGGCTGAAGGTGCAGTCATTTGGAAAAAGAACAAATGTTTTTAAAAGTACCGTTTTACGTATCTGTGGTGAAAGCTTGCCCTAGTGAAATTAGATGAGTTTTGAATATTAGCATTATCCTTAACTTCCCTTGCCCTTGTTCTCAACCCTGTGCATCTTTATGATCTTGGTTCAAGCTTATTATTTTACTTTCATGTTAGAAAAAATGAGCCAATACATAGTAAAGAGTTTGAGGTGAATACTTTTTTGATGATGATAAAACGAAGACTGAATAAATGACATCATCTACAAGCGTGTTGAATTTCCATTTCCTTTTTCTAAACCAGAGGAGCATTTTGAATTTTTTCAGAAGTATTATCTTCACTTCTGTTTCATTTTTAATACCCAGCTGCTCAGCAGCCTTTATCTCCATATTAGGAGTGAGGCTGGTAGTTCTGGGTTTGTATAGGCACAGTTCTGTTGATGTGTATTAGCGTTCTGCCCCAGCTGTAAGCCGCAGAAGGATCCCCAAGACATACAAGGTTCATACATACTCCATACAGGCTTGTGGAAGACTATCCTTTGTCTGATCAGGTATGCCTGTTGAAGTGTGTCCATGCTGGCACAAGTGGGGAATAGGGTATTCCATCTGTATACTCATCATCTTAGAAGTTTGTACTGGAAAAAAAAAAAATAACCTTGATTATAGAATTATGGTTTTATACTAGAAAATCTAATATTAATGTGCTCTTTTTAGGTTAATTTTGTCTGAGTGACTCAGACAGTTCCCAATTGTGATTGGCAATCAATAGCAATAATATGAGCACTAAGTCATGTTTCTTCATCAAAATGACAAGCCTCAGAGCAGACAGTATAATTGTGTGGTTTTCTGCACAGATAGAGACATGATTACTCTGCTTTTTTCTAAAGAATGAGTTCATGGGGGCTGAAGAAATTAGTGTATAGAGTACCAGAGACACAGATTTATGTAAAAATAGGAAAGTGTAAGTATAAAACAGAATGGACATTAAAAAGAAGTCAGGCTAAACAAATGCGGGGGTGGCTAATGACGTATTTTATAAATATCCTTTAGAAATTTGAAACAGAAGTGAGCTTCTACGTGGCATCTCAGAGAGGCTTGTTAACATGAAACTAAAACAGTGTTAGGTACATACATACATGGTCTTTTAGAAAGAGAAACAAGGATTTTAGAATTTATATGAGTAAGATAACTTACGTTTACTATTTCTCGACAGACTCTAACCTTACACCTTAAAACCAAAAAAAAATTATAATAAATTTTTTGTGTTCCCAGCAGTGTATATGATTTTTTCCTGTTTTCTTTAGTCTTATCTCCATAACAAAGGATTAAGTATAGCTCCTTCATTTTCACTTAGCAAAGTTCTATATTTCTATCTAGCTTCTGATTTTTTTTGTGTGTTCCAAAAGGCATATATCTTTTGGCTCAGTAATGTGTGTGTTATGTCCTATCTGTAATATCAACAGTTCCCTCAATGCCAGTGTGATTAAGAGATAAGTTGGAAAAAGTTAGTTACTTTGAGAGCATCTGATATCAAAGGAGATATCAAAGCTACAGAAATCTTCTTGAAAGTTAGATTGTTTCTCACAATGACATTTCAATTTCACAATGACTGCCAGGAGGAGGAGTGAGGCAAGGAGACTTAATGGTTTCAGGATGGACCTAGCATCTGACAGGGAGTATGTGATGCAAGATTGCTGTGTAAGACAGGTAGTAGGCTTGATGCTGCATGCTGTTCCTGCGTGCATGATCATCTAACTCGCACCAAGTGTTTCAGTTAATGTGTGGGCGTGATTTTTATCTAACACATTCTCATTTTGGAAAACCTGGACCTCAGTAAAGCCCAACACACTATCTTCCAGGCTAACGTGATTCAGGTATTCTGCACTTGTATACTTTTTCCTTTTTATTCCAAATCAAATAGATTTGTGTAAGCCCATATCATGTGTCAGGAAGGTTGCTCATGCACAGCTGCCATGGCAAATGAAACAAAGCGAACCACCAGTAGAGTCAGTGGTTATGTCAAGAATGTGCGCTACAGCTGGTCGGTCAGTTTTGGAAAGCTCATACCAGCATACATAGTTCAACATCATAGCTGTAAGTAAATACATGTTTATTAAGCTGTTGTAAAATTCATGTTTTTTTTTCTGTTTTCATTTTTCCCTCCAAAGATTATATCAAGAATTGAGATTTTCTGCTACTATTTTGTGTTAAAAAATGAAGATTCTTTACCATGAGGAGAACTCTGTGATTAAAGAGCTAACAAGAATGCTAACAGGGGAAAAGGTGGGAAGAGAATTTTAAATCAGTGTGTAAACTGTGTTTTAAGTATGTTTACGGCACCTACTTCAGTGATTAATCCATATCTGGATAGAAGACAAATTTGTGAAAGAGAACTGTCTCGATGTTTAAATTATAATTCTAAGTTAAAGATACAACCATATCTTGCGTCTGCTGTTGCTTCTCTGGCATGAAATTTTGTGCCTGGATTTACCATGCTAGAACTTACTAGCATGGTAACACTCATTTTACAGTCACAGTGATATGGTTGTCCTTGGTTATATCTAGTAGTCGTCTTGTGCCATTTGAGGAAATTCACAGACCTTGGTGTTACCAGGTTCAAGTATTTTTCCATTTAGTTCTTCAAGGTTGCTGAAAACTTAATTTTACTCTTGCTGATATAGGGGCATCCAGCTTTTGAAAGCACATTGTCTAATAGTTTACAGAGCCACTTGGCAGTCTTTTTTGTTCTTAAACATAGGTTTTTTAACACAGAGAGTCATAATTCATGTTGAAGTTGTTTGATTTTTTCAAAGCATGATTTCAGCAGTGGCTAAAGCTGTGAAGGTTCCAAGACGTATTTGAAGGTCTTCTGAGACAGGGTTATGTTAGTACTGTCCTGTGATTAAAGATAGTACAGACCTTTGATAAATGGTTAAGCATGGCTAGTACTGATTCCAGTTTAAATTTAAACAATTATGAAAAGGACTTTGTAAACACATTGATATTTTACCACTGAATAATACGTGATCTTCGTTTTGGTTGGTTTGGAAACAAAAGTATATCTTTAATATGTCTTGTGTATTTTACTGTCATCCATTTGTTTTAAGGGTTGCTAATGTTCATAAATGATTTCAGAACTGGATTTAAAGTTACTTGACTGAAATACAGAGTTGTAAGGTAGCTAATTATTGTTTTGAGTGTTTGGAAATACACAGCATTTTGGCACAAGGAGTCAGTAATTAGATTGTACTCTCATTTCTCTTGTGAGTTTATCGTTTAAGATTGATCAAAGCACTTCACCTTTCTGTCTCTGTTTTCACAGAATTGCTTGTGTTAGTAGGGAGTAAGAGTTAACAAAATAAAATAACTTTGTGAAGAGTAATCTTAGTACAGAATAAGCAGTAAATTCTGTAATGCCACTTTTTATGGAAAAATGTTATACCCAATAAAACTGCTAAGGCAAGACCTTTACCTTGAGTGAATCCCTCATTGCATTGTGTTTACTTTCCTTTCAACCATTCCTGCCTTAAACAATGAACAGATATATTTAGGATCATGTCTTCTGTTACATCTTTGTCCTCCCAGGCTGATTACTGACAATTTTGCCTATTTTTTTTTTAAGCTGGAACTGTAGAATAATTAGAAATGGTGCAACTTTAAAAAATCATCTACATAGAGACTGAGGATAAAAATCTCAGAACTGAGCTGTTTGATATTTATGTTACAGATGATCAACCTAACTTTAAAGTTAGAGCAAACTGTATTTCACAATAAAGCTGTTCATAACCAGTGTTTAGTGCAGTGATCTACATTCTTCTTCAGTGTGACACATTAAAATCTGTAGAATTAAGCAAGGGATAAATTTGACCCCATTTGTCTTGTTTTTATTGTCATCCAATTTTAATTTTGCAATTTTACCTGAGCAGAGGAGGGGGGAAGCATTATGTTGTCCAAATAAAACATGGGGTATGATGTGAGGAATTCCTCCTGCATGTTCTGCAGTAATGAGAGCATGTGTATCATTATAGATTCCCCTGCTGCAGGTTGTTTATTCGGCTTGAGTAGCAACCATGTTTTCTGTTTGAGTACTGGCATATTGTATTTTAAGTATTTACACATTTCTCTGGTGACCCATATCTCTGAGCAATTGGAGGACAATTCAAAAATGAAGAAACAGATATGGCATTAGAGCAAGACTAGAGGGCTAGCTTAACCCCCTCTACCCTAGAATTTAGTTTGAAATATGACTTCCTGTTGGAGGTCTGGGTCTCTAATGGCAGTGGGAGGAAAATACTTTTTTTTCTTACTAACTGTGTTGTAATTGCTGGGAAGAGTGGAATGGGATCGTATGAACATTTATACTTGAGGGAAAAACAGGAATGTTGTTTCTAATTCCACTGAAATACAAACATTTCAAAAAGCTCTTTTAAAAGAATATAAGAAAGTACTTGAAAATGTCTTGGTAAGAAGGCAAGTCTGCCCCAAGCGTGCTCTACCAGCAGGCCATACCAGTGCAATGCTGCTGGTGTGGACTTAGGTCAAGAGCCACAGCTAGCCATTTCTCCTCCTAGGACTATCCCCTGCCCGGAATGAGGAGAAGTTGGCTGATGAAGCCATGGATTAGTCAGTAGGGCAGCACCTACTGCTCTGCAGAAGAGGCTGCTGCTGTCTCTCTTCTCCGTGTCACTGAGCAGCTCGGCTGTTTTGGATGATACGTGAGGCAGACCTGGAGAGGTGGCGGGTGCTCTAACTCTGACCTTGGGGACTGGGCTATCTTGAAGTTAGACCTTTGGTTTTATCTTAGTTTAGGTTTGTGTGTTGTCTGGTGTTTGCAGAGACCATGGACAAAACTGATGTAAGAGGTGAGCTGCAATAAATTGATTTTGGTTTTGTGGTCTAGCATGTAAATGCATGCTTTGGCACATGAAGGACTTTGTCAGTGTGCTCAGTATGGTCACACAGTAGAAGCCCCGTGAGAGGATTTTAAATGTCCCTGATATCGATATGAAATAAATGAATTTTCTTTGACTAATAAGTGGTCTTCTTTTTCTTTTTTTTTCTTTTTTTTTTTCCTGAATTATAATTGCAGTCAGATTTATAAGCCAGTAGTTCTCTTTTTACTTTGTGCTGTGTGAGTACTGTGGCAGAGGTGTTAAAGAATTTTTTTATGGAAAAATTGCTTTCTACAAGGTCAACATTTTCTTCAATAATTTATTTTTCTAATTAGACAAATGAAAGCTTGATCTTACTGGAAGTGTCACAAAGTATTAAATTTTTCTGAAAGTTTTTTTCAGTAGTAGTTCAACAATATGCTGCATTGCCCAGCATTGGTGTATTTTTTGCTTCTTTCCCCACCAATGCTCTGCTGGGGAAAACCGCATTATGGTTTTGATGGCAGAGTATAGTATTTCCTTTGACTATGTAGCCATTAGAGTATTGAAGTGCCTGTGAATGCCTCCTGATAGAGATAGGCAGGCTAGAAACTCTGTTTTATGGGTGAGAATCAGAATTGCATTAGGTTCTGTGCACTTCTACAATTATGGAATCGAATGTCTGCTGGTTATAAGTCCATCAGTTCACCAGATTTATATGGCAAACTTTAATTTGGAAATACTGACATTTTCATCTTTAATGTTTCAACATTTCTAACTAGAAGGTTTTTGTTATGTGAAAAATGTTCATATTTAACTTTTATCTTGATTAAAGAAAAAGACAAACATTAAAATTCTGGAGTTTCTCGTGGGATGGAAATTGCAGAATTTGCTTGGATGTCAGCAGTCCAAATTCTCTTTTCTTGAGAGAAGAGCAAATGAGATCTGTGAAATGTAGGGAGAACCCATAGTTGCAATATGAGAACGAGGGGTATTTGTCTTTTGACTTGTTGATACTGTCAATACTTTTGTAACAAAGAGGAAGAGAAGAGCTGAGATCAGCTTGTAGATGATCTTGATGTGGCAACACTTGTGTTATAAACTCCAGTTCCTGTAACACTATCCCCGCTCTATTGACAGTGCTTCCCGACTTTGTATCATCAGCAAAATTTGTCCACAATCTCTTGCTTTTGTGCTCAGGTTATTGTTATGAACCGAGATCACTTTGCAGACCAGTTTTAGAGATGCTCACCTAGTCAGCTGTGTCTCGGTCAATAATTGTCCTTTGAGTGTATCCCATTATCATGTCATTTTTTCCAGTTTCTTATACGTTACTTCTTACTGTAATCCCTATCTTCTCCAGTTTAAATAATAATTTCCTGTTTGGCACAGTATCAGATACTTTACTGAATCCAGGTAGATCAGATCTCCAGCATTTCCTTGTCCACTAATTTAGTTATCTTATCAGAGAAAGATATCAGGTTAGTCTGGCATGCTCTTTCTTTGGTAAACCAATCTTACATTTTGTCCCAGTTTCTATGCAACTCTGTATGTTTTTTCATTCTTTCCTTCAAAAATTATTCTAATCCCTGTATACACTGAGATCAGACTGCAGTTACCTGATAGTGTTTTTTTTTTTTATCCCCATTTTCTTATGTGTGGATACTTCATTTGTTATTTTTCATTCAGGTATTTTCACTCCAACAGGATTCAGTTATAAAAAAATCCTTGCTGCTGTATCTGTACTTCTCTGTATCATGGGATGAATGTACCCCCGTCCTCATTAACAATTACGTGGTGTTTCCATCTTCTGCAGTAGAGGACTGAGTGCACGTACTGTGCGCTGAGACGAAATCTGAAATTGGGTTTGTGGCTGTTTATTTATTTATTTTTTAATTGAACCTCAGTCTGGTTACATTTTTGTACCGCTTTTTTCCTTGTTTTTCTTTACTCATGTCTGGTGAGCCTTTTGCCATTTATCAGTGTAAATTCAGCTTGAATTTTGGCAGTTTTTGCTTTCTTCTAACTTAGACTTCAAGATGTAGCTTTTTTTCCTTGCCATTCCTCTCTTCTATTCTCTGTAGGTTTTTTTTTTTGTTTTTTTTTTTTCATCCCTTTCAGAGGTGATTATTCACTCAGCTAAGTCTGGAGCTTTATTCTGCAGTGTTTTTTTGGTAGTTCAGGATGTAAATTTTAGGCAGTTTTTGTATCTCTGATTTAAGTAGATTTAAGCCTTTTCCACGTTGCTGTCCTCCGTATTTTTTGATTAGTTGCTTTAAATCATTATCTTCCTTAATTTTTTAGGTATTTAAAAAAATGTTAGCATAAATTTAGAAAATCTTATTATGGACAGTTTCTCTCAGCAGATAGTCAGTACTGGAAGATCTGCGAAACAGCTGTCGTCATCTGCACATTACATGCCAAAACGCATTTCTCAGTTCATTATACAAGGCGAGGGTCTGTTGTAAAATACCAAAAGCTACTTCTTTAATTTATATAATTCCTACCTGATCCTAGAAAGCAGAGCACACTCTGTTCTTCTGTGCAAGGCATTAGAATTTCAGGGATTTGTCAGTCTGATGGTAGGGATTCCCACCTGATTTGAAATCTTGTAATTGGTTGGTTTTGCATGTTTGAGCAAGACATAACAGTCAAATACGCTTAATACTATGTATATACCTATCCTTTTGTGTTGTTTGTACTTACATGTAACTGAAATCTTTGAGTCAGACTTATTTTATGTAAACGACTGTCATGTAATAATCTTGAAACTTTGTTAAAATAAGTAAAAATAATTTGTTGTTAATCCAGTGAATTTTTGGTGAAGAAATAATTCAAGTATCACATCTAAGGAAAAGTGGGTCTGGCCAATATTAGAAACATCTATTCTCTGATCTATCGCTGCAGAGTTTGTCTCCTGTAGTTCCTGGCAGTACTAATCTCTCTAATAGTATTTGAGAGATACTTATCCAGATAAAATCCTGTGGGTGCTCTTTTGTAGTATTGTAAACCCTGTTTTTATAATTTTTCCCCCAGATGATTTTGACTCAAACTAAGTTATCTTCATCTGTGTTACTCGTATTTCTCTGTATGATTCACGGCTGGAGTATAGGCACTGAAAGCACTTTCTCTCAAAGAGAGAAACTTCTACAACATTTTGCTTCAGGTTCTGCACCAGAAGTCCACCAGACGTCTCTGCATCTTCCTATGTTGCCCAAGTTGTTGAATCAATGTACTGACACTGGGAATGCTTCCCTTTGACCTCTCCCAAACTCCCGTGTAACTCGAATGCAGTCCTTTCACTACCTGTGGTTGGTACTTTCAAGGATCATACTTTCTCTCTGGTAAGGATGTTTCCAGAT
>VXAL01001921.1:0-12118 GCA_013399475.1 Chauna torquata
CCCTCGAGAAGCGGTGGGGAGAGCAGCTTTGTGCTGGAAGAGAGCAGGCGCCTGCGATCAGCAGGGCGCTGCTGCCTGCTGCTGTTAGTGCCCCGAAGCAGCTGCAGGGGAGGCGATGACTCGGTGACGGTGGACACTGTGCCGGCACCGTGTGTCCCCAGCCTCAGACCCTCGCTGATGCAAACCAGGCCCCGGCTGCCTGCAGGTTTGGGGCCGGGCTCGCTGCACGGGAAGCAGGGGCTGACCACTGGTGGCCTGGGCATCCTCGCTGCAAGGGACATAGCCAGGGTGGGCAGAAGCATGGCAGAGCCCCCCCGGCTCATCCCTGGGGCCACGGCTCCTATGTCTGCACGCTGCCAGGCAGTGCCGAGGCTGCCATTGAGGACCTGCTGAGCCAGCACCATGCTTGCAGCTGGGGTGGGATGAAGGGGCTGGGACACCTCTGATACCTCACACAGAGAGCAGCGCGCAGCCCCGGAATTGCCAAGGGCTGTCTCACGGCACCAGGCGCACTGGCAGGGCACAGCCCGGGGACAGAGGAGCACAGGATGCAGGCTGCCCAGGGGCTGCCCTGCTTAACCCTTGCTTCACAGGGCAGGAGCAGTGGGTGCTCAGAGCCGGGGGCCAGTGCTGGAGGGCAGTGTCAGTGCCAAGGTTTGCCAGTAAGTAGCATGTTAGTGCTGACACACGGCACCCGGGGCAGGCAGGATACGTACATTCACCAGGCTGAGGATGAAAAGTCCTTTCTGGTTAGGAGGGAGAGAAGGAGAAAGGAATAAAGAGCTGGAGAGCAGGACAGGGAGAGCCTGGACCCCCTGCCTGGGGAGCACCCTACCTGTCACCTCCTGCCAGCTGATGTGGGCAGGGCACAGCCAGACCCACAAGCCAGCCAGACCACGGACACTGCCTGCCCCGGCCAGGCCAAGCCTGGCATGGGGACAGCCCTCGGGCCATTGGCCTCAGGCCACACGGGGTGCATCCCTGTTATGGGACAGCACAAGCTGCCCCTGCTGCTGCCTCCCGCCTGTGCAGATCAGGGTGATGCAGGGGACACCACATGTCCTGGAGGCACAATGCGACAGCAATGCCCGCGTCTCACCTTGGCAGCGCTGCGGAGGTGGTCGTAGTAAACCTCTTCAATGGCTTGGAAGTAGATGACACCCTTCAGCTTTGTCTCATGTTTATCTGCCCGAGGGAGGGAACTGGTGTCAGCTGTGGCACTGCAGGTGAGGGCATGGGGAGGGGACAGCACACATGGAGCAGGGAAGCCTGGAGCCGTCCGCCATAGTGGTGGGGCCGAGGGCTGAGCACAGGCTGGCACTGGGGCAGGGCCGGCCATGGGGGCAAGGGAGGGTTCCCTGTGGGCAGCGCAGGGACTTACCCACGTAGTAGGAGACCGTGCGCTTCATGCGGTCGAAGACAAACCAGCGTTTCTTCCAAGACTTTATCTTGCCCCCCATCTTGACCAGATAGCCCTTACACATCTTCTCTGTCAGGATGACGTGGTAGCATGTGTCCACACTGTGGCCTGAGGACTCGATGTGCAGCCGGAGGTCAAAATCCTCCTTGCGGATGGGGAGGTACCTTGTCAGGGGCCGAGCCTGGGAAAGCAACACTGCCCTGCAAACCCTGTCACACAAGCACAGCAGCAAGAGCCGTGCACCCACCACACCGCTAAGCCCCAATTGGCATCTCCCTGCTGGGGGAGAGGGGCTCTGGAGCCCCAGGAGCAGCCAGGAGCTGTGGCCCCAAGCCCCGCACCTGCGAGAAGTGTTTCTCCCGCAGCTTGACCTCCTTCTCCACCAGCTTCTGCCGGCGTGTGGTCTCGTCCTGCAACCGGCGCTCCAGCTGCTCCCGGCGCCGGCGCTCGTCCTCCAGTGCCTGCCGCCTCAGCTCCATCTCCCGCTCCTGCAGGCACAGAGGTGCTCAGCCTCAGTGGCTCAAGGACTTGGCAGCTCAGGGACCAAGTCCCTGCCCTTGGTCCCCAGCCTGCTCCCATAGGTGCATCCGCTCACCCGGGACTCCATGAGCCGTGACTTCTCGGCGTGTGCCTCCTTCAGCATCTTCTCCATCTCCTCAATCTTCCCTGCATCCATCCCGCTTGCACTGCAAGACAAGTGCAGCTGCCACCCCAGCACAGGCAGCCTGTCCCTGCACAGGACCGAGCACTGCTCAGCCAACGCGTGCCAGCACCACCACTGGCTGCCCTGGTGGGCACAGCAGCACCCACGAGCGCTTGCCTGCTGTGCAGCATGGGTCCTGCTGCCCTGCCTGCACCAGGGGCTGGCTTGGCATGACCTGCCACTGCTGGATGCAGTGGCAAAGCCCCTGTGCTTGCTGGGGCGAGGACAGGGTACCAGGCCCCATCCCTTCCACCAGAACAAAAAACAAAAGAAACTGGAGAGCTGGTGCTGGCGGAGACTGAGTGAGCATGGGATGGAGGATGGTGCCATGAAGGTGTTGCAGCAAACAGCTAGTGGCAGGCCGCTCCTATGCAGCACGCAAGACCCTCCCGGCACAGCCCCAACACCAACAGTGCCAGCAAGCCCCTCTGAGCTCCTGCATTGCTGTGGGGATGGGGTCTGCCCCTGGGTGCGCTGGCAGGCTGGGAAGGGCATCCTGGCTCACCAGGCAGCTGAAACGCAGCAAGGGCTCTGGGCCGAGCTGGACATGTAGCCTGCACCCCTCTGGCTGCTCAGCCTGGGGCTGGGAGCCAGCCCCAGGATTACCTGGACATGTTATCGGGCGAGCAGGCTGAGTTGTTGCCTGTGGAGATGCTGGTCTCCATGCTGTCCGAGCTCTCCAGGCTGAGGGTGTCATACGCGTGGTCCAGCTCCTCGGCCCGGGGCCCCATGCCATGGGCATGATGGTGATGGAGAATAGAGTGATGCATGAGCGGGGGGAAGGAGGGTGGGAAGGGGGGTTGCCCGTGCAGGGCTTCCCACTGCGACTGAGCCTCAGCTGCTGCTTTCTGCTTCAGCTCTGCCAGGCGCCGCTTCTGCTCCTCGATCACCTGCTGACCTGCACCCCAGGAAGAAGGAGAGAGGCAGGTCAGCGGGCATGCATGTGCCAGCAGGCTCTGCTGCCTGGGCATGGAGAGGCACAGAGCCACTGTGATGGAACACCATGCTCAGAGCCCCGCCGCAGCCCAACCTGGGGCTGTCCCTGAGAGCAGGGCTCTGTCTGGCTCTGCCACAGCACCGTTCCTTGCTGAGCTTCTCATGCAATGTGCGCTCAGACCTGTACTTGCTGAGCACCTGTTGGGGAATGGTCAGTGCTCCGCTCCCAGCTCAGCATCCCTGGGAGCACCACAGGGGTCATGGTGGAACAGGGGGGGAATGGAGGTGGGGGCTGCAGCTGTGACTCCAGGGCAGGCACAGTGAGTGCCCTGGGTAGCAGCATCCGTCGAGGAGGAGCTGGGCTCAGATCTCGGTGGGAGATGGCACCCTGGTGCTGGCCCTGGCTCCGCAGGAGAGGGCTGGGCAGGTCTGACCCAGCTGCCTGCCCGCCCCCAGTGCTCAGGGCTGCTGGAGGTACAGAAGGTCCCCGCCCAGCTCCCCCCGCCCCAGTTCCAGACACGGGGCTGACATGCTGGCACAGCCCTCCCAAAGATGCAGACACAGCCAGCCACTCCTCCAGGCCATCAACTGGCACAGAGTAGCTCACGGGGCACGTCCCTGCCCGCGCTGAGACACACACAGCAGTGGCAGCCAAGGGGTACATGCGTCAGGCTGGCAGGAGCAGCATGGGTGAAGCATTGGAGGGGGTGCAGCCTGGGGACCACGCTTGCCAAGCCCCCACGCCAGCTACAGCACCCCAAAGCCTTGCCTTGGGGAGTAGCAGTTCTGGCCTAAAGAATGCCGTGGACCGGGATGTTGGCCAAGGCGGCAGCCCCTGCGATGCACCCACTCTTGCCCCTTCCCTTGCAGACACAAACATCTCAGCAGAGTGGCAGGGGCTGCTGGACCCTGCCGTAGCACAGCACTCAGGACGAGGAGGCAGGACCCAGGCTCCCACGCACCCTAGGTGGATGCAGAGGCATGGAGCACTGAGCTTCTCCCAGCTCCTGTCTCGTGTGGAGCATCCGCAGGTGTTAGGGGGTTTGTTGGTAACCAGACACTGACAGGCTCCCCGGGGTCCTGGCTGGTCATGCCCCCTCTCCATATATACCCACGCAGAAGGTATCAGCGAACAGCCATGCTGCTGCCTCAGGGCTACTCTAGGCAGTCCGAGCCGCTCCACGTCTCTACCTGGTACATCGCCTGGCTGCAAGGGCTCTGCTGGGAGTGGGTCAGCTGGAGGCGTGCCATCAGGTGGAGGGATTGAGGGACGGGGAGAGAGAGGGGAAAAGCGAGAGACTGTGAGAGAGGCACCGCGTCCCGCTGGAGCCTTGATGCTGCCTCCGGCCGTGCTGCCCACGGGGCTCCCACGGCTCCAGACAGTCCCGCTGCCCTCAGCTGGGCGGGGAAGGGACAAAGCCGGGTTCCCTCCTCCACCAGGCATTGGCCGACCTGCGCAAAGAGGCTGGAGCACAGCCAGAGGCTGGACCGCCCCGGGTGGCTGGGAAGGGAGGTGCACCCAGGTGGGAGCCTCGGCCCCGCGGACCTGGGGCAGCGTGGAGCTGGTGCTTACCCTTCTGCTGCAGGGCCAGCTGGCGCTTGGTCTCGATGTCCTGCAGCGTGGCTGCCAGGTTGCGTGGTAGGCTGCCCGCGTGGCTCTGGGCGTGCAGGGGGCCCTGGGGCAGGATGGCACACAGTGAGCACGGCCCCACGCCCTCGGGATGGGGCTGGCGCCGGGCACTGGGCAGCAGCCCTGCACAGGGCACAGCTCCCCGCCACAGCCATACCTTGGGCGAGGGGCTGCGCCCCAGCATGGAGATGTTGAGCTGCGAGGATGATGGGGTGCTGCTCTTCATCTGAGGGGTGAGGGCACTGGTGTCACCCTCCATTTTGGCACGATAGACCTGGGCACGGAGACACAGAGGTGAGATGGGAAAGGGAGGGCTGCAAATTCCCACAGTGGGCAGGGGCTGGGAGTAGGGTGAGCCCCAGCTTCCCCTGACCCCAACACTGGTGTCAGCTCCTGCACCTCTCCTGCCCCACACATGCTGCACACCACAAGTCTGCTTGCCCCCAGGATGCCCTTGCCTGCTGTGAGAACCGAGGTGCCAGCACGGTGTGGTGCCAGAGGGAGCATCCCCATTCTGCTGCAGGTTCCAGCACCCAGTTGCGAGTCCCTGCCAAGGTCATCCTCCTGGGCCACCAACACCATCAGCCTCTCCCGAGTACAGCAGCTTTGCACCACTCAGACCCTGAGGCCTGAGCCGCTGCCCCGTAGGGCTGTGGGGGGAACAGGGCATTACCTGGAGAGGCTTTTGAGAAGAATGAGCTTTAGCTGGAAGTGGAGGAGGGGAAGAAGGAGGAGAGACAGGGGAGGAGGTCTCAAAGCCAGCCATGACCTCCTGGTACCACTTCTCTAAATCAAGAGCTGGGAGACACACTGGGCTCCCTGGAAGCTGCTTCTCCATCTGAAGAGACATCGCACGAGACGGGAGGGATGAACGGACAGACAGAGAAACACAGCGAGAGGGACAGACACGAACAGAGAGAATGAGAGGTCAGAGCATCGCTGCCGTGTCTGTGCCGTGCCCAGCCCCAGGGAGCAGGGGCACAGGAGGGGAGGTGCAGGCTCTGGGGACCCCAGTAATCCCTGGATGAGTCCCAGCAGCTCCGAGATGTCCCTGCTCCTCAGCAGGCCAGCACCACAGGCCAGGCAGGGCTCAGGCAGGTGCCACACATGCAGCACAGCAGCAAGCAAGGAGCTGGGCAGCCAGGGGCAGCTTCCTGGAGCTGTCTGGGCTGCACAGCAGCACCCCAGGCACCTCAACCCTTTCTGCGTGTCCCTCTCAGTCTGCCAGCACCCCTCACCGCCCAGGGAGCACTCTGGGGCAGAGGGAGGGAAATGGGACACAAACCTCTGCAGAGATGGAGGGAGAAGAGAGAGACGGCAGAGAAGGAGGAGGAGCGCAGCCTGAGGACGAAGGCGCTGGAGGGGCATGGCCCAGCGGGGAAGCGGCAGGGGCACGGATGCTGCCCAGGATCCCCGAGAGCTGTTCAATGGTCACGTACTGGGCAAAGAGAAGCAAAGTGAACCAGGAGAAGGGGCTGTGGGCAAGGGTGGCCGGGCAGAGAAGGACACAGAGGAATATGCAGACAGCAATAGGGACAAGCCCCTAAACGTCCCCAGGAGGAAGGGCAGCTGGTGGTGACACCGATGCTGCCAGTCGCCCCGGTGCTGCAAAGCACAGAACAGGGACCTCAGACGTCTCCTCTCCATCCTCTCATCTTGCCCCCAGCACAGCCCAGGCCAGGTGCTGCACAGGGGACGAAGCTCCATCCCGTCCTGCTTGCATGGGAGCAGCGGCTGCAGCCCACAGGAGCCCTGGGCGTGCTCAGCCCCAGGGCCAAAAGGCAAAGGACTGCCACACCAACCCACTTGCTCCCTGCTCTGCTCCTGAGCCCTGCTCCAGCACCCAGAGGGTGAACCCCATCCGGAGCAGACAAGAAGCACTTCCTAGCAAGGAGACTGGGTTGCTCCCACTGCTCCTCCCTGCTCAACTGCAGCAAGAGAAATCACCTAGCCTAGGAAAGAGGTGAACTCCGATCATCAGGCACAGGAGGCGGCCATGCGGTAGCCCACTGCAGCCCCGCTTCCCACGGTGCTGCCCAAGACAAAGCGGACAACCCCCGGAAGGCAACCCGAGCATGCTCTGGAGCGGGTACCTCGTTGGCTGCAGGGGGTACAGCAAGCAAGAAAGAGTGTTGAGCAGCAGCAGGGGCAGCAGCAGAAGCTTTAGTGTCCAGGCTGGAGCCGTATGCATTGCTGTAGAACCTGAAAACGTCAGACAGCCTCATGTACTCCTAGAAATCCACAGCGGAGGAGAAGGAGGAGAGTTAGACCCATGTGCTGGCCTCACGGCACTGACTGCAAAGCAGGAGCAAACCTCCCCACAAACACACACCCCCCCCAACCACCAGCCGAGCCTTTCCCTGTCTCACTGCCCTCCCTGTCTGCAGCTGCCAGCAAGCGAGGCTGAGCAGCCTGGCACACCACCTCTTTGCTGCTTTAGGCGCAACATCACTGGGTACTGGCGATAGAGGGCTCCAGCCTGCACTGCCAAGCCTCCCATCACCGTGAACCCAGGGTCCCCAAGGTCCCCAGGCAGGGTCATGCTGGCCGCAGGCCCTGCATGGCAAGGCAGCGCTGGAGGAGGTGCCTTGAGCTGCTCCTGCATTTGCCCAGGCACAGGGCCGGGGCCAACAACAGCACCCTCGAGAGCTTCTCCACACACGCGACCCTGCAGCTGCCATCCCCATGACACTGCCAGCCAACACTAGTGCAATTTGGAGCAGGGGAGGGCAGGCAGCAGTGCAACTCCCCCTGTGCCAGCCCCACAGGCACAGGGGCTTGGTGGGCAGATCCTGGTTGCACTGCCAGCCACAGCGCTGTGCACCCACCACACAACCTCACACGTGCAGGCGCTTGCCACGGACTTGCCCTCACAGCTTAGGCACTGGCAGAAGTTCACAGTTAAGCATCTTCTGCCAGCCAGCTCAAAAGCCACTTCCTCACACTTTCTGAACCAAATATGTGAATGCCATGAATTTTGGAAAGCTTGTTCTTTGTTGGAGGGAAGCCAGGCAAGCAGGATGGGCAATGATGCTGTCAGTTCCCCAGCCAGCGGTAAGCGAAAGGGATGTGTGGGGGGCATCTGTGCAGCGCAGCACTGTGCCAGGGTTAAAGCCGATGGCAGCAGCACGGTGCCACCAGTGGAGCCAGGGTGCCAGCCCTGCACAGGAGGAGCACAGTAGGGACAGGCACCTGGTGCTGGGCTCAGCTCAGCCTCCTGTGTTAATGGGCTCAGCCGCCAGACAACTAGATGAGGAATACCCAGGCTGCGCCACCCTGGCTCGCTTCTGCGGGGCGCGACGTGTTGCCCCGAGGCTCTGTTAGTCTGTTTAGAGGGTCTAGAGCCCACCTGGCTGCTAGCAAGGAGACTCATGCAGTGGCTCAGTCTGCCCTGCACGGGACAAAAGGGGGCAAGCGCACAAGCACATGCAGTTAGTGCCATTACCTCTTGTGTCTTGGGGTAGGAGCGGGCGGAAGGAGAAGCTAAGGAGGCAGCTGCTCCCAGCAGGGGGCTCAGGGGCTTAGTTTCCTCTAACAGCTCATAAGGCTCTGAGATATGGAGGGTTTCCTGTGGGAGGGTAAAGATCACATAGGCAAGGCAGGCACAGGCAGCAGGGTTACAGCAGCAGGAGCCCCTGTCCCTCGAGCAGGCAGCAGGACATGGCACTGTGGCGTGAGGGGACACTGCCATCCCGCCAGCAGCGGGCTGGGAGGCACCACAGCCCCGGCCCCCCCAGTCAGAGCTGGGCTGGGATGTGCTCTGCAGCCATGCTGTCCCCTCTCCTGTGGGCACTCAGCCCTTGCTGTGCCACCTGCTAACAACACGGACTGGCTCAGGGCTCTTGCCGCATTCCAGCGGCCTTGTGGGAGATGCTGCTGCTCCCAAGCCCAGCTCTGTTGCATTTCCCTCTCTCCCAACCTGGTGATGGTTTCTGCAGCCCACAGACAGGCCTACAGTGGCTGGGAGCACCCAGCTCCAGCCAGAAGGCACAGAGGAGCAGAGGAACTGCTGCAGACAAGAGCTTGTAGTGCACCAGGCTCATCCCTGCTGGTGAGAGCAGCTCAACATGTCAGGAGAGCAGCTCTCAGAACAACACCCCCATCTCCCTAGTTACCTCTTTGAGAGCTGATGACATCTTGGGGAAGCTCCTGCCACCTGTGACGAGCTGGTATCGCCTCTCCAGAGACACAAGCTTCTCCTTCTCCTGAGCACACAGTTACACAGCAAGAGTAGAGACAGCAAGGTTATCATCACCCCACGGCCAGGCCCCACCAAGCTCACCCCAACTGCCAGCACCTGCTGCAGGAGGAGGCAGGATCCCATCTCAGCCTAAACAGAGACATCCCCGAGCTGGAATGCTGCAGTGACCTGTCCAGCCCCAAGTTTCTCTCCAGCAGAGGATGCTGCTGGGACAGCTCTGCACGAGAAGCATCTCCACCCCCTCCCGGAGCGCACACACCACTTTGCGCAATCCTGCACCTGCAGCACAGGCACACAGGGCTGTGATGGGTGGCTGGGGCACCCCCAGAGCCAGGAAGCGTGTGCTGAACCCTGGCCCCCAGCTGCCAGCATTACCTTCTGCAGGAGCTGCAGGACGCCGTTCCTCTCCTTGGCCAGGCATTCAGCCTCTTGGGCGCTCTGCAGCCGGATCTGAGCAGCCTGAGCATCCAGCGCAGCCACCCTCTCCTGGGGGACAAGCGGGGGCTGAGCCAGTGTGGGGGGCTTGGCCGGGGACATGGTGTTGCTGGAAGGCAGCCTGGCCACGCGGGACCCACTGCCCCGCATCCCTACCTTCCTGCGGGCAATGCTGCGGTGGTACTCAGCCCTGCTCTGCAGGAGCTGCTGGCTCTGTGTCTCACGCTCCTCTTCAAGCCGGCTCTCCCTCTCCAGCTGCTGGAACTCCAGGTCCTCAAATAGCTTGGTTTCTGTCTCCAGGGTCTCCGCTTCCTTCAGACACACAATGGGGCAGCTGCTCACTCCCTTGCCTCAGTACAAAGCTGACGGAGGAGGCACTGGGCACAGACCCCGTGGGACGAGGAGCTCATGATGGCTGGGAGCCGCACCCAGACCTTGTCCAGACCAGCTGCCCCCATGGGACCCTGTTTGGGCTGGGGCCGTGCTCTGCCAGGCTGTGGAGCTGGAAGACGCTGCACGCTAGCGTCACCACCACCATCCAGCACACAGGGAGCGTGGCAAGCACCCATGTCACCAAGCTGATGGCGGCAGAGCCCATCACAGACCAACACCACGCCGGACAAACATCCTTGGGTCCTCCCAGCCTTTAAGCAGCAGTGGCATGCCAGGATGGTGGCACTCAGCTCAGGGTCTGCAAACGATGCCCCCGCAGCACTTGCTCTGCGGGAATGCATTTCCCACACTGCAGGAGCGGGAGAGCCGCTGCTCCCCGGCCATGCGCGGTGCAGAGGCAGCAGCTGGTGCTCCTGCACACCAGGACCGCTGGCACTGTGTCACCCCATCACATCCTGGGCCGCAGAGCATCCCTGCCTGCCACACACCATGAGCAGCACCTGCTGTAACCCAGACCCACATCCAACACAGGAGAGTTTGCCACCAGCCTGGAAAGGGGACACAAGCAGGCTGCATGTGAGTGCTGCACAGCGAGGGCTGATCCAGCCATAGGCTGGGGAGTGTCAGGGGCTACCAGAAAATACCAGATAATGGGAAAAAAATGCTGCAGACCAATGCTAACATAAACTGACAGGACTGCATAAATAAACGCTCACAGGAAATAGCTGGAAGCAGGCTCACACAGGGACACAGAGCTCCCTGAGATTCCCCATCTCGGGGAGGCAGCCTGGGGATGGCACCCCAGGACAGGGACCAGCTCCCATGTGACCCAGTGCCAGCTCCTGCAGCCAGCACCGGCCCAGCCAGACACACGGACACAGCTACACCTTCACCCCCAGAGACGCTCAATGTCCTGGCAGGATGGCCCCAGCTCAGGGCACCTGTCCTCCTCCACAGCTCCTGGGGAGGGCGGGCAGGGGTGCAGCCCCAACTCCCCGAGCATGTGTGCGGGGCAGACCCTGCTGCAAGGGGCCAAGCAAGACTCCAGGAGGGGACACCATTCAGAGCATGGGGCTCTACTGCAGGGCACGCAGCTCCTCCTCAGCACCCCTGGAGCAGGATCCGTGCTCGTGCCCTGCCTGGTCTGGAGGAGCCGGCGGGGGCAGCCCCGTGCTCTGCCGAGCCATCACCGTGCCCCGGGGCCGGGCGAGCGGCAAGCTTACCGACACGGCGCCAGCCTCCTCCAGCCCGGGTGCGACGCTCTCAGTGCGGCCCCAGCTGCCAGGGAAGAGCTGGCCTAAGCTGGAGCGGAGGGAGGTGGGCCATGGTCCAGGAGGGGTGGGGGTGAGACACTGACCCTTCGCATCTGCTCCCGCAACTGCTCCCGCATTGACTCAGGGCAGTTATCAAGGTGGCTCTTCGACTCATTGTAAAGCGCCCGGAGTTTCTCTAGCTCCTTCCTTTCAGCATCAACCTTTGCCCTTTCCTGAATTGGGGGAGAACAAAACAAAACAAAACAAAAAACAAAAGAAAAGAAAAAAAAAGAGAGAAAACACACTTCTCAAATCCGCGCCATGCAGAAGCTGCAGGATTAGACAGTGGCTCAGCCAGAGAGGGGCATGTGGGGAGGAGCACAGGGGCATTTACTGAGAGATTGAGAGAGCAAAAGCCATGGGAATCCCCAGGCTGGACGGTGTTACAGGGGTTACGACCAGCCCTGGACCTCAGTCTCGTGTTTCTATGACAAAGACTTAAGGGAAGTGAGAAGATCAATGTTGACTCGGCTTTTCAGAATGGCCAAAGTCATCCCAATCCTGCAAACTGCCATCACAGAACTCCAGGAGCTCCAACCACTGCCAGAGACCCCTGCTTTACTGCACAGCCATCTTCAGGATAACCACTAGGGACTTCCGTTAATGATACTCAGAACCCAGGACACTGGCAGGTAGCCAGAGCAAGTCCAACACGCTGGCTGGGTGGCCAGTGCGCGCCCCTCTGCAGCAGCGTGGCTGCCTGGAGGACAACAGGAGACTGAGGCCCACACTCTCCATGCAGAGCTTCTCAGGCTGTTCTTTGGCATGTTAGTGGCAGAGTAGATGCACGACAAAAGCTTTTGTCTGGCCACAGTCTGTACATCAAGAGATGCCCAGCTGGCGGGGCAGCACATCCTAACCTCTGGCTGCTGTACCCTGCCCCGTATCGCCTCGCACCTGGCGTCTCCAAACAGCACCAGGTCACAGCTGCAGCAGGACCAGCACAACCCCATGTGCTGGGGTAACCCAGTGAGGGGTATGGAACACAAGTCTTATGAGGAGCGGCTGAGGGAGCTGGGATTGTTTAGTCTGGAGAAGAGGAGGCTCAGGGGAGATCTCATTGCACTCTACAACTTCCTGAAGGGAG
>VXAL01001921.1:12206-23875 GCA_013399475.1 Chauna torquata
TTGGACTAGATGATCTTGAAGGTCCTTTCCAACCTTGTGATTCTGTGTGATTCTGTGATTCTGTAACAGTGGCCAGCAGCATGAGGCTGGCTTGGGGCTGCCTCCCAGAGCTCTTGCACCACCAGACAGGGCTAAACATCATGAAACGCTACGCGTAACCCCGGTCCAAGCTGCTTAGAGCAGGAGAGCCAAAAAGCGGATCAGGAGTCCCAGCTCCCTGTCTCCAGGCCTTCTGCAAGGACAACCCCACGGCACACCGGACCCTGTGCACTGCTGTGCTTTTGCACACTGTTGAAACAAGGAGAGCCCTGTCCTCACTGGGACATGGCTAAGAAACCCTGTAACTCCCTGCAAGCCTTTAAACAAATCTTGCCATGAATATTTTGCCTCAAAGCCCTGTTTCACAAGCATCTTTCACTCACTCAGCTTCTGCTCAATTTGCCACTGCTCAGCATTCAGGTAATAACACTGTGTTGTTCGTAAATGCACCTACACAGTCCCCTTCTGTGCCTGGCACTGGATTGTCCTCGCACAAAGCAGCCAGGCAGCTCTTGGTAGCAATGGCACTGGTGGCACCAACATGCCCCTGGTCCCCTTGTCCTGCGGCTCTCCCACCTGGCACCAGCTGCAGATACATCCCTGGAGCTGGTGCAGGATCCCCTGCTTGCTCGGGGCAGGAGTGGAGCTGCTCCTGGTTCCCTACAGCACAGGAACGCCGTGAACTGAGGCTGCCGCTCACTCCTGCTTGTGGACACCAGGGTAACACGGACAGAGGACGCAGACCAGGCAGGATGTGCCGCTGCTCCGCACTCCAGGAGGGCTGGCTCGGGAGATGAGCGCAGCACATGGAAGGGGCTGTGGGGCACCTGTGGGTAGGGAGGCTGCAGGGTGTGCAGAGGTGTCAGAGATTAGTGGCAGCATTCAGAGCGGGCACTGTTAGAGTACGTTAGTGCAGACCGAACAGGAAAGCAGGTGGTTAAGTCAGCAGAGACTCTGGGAATGCAATTTCTTTTTGCTCCTCTCCTAGCTCTGCACAACGCTGCCTTTCACTAGAGAAGATGTCTGCAAAGGGCTGGAAAATCAAAAACAAAACACAAACCCCCAACGCTACAGGGGTCCTGCTGGGACGTGCTGGTGGCAGCTCAGCCCCACGTGGCCTCAGCTGCCCGTGGACACTGAGCAAGATGGGCCAGGCTCCTCCAGCAGCAACCCTGGGCTGCCCTGGAATGGCAGGGATGCCAGCATCACTTCATGGTGAGGGGTGGCACCAGCAGGCAGGGCGCTGCAGGGATGGCAGCTTTGGGCAGCGGCGAGCTGGGTGCCCCGCAGTTCCTGTGCTGCGGAACAGCTCCCGGGGGCTGCACCACTCTGCAGAGGCTGAAGAGGCTGCAGCTGCCCCATGGAACCAAGCTGACAGCACCACAGGGAGGCGAGCCATGGTCCACCCTCCCGCAGGGACCACAGCAGTTTCAGCAAACAACTCCAGGCCCAGGAGGGCAAAGGGAAGAAGGGACTTGGGCCAGGAGCCCTCTCTGCAGCCCAGACCGCAGCAATTTCCTGGCCGAAGTTGGAAAATGCTTGGAAGAGGGTGGCATGGCCACCTCCAGCAAGATGGATGCTACAGAATTTGCCACCACCGCGCAAGACCACACAAAGCATCCCGATGGGCAGCAGAGCCAACGGGCTTGCTGCAAACCTCAACCAGCAGTGAGGGCAGCAAGCGGGGCAGCGCCGAGGCCCCATGCCCCAACATCAGTGCTGGGAAAGCTCCATGGCACCAAGCCTGCCAGCAAGATCCAACACAATGCATCCCCAGCATCCGTCTCTGCCCTCCTCTGGCAGGGCTGTGGGACACTGCACCGGTCCGAGGCAGACAGAAAAACAGACCCCGACATGACATGAACCAAGAGAGGGGAGAGGGAAAGGCACCAACCAGCTCATTCACCCACTCCTCTTCCTCCCTCTCCACACAAACACAGATGCTCCCTCTGCATGTGAAAATGCCCAGGATGACCCCACGGAGCTGACACTGCAGGTGACACCAAATGCCTTGGCAGACCCCGCAAACAAGAGGACGTGGCCCCCAGGGAACAGCTGCAGCATGGGAGACCCCGCCAGGGTCAGCTCCGCAGGTGAGCACTGGGGCCAAAAAGAGCACGCCACAGCTCCAAAGGGACAGTCCTGCCTCAGGGCTCACCTTGTCCCGTTCCTTCCGGATGCTGGCATCCAGGCTGGAGAGCTTCTCCTGCAGCTGCTGCACCACCTCCTGCTCCTGCTGCAGCCGTGCCACCTCCGACTCCCGCTCGCCCTGCAGCAGTGCCCGCTCCATCTCTGCCTGAGTGGGCACAGCCCCGTCAGCACAGCTGCGCTGGCCCCCTCTGCTGCCCCGCGCCTGCTTGGGTCCTGCCAGCGCGAACAGGCCGGGGAGGTGGCCAGGCTGGATGCGTGCTGCGACCAGCGGCTCGAGCTCAGTCTCAGACCACATGTGCTGCCCATGGGACCAGCCACCAGCCAGTGACAGCAGCAAGCCATGGGGTGAATGAGACCCCAGCAGGGCTCCCCAGACCCTCACCTCTCGTGATGTCTCCTGCAGCTGCTGCTCCAGCTCCTTAACGCGGCCCTTCAGCTCGTCCAGGCGGCCGAGCACACATGCTCGCTCCTCCTCCATCCGGTGTGCCTCCTTGGCCCTGGGGCCCGACAGCTCCTCGTGCTGTGGAGAGCGCAGATCAGCGTGGCATGGCACAGCACAGCGTGGCACAGCACGGCCCGAGCATCCCCATCCCCTCACCTCGTGGTGGGTGCTCTCGGTGCTGCTGCACTCCTCTTTAAGGTTCTCCTCATCTGACCTCTCCAGGCTCTCCCTCTGCCGCAGCATGCCCGGCTCCTCCACGGCATGGCCCAGCCCCAAGGTGCCTGTGCCCCTGGGCACCCTCCGGCCAGCATCCGTATTGCCAGCCAGGAGCCGGGGCGCGTCGCCCAGCTCAGTGCTGTCCGTCTTGGTGTACTCAGCACAGAGGTTCAGGATGGTCTCCAGGCGCTGCCGCTCCTGCAGGGAGGCTTGGTCAGCACGGCCCCACAGCACAGCCAGAGCCTGCAGCATCCTGCACCGACACTGACTACCCGCATCCCCACCGGGACGCAGGGCTCGCTGCCTGCTGTGCCCGGGGAGGGGGATGCACCACCTGTCCAGCAGCCAGGCTCTCCCCAGGCTGTCCAGGACCCAGCAAGCAGGGGACAAGAACAGCAGCCCCACTGCACAGTGTGGAAGGGGAAATATTTTTGGGGGGAGCGCTGGCTGCCAACAGCTCATCACAGACATGCCTGTGGGGCTTGGGGCACTTCCCTGTTTCTCAGCAGCGTCTCCTGCGTGTCACTGAGCCCTAAGTGCCTGTCCCCCCTCCCACGCACCCTGGGACATCGCCAGCCTCTGCACACAGGAAGCACTTCCTCCAGCTCTGGGGACATCGCCCACATTGGCAGGTCCCAGCCACTCCAGTGCATTTCTGGCACCCCTATGCACCCGGGGGGTGCCATGCCCCTAGCCCACCCACACTCACCTCAGCCCCGGGCAGCAGCCAGACCGTTGGCCTGTGGCACACGTGATGCGCCTGGAGCTGGACACAGACTAATTACAGACAGCAGCCCCAGCCGAGTGCCGTGCTGCCTCTGCACGCCACGCAGCGCTATTTCTAGATGGTGATTCAGGCTGTCTGTGCCTGCCGTGAGTCAGGGCTGAGCAAACAGGGCTCCTGCTGCCTGGCCAGGCGGGCGCCAGCACTGCTGCCCACACTGCGGGGTCCCAGCCGGCACCCGGGGTAGGCACCCCTGGCACACAGAGCCCTGGGAGGCGTGGGCTGCACCTCCGCACCAGCCTAGTCCCCTCCCTGGGAAAACAAAGGCGGTGCTCCAAGTGGGCAATGGGCACGGGCTGCACTGGGCACACCACCAACGGGGACACACACGAGTCCCCCGCACCACACACCCCAGCTGGGCAAGTTGGAGTCAGGGAGCGCTCCCCTGGCCAAATTGCCCCCCTGAAGCCCCCGGCTGCTCTGGAGGACCCACTCGGCAGCAGGGAGAGACAGATGCACAGGGCAAGCCCCACCCAGGCAGCTGCTCACGCTATAAAAACTCTATCCCCTAAATATAGAGATGCAATGCCCACAGAGCCTCCCAGCAGCTGCCAGCCGGGAACAGCATCTGCACACCACACACAGGCAGCCACCACATCCCGGCCAGGAGCCGCAGCCCTGGCAAGGCGTGCTCAACTTTGCAAACACAGAGGCACTAAAATTTACACGTCTGCAACAGAAAGCAGCCATGCACATCAGAACAACGCTGCACCAGGCTGAGCCCATGGGTTTCCCTGGCTGCTGCAAGCAGAGGGACTTGGTGTGAGGCAGCAGCTCCCCACACACTGGGGCACCAGCTACCACTCCTGGCCATAATCTCTGGATAAACTCAAGCCTGAGAGCCTGTTCACATCATTCATAAGCTGCTATTAGCAACTGCAGCAAAATCCCCAAGAGAAAAGACCTACATGTTAAAAACAGCAGAAGCTCAAAGCCATTTACAAAGAGCACACCCGGTATTCACCAGGGCTGCCTCCAGCCCCTCAAAACCCTGGCTCAAACTTGCCAAGCCTGGGACAAGACCCCCTTCCCCACCACAAGTTACTGCTGTGACTGCCCCACGTGCCCCTGGGCTCACCAGGCGCTCCATCTCCTGCTCTCGCATCCGCTCCTCGCGCTGCCGCCGGTGGTACTCCAGCAGGTCATCCTCATTGTCGCTGATCTCGGTGATGCTGTTCTTGCGCTCCCGTGTGCCTGCCGGCAGCCGCATGTCCCCCGACAGCTTCCTCTGGCTGCGGGGGCTCTGCCGGGGTGAGGGCATGGCCAGGGAGCCCAGGCTGTATGCGGGGCTCAGGCAGGAGCCGAAGCTGGGGCGGAGCAGAGCTGGCTCCGCTGACAGCATGGACAAAGGGCTCCCAGCTCTGCTGCTCCTGCCTGCCACAGGGCTCGGCTCATCATGGCCCTTGCGCCTGGTGCGGGGGCTTCCAGGAACCTCCCTGCCCAGCCGGGGCTGTGGGGAGGGGACATCCGGGGCTGCCCGGGGGCTGGCAGCCCGGCGCGACAAGGAGGGGCTCAGCGGGGGTAGCTCCCGCATGCTTTCTACGTTCCTCCGGGCTGCCCGCGGGCTCTCAGGGGGCTGCAGCCCACGGCCACCCTGGCTGCCGCGTACTGGCCCCATGGCATCCGGGAGAACCCTGGCTGCGGGCTGCCGGCCAGGGCTGGGGGCCAGCGAGTCCCTTGGCTCTCTAAAGGGGCTGGGGGGCCGCTCCTGCAGGGCTGTCCGTGCTCGCGGCACCGAGGAGCCCAGGGTCCTGGGACCCAGGCGGGGACTGCCAGCTGGCTGGGCATGGGGGCTGCCCACCCTGCGCTCCCCAAGGCCGATGGAGATCGGGGCTGTGGGGCTGTCTGGGGCACCCCGCCAGGTGCGAGGGCTCTCTGCCAGCCGAGTCTCGCCGGGGCCCCCACAGGGCAGTGGCAGCGGGTGCTGTGGGGGGGGCTGCACGGCATGGTTATAGCTGGAGGAGCGGAGTGGCACGACAGGGGGCACAGCCGGCCCCTGCTCCTGGCTGCTGGGAGAGTGGCTGGTGTAACCACCGCTGCTGGCGGGCGAGGAGAGCGGCGAGAAGGGCGGCGAGGCGTTCTCATAGCTGGAGCCCACTGAGGCAGCCCCAGGGCTCAGTGGGGGGGACAGGAGGCAGCGCCCACCCCCATTCACCACAGGGCAGAGCGGGGACTGGCCACAGGTGGGTGGCTTCTTGCTAGGGGACGCTGGCTCCTCCAGCACCAGTGAGTCCATGATGTCCTGCAGGTCCTTCTCGATGGAGCTCACCAGGGAGCTGTGGCTGGGCCGCGTGCACTCCCCTGCCGCTGGCTCGTGCAGGGGTAGCTGGCGGCTGCCATTCACCAGGGCGTCGGGCTCTGCAGGCAGACACGGGAGCAGTCATCAGAGCAGGCTGAGGCCCCGTGTGGCCCCGCTCCCATAGCCCCTGCCCCATGCCCCAGAGCGGCATGTCCGTCCACATGATGTGCTCCCTGCGGAGTGGTCAGCGCTGCAGACAGCCCCTCTCCCAGACCAGCCCTGCTCCAAGCCACCCTGCAAGGCTTGCAGTGGGTCCAAGCCCCTCTCCAGAGCCCCCTGCAATCATGCTGACTGGCCCCTGGGTGCTGGGGCCAGGAGACAGAGGCTGGCACCCGGCCGGTGTCCCACTGGCCCCATCACCAGGGAAACAGAAACCCGATAGCTCTGCATGGCCGAGGTGCCTGCCTCGAGGAGCTCCCGGTCCCACTCTCTGGGGAGCGGCTGCCTGTGGGGCTGTGGGTGCCCGCTGCTCCTTCCCAATGCGCAGCAATCCCAGGGGGCTGCCCGCTGCTCTGCGTCCCTCAGACATCGCTGGCCCCAGCACAAGTGGCCAGCCCTGCTCCTGTGCCCGGAGCACCCAGAGCACCCTAGCTGAGCTGCCAGCAGGGCACAGTCCAGCTTCCAGCCGGGAGCAGGGGATGAGCATCCGAGCCCCAGCGAGCACACGGGTCCCCTTCGCACACCCTGGCACCTTGCACCCACCTGCCTCCGCTGCCAGCGCCTGGTGCAAAGGATGAGAGCTGCACTCTGCTGGCTCTAGCACCGTCCAAGAGTGCCCAACAACCAAGCCCCTGGCCCCTGCCCACTGCTATGCCCAGGGGCAGTCGCTTCCCCAGCGAGGAGACGCACGGAGGGGAGGATGCAGCAGCAGTAACGGGGTTGCCAGAGCAATAACCCAATCACGAGCACTTAAGGGCTGCTCTCTGGGCAGCCAGACAGACTCCTGGCACAACGGGTGCACAGCACACGCTGAGCTAACAGCCCCGCTAGCATCTTGTGGCCAGTTACTGTAAGGGATGGGATTGACCAGCAGCCTTGGCTGCTCAGCAGCTCCAGGGCAGACCAAAGCTCACTTCATTTCCATTAAATCCTCTCTCCCTGCAATGCAAGGCCCCTGCCTGCATCTGCCTGCGCAATCATTTCATGGGAGCAAGCAGGCTCTCAGCCGGCGGGTCCCGTTGTGCTCTGTGCTGGCCAGCCAGGAGGGCACAAGCCGCGCTGGCAAGCAGCCTCCCTGCCTGACACCAGCCCAGCTCAGGGACATGCGGCACGTCTGGACACAGCTCCACACGTCACTGTCTCAGGTGCTCCCTGCCCAGGAGGCACTGGGCTGGATCCCAGCCCCCTGCACGCCACCGATGTGCCTGTCACTCAGAGGACAAACTAATAACAGCAGCTGCAGCTCCTGGCCAGGACAACGTGCCACCATGGCTGCATCACCACACTGGCACAGAGCTGCTCCCTACACCACACCAGTGAGCACAGCAGACAAAACTCGAGCAGCCACAGCAAAACGGACAGGCAGCAGCCCAAACACCAGCACGAGGAGTGACACCTGCCTTGCCCCTGCACCATACTCCTGGAGAACCAGGAGCCCTGAGGACGTCAGAGCGTCCCTGCTGTGAGGGACACCGTTGGTCCCACAGCCCAGGCAGGACCTAGAGCAGCACATGCAATCCTGTCTGGTACAGCAGGGGACAGAGGGTACTACCAGGGACCACGTGAGCAGCAGCCATGGGCAGTAACAGGACACTCTGTGGACACGGCACTTCCTTGTGTCCTTTCTCCCTGTCCCCCAGCTGCAAGGTCTGATGCCTTCCTGGCCCTCAGCACTGCACATGTGGCACAGGGAAGGCTGCCGAGTTCCTCGCACAGTGCCAGGGCATGCTGGTCAGGGCAGGGAGCACAGCTGCCAGCCCTACCACCGCTGCTGGGGGTTCAGACACCTACAGGTATTGATCTGCCAGAGGCCAGACATGCTGCCTGGCAGCAGCATTGGACCTCAGCACAGACACTCACCGCATCAGCTCTGCAGGAATTAAATCACTCCATGAGCTTGCAGCTTCCTGCCCCGACGCTGAGCAGGGCACAGCTGGACAGAGCCAACGAGTGCCAGTGCCTGGTGCGATGCTGCCAGAAACACTTCCAGTGCCTGCAGCATCCCGCGCCTGGCACCAGCTGTCGGGGGCTGTCCCAGTACCGAGCAGGTCCCCTCTGCCTCCCTGGCTGGGGGGGACCGCGCAGGGAGCCATCAAGCAGCAAACAGCACTGGTGAAAGCACCAGCTGTGCCCTGCTTGGGGACACCGCTGAGCACAGCCCTGGGGACCACATGGGGATGGCAGACAGGAGCTGCCAGCCTGGATCAGCACAGGGCCCGTCTCATCCCCTTCCCTGGAGCCAGGCAGGGTGCAGGGACCTCACGCCCCGCAGACAGACACAGCGAGATAAGCAGCTGGTTAGATTAAGCACTGCAGCCAAGGAAACGGCCTTCGCAGCCTCTTTGTAGCCACCCCTGCATGTAAACAGCAGCTCCCAGGCAGCGGGGGGGCCCCACACGCAGCCCACCACCCCACATGCCTGGCGCCAACCGATGGGTGAGGGCTCTGCCCAAGCAACAGCACAAGCCTGAAACTCACACGCGGTAGGGGGACCCAGGCTGTGCAGAAACCAGGAGCTCTGCCTTGCTGCCTGTACAATTACACTCTTCTTAGGCACCATTAATAATTAACAGACATCAGCACAGCCACCAGGCTGAGTCAACAGCGAGCAAAGGCACCGCAGCGCATCCATGGATGGGTGCAAGCACTGATCCAGAGCACAGCAGCCCGAACCCTGCTGTGATGCCAGGTGACCTCACCCAGCCCCATACCCCACCCCTGCCTGCCCAGGCTGGGAGGCCCAGCGAACACCAGCCTTGCTCAGGAGGACCCAAAATGAGGGCTGGGGGGTCACCTCCTGCAGGCAGCCTCAAGCTCTGCTGCCAGCTTGCGATGGAGCTCAGGGGGAGCCCTGACATTCCCACAGCCCTGCCTCAAAGAAAAGGTGACACCTACTTGCTGGCAGTCCGTAGAGGGCTGCAGGGCTCCTGTGCCCTGCTGGGATCATGCTCTTCATCCACTTGGCTTCAGCAGGATGGTTGAAGCGGAGGAAGGTCGCCTGGCCCAGGCAGATGGTGCACCCTGGGGAGAGAGGGGGTGTCAGCTCCGTTGGTCTCCCCCACGCTGCGGTGGGCAGCAATGAGAAGCAGGCAGGCTGGGCATCCTTGGGTGATGCTGGGGAGAGGCGAGATGGAGCTGGCACAGGCAGACAAGGGGGCAGTGCCCATCCATACCACACTTCCCGGGGTGGGAGCAACCTCCTGCTGTCAGCAGAGGCTTAGGGCAAGCCTAGAATCCAGGTCACTCCCCACCATCTCCGCGGCCGGGTACAGCCAGTGCATCTTGCACGCAGGCACAGCTGGGGCCCGTGCCTCAGCACCACACGTCGGAGGGAGCTGGCAGCACTCCAGTGCTGCCGCCAGCTGCAGACAAGACAGGTCCTGTCCACTGCAGGAGAACGCCACTTCTTGGCCCAAACTGGGAGCCTTTACAGGGAAGGCTGCCGATTTGCCACTGGGAGGAATGCAGGGAGGGAAGCCAGGCCGTGCTGGCCGAGGGGAACAGCAGCAGAGGCTGCAGATGGTCCCCGCTCAGCGCAGGCAGCCCTGGACTGCTGGCTGCCTCAACCGCACACTGAGGGACTGGCAGGGGGACAGCAAGACTGGGGTAGCAGCACGGGGAGAGCAGCATCCCCGCTACAGGCTGCACTCGCTGTTCCGCCACTGCCTGAACACAGCTCAAAGCACCACAGTGGGGAAGCGCTGCCAACGCCTGCCTTGCAAGGGGCTGTAAAAGGCGACTCACAGGCACGCCGACGTTCCTCGGCAGTAAAGACAACAGCATCCGGAAGCCACGGTGCCAAAGTCCCACACCTTGCACCCAGCCCAGGGTGCCTGGGAACAGGCAGTATTTAGCCGGTCACGTTCCCAGACGGGGCTGCTGCTGGGGAACACTGTGCTGCTGTTCCAGCGAGGCTCTTGCCTGGCAGCCGTGCTGCCGACACACCCCACTTTGAAGTGCCTGCCAGGGCCCCCGGGAGAGGCTCGCCCCTCACTGTCAGCCACAGTCAAAAATCCCTCACCAGAGGGGATGCGTTTTTTTGGAGCAGCTGAGCTGGCAGGCACAGACCAGGAGAGCAGCCCCAGCCTCAGCCCCCCCCAGAGCAGGGGGATCCAGAGGGAGGAGAGCTGGGCTGGGAAATTCCCAAACAGGCGGTAGGAAGGGGAACATGAGCAGGGACCACCCTGCGCCAGCCACCAGGACAGGGGAGCAGAGGCAACAGGAGAGTACGCACAACCCCGCCAGGTCCCACCAGCGAGCTGGCAAAGGCCAGCACGGTGACCCCATCCTGCCTGCCCAGCAGTGAGCACCCAGATCAGCTCCGGGCAGCGTGGATCACGCCAGGCGAGAGATGCATCGCAAATGTTACATTCAGCTGGCAGAGCCATCACTTAGACATGTCCCCGTGCGGATGGACATGACCCCCCCTGCTCCTCCAGCTCAGGGGAGCCAGATGCCAGAGCTGCTCTTCCCAGGGAAGTCTCCATGTGGCAGCCACCAACCTTCCGCTCTGTGGAGACCTGCACCTTCCCTCTGTGCCTGTCCTGGATGAGCCATACACCACTGCCCACCACTAGACAGCAGGGACACAGGGATGTCACCAAAGCCCACAGTGCCAGGGCACCCACCGGCATGGCAGAGCCCCGGCACCCATCTCCATTGCCCATCAGGCCCCTTTCTTCTCCAACCACGTGGCTCTCACCATCCCCAGAGGGGACACCCACTGCAGCGCCCAGCCCAGGCGGGGCCGAGTTGCCCCCCCCATGTCGGGGCCCCCCTCGAAGCCCCCAGCTGCCTCCTGGGCGGGGGAGGGAAGGTGCAAGGGGGCCCTCCCAGCTGCCCCCAGGCAGCGAAGGTTCTCCTGGCTCTCCAGCTGCAACAGGAACGGCTCCCGTGCCTGGTGAAGTCCCCGGCCAGCCCGCGGCACGGCTCCCGGGGCCTCGGCACCGCGGTGCCGGATGAGCCCCTCCGGCAAGCCGCCCCTCCTCGCCCGGCAGAGCCCCGGCACGGCAGCGCAGGAGCCCCCAGCCCGCGGCTCCCGGGCCTTTGTGTGGCTTCCCCGTCCCAGCAGCGCCTCGGATAAATCACCACCGCTAATGAGAGGCTGTCAAGGAGCGCAGGATCCGGATTTCTGCGTCCACTGCAACCCGACACCGCGGGAGATGAATGAGGTGGTGGATGGAGAAAGGGGGAAAGCAGCCGCCGGTGTCAGGCGGACGCAGGAGGGGTCGGGCTGGCCGGAGCCGACCCCAGCCCAGCGCTGCCCGCTCGGCGGGTGCCTCCTGGAGTGCCCTCAGCAGCCGCCGGGGTTGCCCCAGCTCCCGGCCCCGCGGCGGCGGCTCCCTGCAAGACGCTGCCCGAGGGGGCGCGGTGCCGCGGGCAGAGCAGCCTCGAATCCCGGCCCAGTGACAGCTCCGCACCGACTCTGCCGCGCGGCCCGGCCCCGGCATTTGGATGCAGAGGGATGGAGGACAATAAACGGGCGAGACGGCGCTGGCGGCCCGGCAACAGGCGGCGGCTCCGCGGGGCGCCGGCAGCCCGGGGCCGCCGAACAAAGCCCGGCGACGGCGGCGCTGCCG
>VXAL01001921.1:31125-41637 GCA_013399475.1 Chauna torquata
GCTCACCTCCGCTCCGCTCCGCCGTGTGCCGGCGGCGCCCCGCGGCCGCGCCCCGCCCCGGGGCCGCCCCGCGTCTGAGCGGCAGCTTGGCAGGGCCGGGGCCGACGCGGTGCAGGGAGCCCAGGGGAGCCGCGCTCACCTGAGCCGCTGCCGCACAGAGGTTAGGGTCTCCTCGCTCCCTACGGCCCCGCGCGTCCACCACTGCGCCGCTATCGGCTGCCGCTAACCAGCCCAGGCCAGGCAGAAGAACCTCAGCCGGATTCCTTTTATAATACTCTTTTATTTGATTAAAGAATTTGTATTCTTTGTATACACTGGAATGTGCTCTATTCCCTAGGCCATTATTGTACAGGGTTACAAAAACTGGGGTTGTTTTTTTTTTTTTTAAATATTACCCTCAAACTTAAGAAAAATGCTCCTTTGATGTTTGAACTAAACTCCATTTTAAAATCATACAGACAAGCAACTCTTGAACACAACCGAATTAACAGGATTCATTTGTCTACTTCACTACAGAACAGGGTTTGCTTTCCCTCCCCCAGAACACATCACCCTCCCAGGGAGAATCAGGGTTTATTTCCTCGCTGGCACTGTTAACAGAGGAGAGACCGCTAACTTCTTTGGCAGAGGACCCTACAGGAACCAACACACGCTTACTCTCACAGAAGTGCACTCTCTGGAGCACTTGTTTTTAGGACTTCTGAGGACAGGACACCATTTGAGTTTCACCTGCACGCCCAGATCCAGGAGCCCTTCCTACAGCAGCAGCTGGGGACCTCCCCTGCAGACTTCATGCTGTTGGGGCAGCAGCAATGCCGCTCAGCTGTTGACCAGCCCTGAATCAAGTGGGTGGGACGAAGTTTGAGGGGAGCACAGCTCTGTGGGATGAAGCAAGTGATGCTATTCAGGCAGCCAGAGGAGGAACAGCTCTGGGATAGCAAACATCACACTCGGGTGCTGCTCATGCTCAGACGAGCCCAGCATGCTTTCTGGAAACCACCACTTCCCACTCCGCCGTCACCAAGCACTGCGAAAGAACACTAGTTTCTGACAGGTCCTAACCCCCACTCCCACTCTGCACACAGGTGAAGTAAAGCAGTCTCTGCAGCTGCTTTCACACCTGCACTCTGCCAGGTAAAGCAGTTCAACTTACCAAGATACTGACACGGCCTGAGCCAGGACATGAAACCCTGGCCCAAGAGCTACTGTGACAAACAGCAAACCCTCAGATGGGACAGTCACCTCTGGATGTTCTCCCCCTGCAGCAGGAACTAGAGCTGCAGCCTGTGCCACCTATCAGCTCACTCTGACCCAGCCACACCAAGAGAGGCCCAAAATACTCCTAGTGAGCCTGGGCTGAAGTCCATTGCTGTACGGCAGGGCTGGATGGACAGCAAGGAACAGTGCAGGGGCAAACAGACCTTGAGATGCAAGTCCCTCTTCCCCCATACTCCTGTCACAACCCCACCTCTGAAACCAAGATCAACTTGTTCCACATCTACCAGACAGGAAGGTCTAGAGAACCACTGCATCCTTGTGTATATTATCTTAACGCCTGTTTTCACCACCAGAAGCAAGAGTTGAAGGCTGAGAAGAAATTAAAATGGCAGCACCAACAATAGAACAGTGTTTGACAATTAGAAAAGGAAGAGCATGATGTCTAGTAGGCTCTGGGTCTAAGCTCCGGTCATCGTCTTGGGAGAAGGGGAAGTGTCAAAGCCAGGTTCTCTGCAGAGATCTTGTTCTTCTGCTAGCCAATAAAAATCTGCCAAAGAAATTTGTAGCCTTTCCCCCCCACGAACATGTCAATCCTCTGCCAAAAATGTCTGTGACCCAGGACACTGCAGATGGCAGAGCCACATGTCTTAGCAGAGAGAGGGCTGTGGCATTCCAAACATTCAGAACAAACTTCGTCCTTTTCTTTTTTTCTTTTTTCTTTTTTTTAATTTAAAAATTTCCTTTGCGATTCCCCACAGCTGGCATTACAGGATTTCATACTTGTCCACCAGGAAGGTGGTTTCAGTAGAAAACCTTACAGGGCTGTTCCCGTCTACCTGGGTCACTTTGGTAACCTGTGGAGATAACACAGTTAGTTCAGCATTTAACATCACTTGCCAACACAACCAAGCACAGCTTTCTGACTTTGAGACGGTCAAGGAAGACAGAATCAACCCAGCACTTCTGAACCACAAGTCAGTGCTGTAAGAAAATCTTTGTTCTTGGGAAATCTGAAAACAGGGGAATGATTTTCTATGGTAATGTGTCTGCTTAAAGCAACCTGCAGAGTTAAGCAGCAGTTGTTAGCTACAGTTGAGGACAGACAGACAGTCATATGCTGAGAAGTGCTTTTGCTTGGAAGGTTGATAGATTCTTTATTACAAGTTTGAAGGCAATTAATGATAACTTAGAGGCACGAAGACACAACTGAGACTCCAGGCAAGCTCCAGGAAGCTGAAGTTACCAGTGCTGTCCACTGGCACTGCTGAATCCAGCTGACACAGAGCCAACCTAACCCTGATTGCTATGCCTTCACTAAATGGCACAGCAGTGCATGCACACCGCATCACAGTAGTTTTTGGCCAGAGGATGACTGGGGTAGCTTGACAAAGGTAAAAATCATGTTGTGGTGCACTAAGCCTGCAGGAGCCATCATCACTGGTGCTGGCTAGCCCCTCACTCAGATCAGACGCAGGCAGAGGAAGGGGTAGTCTGAAACACACCAAGCATGAGCAAAGCCAGAAGAGACCACAGCAGTGCGACAAAGAACCGTCCCTGAGGAAGAGGCCCTTCTAAAGAAGTGGATAGCACAGCTAAAGAACATCAGAGACAGAGGCAAGCATGTGCCACAAGCACAGCCAGACAGTCCAAGGGCAGCTACAGCACATTCTTTGAGTGTCCCCAGCACGTGTGGCACTCGGAGCAAGCCCTGCGCTGGTGGTGACCATACCTGTATGTTGCAATAGTTCTTTTTGGAGATGAAGGAGACTTGCACCGGAAAGAAGTCGTTTGGCTGCCCTGCTATGCTGAACTCCAGGCTGCCACTCTTGTTTTTGGCATCTATCACTGGCAGGCACCACTCAAGGAGATTTCGACGGCTGTCATGGCGATACTCGCCATCAATCTCCCCAATCACTGGGGCACCAACACCAGACCTAGAGTAGGCAAAAAGGAGCTACAATACCTTACCTGCATAGAGCTAAGGAAATGCTTGTCAAACCCATAGGCTTGGTCTGAACTACACGCCCAAAGGGGAAGGAGCTTACAGGATATACAAAGGCACTTGTTAGCATTGCCCAGGCACAGAACGTTACTTACGGTAAAGGGATTGTGATGATCACGTCGTTCAGTTCTAGGCTCTCCTCTTGCAACTCGTATTCAATGTTAACATCGCAACTGTTCCCACTTTCTGATGGCCAGCAGTTAACTGAGGGCAGAAAACCAGTATGCTGAGCCATACAATCTTTTTATGCAGAACAGACTTTCAAAAGACAATGTACTGCAAAAAGCACAGTAAAATTATAACCAAGAAATTCTGACTTAAAGAAAAGCTTTTTGTTTTCTTCAGGAATGTTAAAGAAAACGGACAGTGGTGAGAACAACAGGTATTATCCAATGGAAGGCACACAAAAGTCTTCTCCCCTTCACCCACCACCTCACAATGTGGAGCCCACATAGGACACTGTGGAGCCAACGACGACGCTACAGGGTACAAGCAGGCACAGATTAACATTAGCCTCTTCCAGCCGAGCTCCTGCATGTCAGACACACACTTGCACTCACTTGTCAATGGAATGAAGGACTCTTCCGTGGTCTGCAACCTCCACTTCAGCACACCCACATCACTGTTAATAGGGAATGATTTCTCTGGGTTCTTCAAACCAATCTGAGATTCTGCAGTAAAAAGCTTCTTGTCCACATTTGGGTGAGTCTGAAATAGGAACATAAGCCAAGGCTGTGTCAGCTACTGCAGTAACTTCAAGTCTAAGGCAAGAACCATATGTAGATAGTTCAGGTTCTAGTAAGATCGCCCTACAAGTCCCTGAGTACTTTCGTCTGCAAAACACACCTTGCTCAGAAGCCCTGCCACAGCACATCTACTGATCAGCCTGGAATTCTGTCCAGAAAATGCTGATCCACCATGAAGAATCCACACCACTGGAACTTGTACTTGCCACTGCAACAGGGACTCCAGCAAGGCAAGTCCAGGGGTTATACTTACAAAAAACCAACTCGTAAATATCTCAAAGATCATTTTTAAAAACCCATAATGGTCATTTTTCTTGAAAAAGAAACAGCCTGCTAAAACGTTTCAACCTAATGCTGTTGGAAAGAACGCTATGAAACCACAAAAATACTACTTCCATTGGCAGCCTTCATGCATAATATACGACAGCAGCCAAACTCAGTGTAAATATTCTCTCATTGCAAGGGCAACTTGCAATGAGAGTGAGCAGCTTTTTAAAAGTAAAGGATTTTTGTAAGTTAGTGTTCAAGTTACACTGGAAATACAGGAGTCAACACTGGGTTTGATTTAATCTTTCAGCTCAAGCAGCACATGTGGGAGCATTGTTAAGAACTTGTTTATGAGATGCATTGATAAGGAACCTACTACTGTACAAGCAGACGTGCAACCAGCTAAGTATGGACAAGCTCTTGGTGAAAAGGAGGAGGAAGCAGAAGAGTGCATCAAAGCAATACAATCTCCAGTGCTCAATAAGGTAACAAAAATCCAGAGGAAGAAAGGGAAGGACGTATCTCTAAGAATCTTCTAAGCTTATACTGCTGACCATACTCCTGGGCTCCAGCTCCAGCAATTGTGTCAGATACAACAATAACAGGACACAAGTGACCCAGGAAGAAACAGCTTTCCAGGTAATAAATTCTTTCTTCGTTGGCACAGTAACTTGATTCTAACACTCCTGTTCAACAACTAAAGCTCACATCATGTAACAAGCATCAAGCAACACGTCAGACTGCTGCAAACTTCATGTGAAATCAGATGGCATGCCAATACGCATCACTGCATAGATAAGACTCTGAAGGCATGAAGATAAGCATATGAAACCAGACTTCTCAAGTAAACTTCAATCTTTTGAGCATGAGCTAGCCGTGCATTTACGCTGCAGTAATGTCTGTGGCGACTACTCCCATATTCAACGTATTTACTGAAAAGGCCTAGACAGGAACATAGGACACTAACACACTCAACTATTTCCAATAATTTGCCCCAGAGTGTAGCAAAAGCATGTTCAACAGTATGGCACACCAAACACTTTACCTGTAACTGCACTCCCTTCTTGTCTTCATTTTCTACATGCAGGCGAATCCGTGCAAATTTTTCATCAGAGATGTGCAGCATGATCATGCCATGCAGCTCCATATTCTGTAACCCTCCATCACGGCCACAAGTCAAGGAAATTTTCTCCTCTATTTTCATGTGCACACTGGACAGAAAAAAAGCAAGTATCTCAAGTCCTACATTTGGCATCTAACAGGCAAGATGAGAAATTAGTGTTCAGCAATGATAGGCTATGTGCAATGAGCAGGTGCTCCAAAGAGTGTGATGGTCCCAAACAGAACGATGCTGACAGCGCAACAGATGCACACACTAATGATGCTCCAACATGTCAACTCAGGGGCATGTGGATCTATGGATACAAGTCCAGGAAGAACGGAAGCCCACATTAACAACGATACAGCATACATACAGCATCTTGATATGCCGTTCGCTCAAAATCCCTCTACCACAGCAGTATGGCTCACAGCAGAAAAAGGTTCTGATTTGCTACATGTAAAACAAACTCTGAATACTTGTATCCTAAGCTGCAATAGGACAGGAACTATTTGTGCCTGGGTAACAGGAAAAATGGCAGATACTTTAACTCATTTGAAGGCAGTACACTGAGAAGAGAGGCACATTCCAGAAGACATTGGAAAATTCCCAGTCTCAGCTACACAGAAGAGGTACATCCCATTAGTTAAAAAGGCAATTTCTAATCAAATAAGCTATCTGCTCTTTTGTTGCTCTCCTTTCCCAGATTTTACCCATCATCTTTTAAAATTAGAAGACTAGATGAGCACACAGGTCTTTAATGGCAGGAAAAAGCCTGTACTGAAAACTAAAGAGGAAGACACCTCACGAAGCAACATGTGGATCACAGACAGCAGTGAGAAGACTGCTTTCAGAACAAGGATAACACCTACCTCTCCATGTTAATGGGCGGTGCAAGAACTTTGGCTGCTTCCGTAGAGCGTTTGCCTACGGAAGTCATGATATTTTCTCCTTCCAATTTCAGCTTGTCCACAAAGTTGTCCACCTCCTTCCCTTTAGCGCCAAGTTTCAGAGCTTTACTAGGACCTGAAGGCCTACACAAAATGCACAATCATCTTCAAGTCAGTTCACCGCAACAATTGCATCTTTCCTCAGTCCTATCTTCAAGTGTTACAACTTGACTATCCCAACAATGTAACATTCCCCTCTGTAACCTTTTTTTGGGGGAGAGCAAGTACAAAACAGATGGTCTTATATGCAGGATACTAAGTAATAATTTAGATCCATATTCTGTTCTGAGTATTACCAGTATGTAGTACCTCACTTTTTCACACAAAATGAGAAGTCCAACGCTCATCAAAGACCCTATCAAGACTATGGGATGCTCGGGTCTATTGTGATACACAGCACAAACAGTCTTAAATAATAAAAGGGATGGCCTACAGTATATGCAACATGCACCGATCTAAAAGTATCCACATTAAAGGCTTTGAGGTCAACAGACACAGATCGGTAAAGCTATGAATAGAGGCTTGACCTTCTCTATTTTTACAATAACCCAACGGAATGGGGGCACACAAAGAACCCACAATTATAGGGCAACATGCTTCTTGCAGGACCAGAGGAGAGAAAGCTTTTGATATCTAAAACATAGCGCCGACCTGGCGAGCACTAGCAGACCCCACCAACACCCAGGCCATAGGCGACCACTCCCTTACGTACCCACGCAGATCAGTTACTTTAGCACCCGTTTATCCATGAAGACTCAGGAGGAATGCAACTGAAACCCTTTATTTGGGTGTGTGGTTTTCAGACAGTGCTGACAAGGAACATTTGCTGCCTACTGTATACCTACCTGGAAGGTGCTGGCGCCACTTTGGGCTTCTCCGTTTCAATGATGGTCTCTGTAATCATCGCCGCTGTTGTGCCCCCAGACACGGCTGAACTACCAAAACCACCGAAACCAGGTGCCTTTTTGCCCTGTCTCTCTGCATCCCTTCTGGCCTGCTGCAATTCCTTTGCTTTACGGCGCATCTCAGCTTTTGCTTCACGCTCCTGAGTCTGAAGTAAAAGACGAAAGGCTGGTAGAGCTTTGCAATCTCAATCTTATTCTGTATAGCAACTAATACTAAGGGTGTTTTCTTATAAATCCTTTTTGAAGAAACAGGAAATGGGCATTTAGTTTACAGAAAAGGTAAATAATTTTAAAACCCTTATCAAAGTGGAGTAACACCTTTGCTTAAAAAAAAGTAGTGCTTCCCAGAGTACCTTGTGTCAGACTCGAAATTATTTCCACTCACCTCTCGGACAGCTCGGAACACCTTTTCTTCATGCGAGTCCATCTCAGTGAAGGTCCTAATTTGTGCCAGGTTTACATTCTCACGGTAGCCCAGGGCAACAATTTCATCAAAGGCAAAAATCAGGTCAAAGCAGTGTTCAGAGATCTCGTTCTCCTCCAGAGCTCGACAATATTCAGGGATCTAGTTAGGGAAAAACATTTAAAAGGAGTATTCATAGAAACAGACACAGATGTAACTGTCAACACTGTATTTCTACTGTCCCCAGACTTCATAGTTGTGCTAGACCCTCAACAGAACCAGTGCACCACTAAGCTGTTTTTCATTCCTTTACATTGTTGCTAAACAATGAGATGAAGTTTTGCGATCATTAGTTTTTCCTCAACTCCAATATTCATGCAATCTTTTAGCTTAATTTTAACTTTGTAACTCACAGGAATGTAAACAAGCAAACACTGTCATGCTAGGTAACTTCCTGAACATCCTTTGGTTGCATCTGACAGAAACAGATTGTCAAGTTAATATAAAGACAACTACACAAACTCATTACTTACAAATGTATTTAGACTATTGGTACATTTCTCAATTGCATTCTTTAAAGTCACATTATTTTCAGAAGGAATATAGTTGCGATCTTAAGAATATACAGAATATTTAATGTTAAAATTATAACATCTCCCCTTTGGTTTCATCAGTTAAACAGCAACCACAGGTTTCTTACATGCATCTCAAATATACCACAGAAACTTCGAAGCTTACTTCCAGCTCAGAAACAGGTTCTAGAGAATCAAGTTCTTAGGTGGAGGCAGACAGTGCTTCAGCAATAGCTCACCAACACGTTCCCTTATAACAGCATTCTTTCATGCTACACACACGTGAATTTTGCAGTAAGTGACACGAAGCGTAGATCCTTACCACTCTAGAGAAAAGTCGGAGTGTTTCCAGGTCTTCCAGGATGTTGCTGTTTTTAGTGGTGATCAGCACCATGTAGAGCTTCTCCATTGGCTGATACACGTACCGCACACTCTCTGTTTCCACAAAAGTGTGCTGCTTCCCAGTGTTCATGAGTTTTGGGAAAGCTGCCAGCAGCCCCTCAATGCGGGTTCGGGTCATCTCTACGAACTGCCGGGAGACAATGGCCTTCCCCGCCTTTGTGCAGACGGCAGCCGCCAACAGCACCTATGGAGAACAGAGACACCAGTTAACTGCGTCTGTCTTGGACACCACCTGGCCTCTGCAAGCCTGACATATGCGTGCAAAGTGTGCTATGTGTTATGTGTGCAAAGAAAGGATCACTGCCAACTACATTTTACCTTCACAGTGAGCTGATTTTCCTTAACTGTGATTTTACATGTCTTTCTGTGACCAGCACCAAGAACTTACCTATTCTAGCAGCAGATCCACCTCTGCTTTTCTCTGCTGACATGCTCCAGCCCACTTTCTGTTTCTGTGCTATCTGGAATTAAAGCTCTCAGTCCTCCAGTCCGGCAGATGCAGTGAATCAACCCATTGCCCTACACACAGAAGTATAGCAAAACCCCCAAAATGCTTTAGGCAAGGGTCTAGGTTATTGAGTTTTCTGTTAGTTCAGCCCCAGCATAAAACTCACGTTAAATACCAGAATATTTTAAAACGTGACATTTCTTCCTGATGCCACAGTAAAGCTAGGTTAATAAAATATTGAGAGCTATATTAATTATAGCACATGGATGACTCTCCTGGGCATTTCACAGATGTTATCATACCAACAATAAAAAGGCAACTGCTAATTTATATTTTCTTATTCTCTCTACCTAGACTTCTTCCTGAAATTTCTCTCTCAAAGATTAGTTTCTTAATTAACTTAGTCCAGATAAGGTAGTTTCTGCAGCTAAGATCTTTTAACTCGCCAGCCATTTTTAGTCACGGTACTCTAACAATGAGAGAAGCACCACAAACTCTCAACTGCAAACAGATTTCAAGTACCACCTCGAACCCCACTCAACAGGTGGCCAGGTGAGGCAGTCAGGTACCCTGGCAAAACTGCTGTACACTGTCTGAACAGCCCTAGGGACTCTGTAGCTTAACAGCTCAGGGACAAACATATCCTGAGGAGAACAGATCCTTTCTCTGACTACTCTCTGAAACAACTCTGAGCACAGTATAAGAGAGCCAGATTGCACCAGTAATTCCAGCAGCACTACTGATATGCAACAAAGAGCAGCATGTCAGCCTCTGCTGTCCCATCAAGTGACACCAAATGGACAACAAGGAGCAGAACTAGCTCCAGCAGAAGAAAAGCTCACATTTTCACTCTCCAGTAACAACAGAAGGTAACTGACCATCACCGGAACCCGGCAGTTCACACCGTGAGTCACAAGCCCTCGCTGAAGATGAGAGTCTTAATACTCCAAACGACCTTTAAAATACACGTAAGCAAGCGTACCAAAGGCTGCGGCCACAAACACTTCTGTTCAAGAAGGAGGACTCTAGCCGGCGCTGTACTTCTGTGCGACGCTCCCCCTCGCTCCAGAGGCGAGCAGGGAGGACGTGCCATTGCCACCTCCCAGGGACAGCCAACCCCAACCCCTCAGACAGCGCAGACCGGCCGAAGGGCACCGCTCTGCCTGCGCGGCTGCACGACCTCGGGCAGCGGCCGACCCACGCCAGCCCGTCCGAGCAGCCGGCGCAGGAAGCGGCCTCAGTGCTTCCCAGAGCTGCACCCACCGCCCGCAGCGGGGCCTGGGGGGTCGCGCGCCTGCCGAGCTCAGAGCCCCGCGGCTCCGCCAGGCACCTGCGGGCTGGGGGGGCCGAGGAAAGCTGCGTTCGCGGGCGAGCGCTCGGACGGGGCCAGACAGTCGCACCGGGGCCGCCGAGCTCTGCCGGGCCCGGCTAGGCCCTGCGCGCTCACATGGCCCTGGGCCGGCCGGCAGCAACCCCCGGGTACGGCAGGCAGCGGCCCCG
>VXAL01001921.1:41991-106574 GCA_013399475.1 Chauna torquata
CGGGCGGCGGCGCACCGGGAGCTCGGCCCAGCGGCGTGGCCGAGCGCAGCAGCGACGAGGAGCGCGGCGGCGGCAAGGTAGGCGCGGGTCCGGGCGGGCGGGTCCGGGCGGGGCGGCCCGATAAGGCCCCGTCCCTGTGGCTCAGAAGGAAGCGGCGGCCCGGCCGGGCCTTCCCACCGCCCTCAGTGACGACGACGACGACGACGACGACGACGACGAGGACTCCTCCGAGAGCGACTCGGAGGACGAAGAGGAGGAGCACGGGGCCCCGCTGGAGGGGTAAGCGGCGAGGGGAGCCGGGTGGGTGCCACCCCAGTCTGGCCATACTGGCCTGTTCACATCCGCGGACACACACATTCGGCCATGAAGAAGAGCACAACTGCAGTCATCACGCCTGGTGCCATGCATGCCATCAGCACAGGCAGGCGGGACAAGCAGTTCCTGTCTGTACATACTCAAGTGGCCTAAGAGAAAAAAATCCACGGTATGACGAGCTGCAGTTATACAAGGGGGCTCCTTGGATGATATATGTAGAGTGTTTTGCTGTACAAACAAAAGGCACAGCTGAGAGTAACCCCACTGTGCGAGACTAAGGTTTCAGCACGCTTACTGTCTTGGTCTCAGCTGTGGCTGTAAGGGGATGCCTGAGAAAGAGCACATCAAGCACATCATACTTCTCCTGATGACTCCCCCTCCTTTTCTGTTGCTTTCAACCTCTAATACCATACACAACTCAACCCCCTCTGTGTTGTCCTAGTGACTGCCTTTTTGTAGATCATTTGTCCACCTTTTGATGTCCGCTATACAAGTCTTTATAGTCACGACTGTCTGTCCATCAGTGTAGTACTGTTTTGGCTAGGATGCCTATGGCAAAATAGGACTCAGTAGTATTTTTCACATGCAAGAAGTCTTTCTTTAAGTGAGGACCGCCTACCTAATGTTTCAGCTTCCTTCACAATTTTGTTGCACAGTTGGATCTGTGTTCATGCCTTTCTTTAGCCTGCTTCTACAAAAATTAATACAAATTAATCTTTGCATAAATTTCTCTTCCTTTCTTTAGTGACTACAATCTAGCAGATTACGACTACCTGCCAGTGTCTCCTGAAATTAAAGAACTCTTTGAATACATAAGGAGGTGAATTGAATGAGTTTTAGCCTGCTCTTGGCTCTCTTTTGTGTCAAGGGTAAGTTTGGCAGGAAATGTCAGTCACCCAGTGTGTAATGCTGTTTTTTTTTTCTCCAGGTACACTCCAAAGACAATAGAGATTGAGCACAAACTGCAGCCTTTTATTCCAGAGTTTATTCCTGCTGTTGGAGACATTGATGCATTCCTAAAGGTACAATATTTTCAGGTACCTACCTCCTGCCCCACAGGCTGAAACAAAATTGGTATGCGACTGGCAGTCAGGCTATACAGCCAAGTGCTCAGCCACATTGTCCTTGCAGCAGTAAGGTACCCTTGCCCTGCACTGTAGGAGATACTGTTATAAACACCTAGGAGATCACACTTGATGACACTGTGACCCAGCTGGTCACTTTGGTGACCTCCCACATAGTACATACACAATTTAAGGCAATGGCTGCCTTTTTCTTTGTCCAACGCTTTGTGCATTTCAGGTACCACTGTACTAACAACTCATATTTTCTGCTCCTTCAAAGCAGCACGCCTACTTATTCTTTTCAGGGTCTGAATTTCAAACCACAGGAAGGCTCTCTACAAAATAGCTCCAACCTCCCCTGCTCTGGACTCCCATAGAGAATACATTCTGTGTTTACCTGCAGGTCCCACGTCCAGATGGCAAGCCTGATAACCTCGGCTTGCTGGTCCTAGATGAGCCATCAACGAAGCAGTCGGATCCCACGGTGCTCTCTCTTTGGCTAACGGAAAATTCCAAACAGCACATCACAGTGAGTCACTGAGAGAGAGGAGGCATTTACTGCACACTGGCTAGGGCAAAAGCATTACACTTCAATCTCACTTTCATCTCTGTATGACTAGCATTGTAGCACCACTGATAACTTGGCTTTAAAATCAGAAAAAATAACTTTTTTTTTTTTTTTTAACCTATAGCTTTAAACTAAAGTGTATCTAAGCTTTGCTTCAGGCAAGTCAAGTTTTGGTACAGACTTTGGATCTTTATTTCCTTCAAGTGAGGCTTTTTTTTCCGCCCCTCTGCCTTCCCTTTTGGCTGTCACTATCTGGTTTTGCTGAGCATTTTGCTTCCCAGCTGCTCTTCTGTCTGCAGAAATCAGTTGGTATAGTGGAACTAGGAAAGAGAAAACACAGGGTTAATCTGGAGCAAACACAGGGTTTGCAAAAAAAAAACCCAACAAATAAAAAACAAACACCACAAAGTGCTTCCAGGTTTATATGTTTGTTTCTAGCAGCAGATAAAAGTGAAGAGCGTAGAGAACGCAGAAAAGAACCCCAAAGCCATTGACAGCTGGATTGAAAGTATCAGTGAACTACATCGCTGCAAACCTCCTGCCACTGTCCACTACACTCGGTGAGCCATTATGTCAGCAGAAGGTCAGATCAGTGGGAGGCTGGCAGCAAAGTCAGGGAGCACTGGGTGTAACTATCAAAGCGTCTCTAAGAGGGAGAAGGCATGCCAAGTTTCAGGGTAGTTGTACCATGCATGCATGCAGGACACTCAGTTTCCCTGGCTGTACTTCTTTCCCTACGTAATTTGAAGTAGTATAACAGCTAGCACATAACTTTCAACTTCTTGCAAGAAGTGACTCTGCAAAATGAGAAAATCTGGGCAAGTCAGAGGAGGCAAGACTTATCTTTACCCCGTTCTGATTTGGGTCTCAGCTGCTGTGGCACACCTCTCTTCCCAGACTGCCAATTCAGAACAGCCCAACCTCACTCCAAAGGAAGCGGTGGTTCCAGCATGTTCCTTTAGCCATAGTGCTAAGCACAAATTTAAAGCTTAGTCTTGTTTTAATGAATAAAAATGCCCAAACTGACACTCAGCAGCCATGCAGATCTCTCTAGTGGGTTAGAACGGAGTCTGTCCCATTCACAGCAGTCTGACATTGGAAGCCATTTCTGTTTCTTGCATGTAATCCTAAAGTTTCTGGTTTTCTTCTTCCCTTGCAGGCCCATGCCTGACATAGAGACCCTCATGCAGGAGTGGTCACCAGAATTTGAAGAGCTCTTGGGAAAGGTATGGTGTACAAGTGCTATGCAGTTAGCTCAGGGCATAGCATTAGAAACCATCTGACTTGAAACCTGGGTTTCTCTTCCACTTTGACTACTTTGCCTTCACCGTGGTCAGTTGAAATTTGTTCCTCACCATTTGTCTCTTACCAGAAGACAAGGGAGCAGCCTAAAGCCTGAACACCTAGCTGCTGCCCAGGTAGCCTATGTGCTCAGGCCAAGATTAGCACATGCTCTCAGGCCCTTGCTATATGAGAACTGAACTGACAACCCCCTTCTCTTCCAGGTGGGCCTCCCAACTGCGGAAATGAACTGTGACCTGGCTGAATATGTCGACGTGATATGTGGTAAGTAGGGGAGATCCCTTTCTTCCTCTCACTTTAAGGCATCTGATTGTCCCTAGCCCAGGAATTGCTGACAAATGGAAACGTTCAGCTTTGAGACACTCTGAGGTAACAACATTATCTCAGGCTGGTCCAAAGAGGATGTTTTGGCTGGCTGTTAGCTCGTTGTTATTTCTCTTCCATGAGCTTAGGTTCTGTCTGCTCTGCTCAGCAAGCTGATGAGAGTAAGCAGTCTCTTGTCTTCCAAGAGCTTAGGTAGGAAAAAAAAAGCAATTTGGTCCTTGTAGGTACACATGGTCCTTCTGGATGTTCAGGACAGACCAACTCCAGTCTTGTATACTGTTCACTGCTGAGGACACAAGTGCGCTGCTAGCCTGGCACTGTTATTAAAAGAAGAGATCTTTAGATGCAGACTCAGGCCTAAGTAGTCAAGACCATGTGTACTGGGTCTGGCTGGGATAGAGTTCACTTTCCTCACAGCAGCCCATACAGCGCTGTGCTCTGCACTTGTAACTAGAACAGCACTGACACCGCACCAGTGTTCTATCTACTGCTAAGCAGTGCTGGTACAGCATCCGGACTCTCTGAACCCCCCAAACCCAGTGGGCTGGGGGGTGCGCAACAGCTGGGAGAGAACATCACCAGGGCAGCTGACCTGAACCGACCAAAGCAATATTCCATACCATATGATGTCACGCTCAGCAATAAAAGCTGGGAAAGGGGAAGGAGGAAGGGGGGCTCTTGTTATGAACACGTCTGTCCTCCCAAACAACCGCTACGCGTATTGAGGCCCTGCTTCCCAGGATGTGGTCGAACACCGCTCGTTGACAAGAAGTACAGAATTTTTTTTTCTCTTTACTTCCACATGGCCTATGCTTTTTTTTCCCCCCTCTTTTTTCTTTTCCCTTTAATTAAATTATCCTTATCTCAACCCTTGAGCCCTTTTTTTCCATTGTATTTTCTCCCCCTCATCTTTTGAGGAGGGGGAGTGAGAGAGCGGTTGTGGTGGAGTTCTGCTGCTCAGCTGGGTAAAACCACCACACCATTCTCTGCTGCCTTCAGTAGGAAAGGGACCCTTGTGGCAAAGGCGTGTGCAGTCTTTGATGAGCAAAGGAGGAAGTAATTGAAGGCAGTGAGAAGTTCAGGCTTGACCGGCTTGACCTACCTACAGCAGTCCCTGCAGGGCAGTGTAGTCTGTTTGCTCTCAGGCACTTCTGCTCTTCTTTGTAGCTATTCTGGACATCCCTGTGTACAAGAGTCGGATCCAGCCTCTGCATGTCCTTTTCTCACTCTACTTGGAGTTCAAGAACTCACAGGTAAACAACCCCAGACAGGCACTGGTTGCTCAGCTTGAAACACTGCAAAGCTTCTGTCCTTAAATTTGGCCTTGCTGTGCTCTCTGTGCTTGTAAAGAGCTAGCAGACTATATCGTAATAGGGTCTAAAGAACATTTTCTAAGCTTCTCATTTCCCTAGTATCTCAGAGGCCCAGCACTGATATTGCAACATTACACAAGGAGCACTGCAAGCCTGGGATGCAGCATTGTTTAGCAATCCAGCTAAATCCAGATGCTTTTTCCCACTGAAGTCATGGTGACTGTGCTAAGCACAGACAGAGCATGGGTAGAGCGGGGTTTGAAACCCTAGAGGTTAGCGCAAGGCTCTAGCTGGCTGCTGAGCACACAGCTCATACAGTACTAAAAGTGGCTTGCATTTTCAGGTGCACATGTACTCTAATTAATGAGAGCCTGATCTTTGCACTAATGCATTCTTTTTCCTGCAGCATTTCAAGCCTATAGCTGAAGGAAGGAAGGCTAGGAGCCCTGCATCCAACACACCTTCACAAGTGGCAGAAGCGGAAGTATTAAGCTTTGCTTGAAGCTTCACATTAAACCCTTATCTCTTGGATCAACATCTGCTGCTGGACGTAGAGAGTTGACCAAAGCAACCTGTGAAGCAGCACACAGCATTTCAGAAGCCTCCCTTATTTTATAGATACTGCTGAGGTGTTCTGCATTCATGGAGTAGAATTTTACTCTTCACATTTATAACAGACTGCCTAATAGGTACATTTTGACTTGTCCCCAGGGAGTACAGCATTAAACTAGCTTTTCCAAATGACAGACTCTATGTGCCACTGATGCTGCAGAGCTGAGGCTCACAGTGTATGCTACAGCATGTAGGAATAAATGCCATGCTCTGAAACAAAACTTGGATTTACCCCGTGTGTTCCAAGGTCTGATGCACTCTGGGGTCTTGGGTCTCCTCTGCCCTTTATTACAGAACCCCTTTTTCTATTTTCCACACCCTTGCTGCTGCCAACAGCATCATTGCTTCCTTTCTGCTCCTTGTGCAGAAAGAGTCGATGAAAGCCAGAGGAGCCCATGAGTGGGAGTGCTCTCTGCTTACCTCTCACTGCATGCAGATGGCAGGGGGTGAAAAAAGGCATTTACCATGGACTCCAGGTGAGTGACAAGCTGATGAGGGCACTGCATGAAAATATAGCAGTGTTTGTACATTTTTTGCTCCCACTGCCTGTTTTAATGGAGTTCAGCAAAGAAAAAGAGGAGAAATAACTGGTGCAGCACCATACAGACACTCAAGTTTAGTTTATTGCTGTTGGGATGACTCCTCTCAGCCCCTGCCATGCTGCCTGCCCTCATCTGTCACTGCTCCAGCAGTGATGAACAGGTTCATAGAGCAAGCAGGCCACGAATCTGCTAAACCAAGGCCAGTGCTTGGCCTTACACAGGGAAGAATCACAGCACTAGCAGCTTGACAAAATCTGTCTATAAAAAGCTTTGATGCATTTTGATTATAATAGTTAAATAAAACCATGCGATTCCCAGAAGGACTTCCCTTTGCAGGGAGCCATACCAGCTTCTCCTGGGTCAGAACCTCGGCAACAGGTCCATCTGCTGCTGTGGCATTTCCTGGCCAACAGTGGTGGACACACAGGAGCCCTCATGGTGCTCCAGTCTCTCATCACCATGTTTCTCCCAGAGCAGCGGGCAGGAGCACCCCCCTGTGCAGCTTGGATTTCCAGGCTGTCCTGTTCTTGGGTGCCCTTCCCCATCCCAACCCACAGGAGGTGGGCCGGTCTCCTTCTGCCTTGGGTGACACCTACCACATGACAGCACACCCAGCCTGTACCTACGTCCCAAGGTGGCACCTGATCCTCAGCATGTTGAAATCCAGGCTTGCTGGGCAATGAAGCCCCAGTTCTGCCCAGCGGCAAAAAACACTTCACACTGGAAGTCAGGTATCTGCCAATAGCCAGAAAAATCAGGATCTGGTATTCGAAGGAGTCCTCAAAGGTCTTAGGAAAGCCAAGCATCCCAGGCCCAGGAAGGGCCTGAGCTCTGCACGGACACTTCTGTGCCTGCTGCCCTCGCCCCTGGACTTTGTCCCACCGTGGGACTTGCCCAGCCCAGTCTCACCAGCGCTAGTCTGTACAGCAGGTCCTCCATGAGAGCTGAGGAAGACAGGCAATAATCGGAACATGAGTGAGGCAGATGGAGTGTTTTTGGAGGACTCTGGTATTTTTCTTTCCCCTCTGAAGTGCAGGTGTGGATCACATGGGCAGCCGGGTGCTAGCTGGGGTCCAGGGGAACCTCTGGGGGCAACAGCAGCTAGTAGACACCATGACACGTCTCACAGCCAGATCTCATCGCTGCTTGTACTGGGCACTTTGTAGATGCGCCCAGCCACTGGGAACCTGACAAAACCTGCAGGACAGACAGAACTCATTGCCATCACCTTCCAGGGCAGCTGTGGAAGACAGCATCTCTGCAACATGGCTTTTGGGGCTCCTCGCCCACCTGCACTCCCTCACTGAGGTTGCTGAGAACCAGGGAATTCTCCTGCCCTGGCAGGGTGTGCTGCTCTCCCTTGGCTCCTGTATCCCTGGGATCAGCTGTGGGGAAGGAAGGGGGACACAGCAGGGTCTTCCCAGCCCACACAGGACCCATACGCATCGGGGCCTCACCTCTGTCCTCCTGCATGAGCTCTCCAAGGCGCAGGTCAGGTGGCAGGGACCTGTTCTCCCGGGACAGGCGTGTGCTTGGGGGCTGTGAGTGCTCGAGGCTGCTGGGACAAAGGTGCTGGTTAAGTGGGTTGCGGCACCATCCCCACACGCCCCTCACTCCTGCCCCAGGGAGGGGGTGCTGTTAAATAAGGCACTTCTTGCTCCACGGGGAGGCGGAGAAACCAGGGCTTACCTGGGAAGCAGCGACGCAGGTCTGGAGAGCCCTGCAGGAGGGAGGGTGTTGGAGAGCAGCTGGGTCCAGGGCTTCTGGACCCAGCCAGGGCTGAGCTGCGGGCCCCACGTGCCCACCCCGGGGCTCCCTCCTGCTCGCCCCTTACCTGGTGCCTGCTTGGCCTGGTGGCGCGCCAGGCAGGCAGCAAGGAAGCCCAGGCCGAGCAGGGTGCTCAGGGCCAGGGCTGAGCCCACAGCAACTCCCAGGAGGGGCAGCTCCACACGGGCGTCCAGCAGACCTGCACAAGCAGCATGGCTCCCTCAGCAACCTACGTGCCCTGGGCTCTGCGCCCGTCCCTGCTGCACCTACCTGGGGGCAGGAGGGAGGCAGTGGTAATGCCCAGGCTGTTACCAGCGGTGACGGAGAGGTTGGTGGCCATGCTGCTGAGGTGCACACAGAGCGAGTGGTTGGCAAGCCTGGGGTAGCGCTTGGCATCCAGGAGGAGGAACTCAGATGCATTGGCCAATACACGCCCATCCTGGTCCACCCAAGTGATGCTGGCAGGTGGGTTGGCTTGCACCAGCACAAAGAGCATCAGGAGGAGCCCACTGTCATTGACCTCCTGGTAGTGGGCATCTGCGTGCAGGATCTCTGGCTTATCTAGGCAGCAAACACAGGCAGTGAGACAGGAAGGAGGGATGGGCCAGATGAGACAGGGAGGCAGCACAACTGGGAACAGGATTTGCCCCCAGTCTCAGTGGGGGCCAGGAGCACTCATTAGCTGTGGTTGCACAGCACTGAGATGCTCCCCCGCTACTGCTGTGACAGACACGGGTCCTGGTCTGGCTCCAGCCGGGCAGCAGCCCCATGCACCTTTCCCGTGCCTCCAGCCAGGGGTACAAGCAGGGCTGGCATCGCAGGCCTTACACTGCACATCAAGGAGGACGGAGGCATTGGCGGTGTCCCCGGAGACTGGGTCAGTCAGGGAGCAGTTGAGCTCACGGTCCATGCGCCGGGCAGTGATGGTGAGAGTGCTGGCCGTGCCTGCCACCAAGCAGTTCGCCTCCTGCCTCTGGCCGTTGAGGTACCACGCGAGCATGGTGCCAGGGGCTGCCCGTGGGGCCCGGCAGGTGAAGGCTCGGCTCTCCTCCTCCTGCAGCGTGCATGTGGCCAGCGCCTGCCCGTCGATGGTGGGGCCTGGCTCCCCCAGCCCTGCTGGAGCAGGGGCATGTCAGAGCCGTGGGGGGCTCCCCCTACCCGGGGCTGTGCCTGACCCTGCCAGGGCCTCACCTGCCATGCAGAGTGCCAGGAGGCCGAGCAGCAGCAGCAGTCGGGTGAGGGCAGCCCCTGGCCAGCCCTCCGGGCACCCCATCGCAGCTGGCTGGGCTCAGCTCTAGGAGAGAGGCAGCTGGAGCGGGGACATGGGGATGTCCCCTGTGCTGGGCCCCCATCATCCTGGCATGCAGCATGGCCGAAGGACGCAGCTGGGCTGCACCTACCTGGAGCATCGCTGCTGTGTCCTGCCCACCCCGCAGTGCAGATCTGCGCAAGGGCCTGGCCACACAGGCGGAGCAGGGGCGGTCCCCAGCACCGAGCATCCCTTTCCCCTGGTTGCTGCAGCTGCTGTCCCCAAGCAGGATGAGTCCTGCGCAGCTGCTGTGGCCCCGGGGTCAGTCCCGCTGCACCACGTCTGCAGCACACAGGGGAGCGCCCAGAGGCCACTGCGCCAGGAAGGAGCAGGGGATGAACAACTCCACGCCCCCACCTCCCTGCTTAACTGGGGGAGCTCGGCCCCCGCGCAGCCCAGCCTCGCGCATGTCAGGCTGCCCACCGCGGTGGGACTGTTATACCACAACCACCCACAATGCTGCAGCTAGAGACCTGCTGGGCAGACAGGGAGGTTTATTTGGGGCGTAATAGAGCTGTGACAAAGCCGAGGTGCAGAAAGCTTTCCCCACGGTGGCCCTGGAGCAGACGGCAGCTGTGTGCTGCTGCCTCTGCTGGGCTTTAAACCTTTTGAGTCCTCAAAGGCAGCCCTGTCCCTGGCTAATGGCCGGGAGGAGGTGGGGCAGGGGCTCCAGCAGCTGCAGCCTCAGTCGGTGCCAGCACCGTTGGGGTTGCGCAGCCGCCCTAGCATCTTGCAGAGCATCTGGTTGCAGAGCGCCGAGTAGGGGTTCAGCAGCACCAGCTGCTGCCGTGCGAATGCGCTGCCCAGCCGTGCCGCACGCTCGAAGTCACGCCGGGCGTCCTCATCGCGGGCCTGAAGCCGGTGGATCAACCCACGCTGCACAAAGCTCTGGCAGGCGGCGTGGCTGCAGCCCCTGCCCAGGCGGATGGCGGTGTCCAGGTCCCGCAGCGCGCCTGGCCGGGGCAAGAGGCAGCAGGGAGCTGGGGCGGTCTTGGGAGCCAGCCAGGACCCTGGTGCCTCGCCCCCCCCCCCCCCAAGTGGCTGCCAATCGGCCCTGCATTCCTTACCTGCCACATCCCCCTTGAGGCGCAGGGCCTGGGCCCGGTTGTTGTAGCCTGATGCACGCTCAGGAAGCAGGCGGATGGCCTCACTGAACCGCTCCAGGGCCGTGCTCACGTCTCCAGATTCAGCAGCGGAAACTCCCTGCAGCTCCAGGTCCCGGACTTGCTCCAGCAGCTCTGGCACGAAGGCCTCCTCTGTGTTGCGGCAGAGGCAACGGTCCTTCATCCTGCACCCTGGGGATGCCCATGGACCCATCCCCATGTCCCTGCATGCCCGTGCCCCCCTTGGTGCAGCCCCAGCCCCAGCCCTGGAACCTCCACATCCCTGATAGACTGGCCCAGGCACCAGAGTCTGGCCCCAGAGAGGCAGAAGGGACCTCGGCCCCCCAAGAGACCCGGGGTGGGGGCCCAGCTGGAGGAACAGAGGCTGCGCACAGCAGGCAGAGCCTCCTCCCCTGCCCATGGCAGCGCAGGGACCTCCCTGCTGATGGGAAGCTACCAGCAGGAACCTGAAGCTGTGTCTGCCTCACCTTCCTCCTGGATGTCCTCTTCCTCATCCAGCCCAGGGACGTCCCCAAACGGAGTGCTGGGGTTGAAAATGGTCTGCAGGACAGCTCTGTCGTTCGCAGTGGCCATGGTGCCGCGCGTGCTGAGGTGCCTGCAGCGAAGCCCCAGCAGGTCTGGAGAGCAGCCACCAGCAAGTTAATGTTCACCCCACCGGCACCGCTCACTCATCCCCATCCTATCCCAGCCCAGCCATGGGGCTCCTCCACCCCCTGACTTGGCCAATTCCCACAGGCAACAGCCCAGCTGGAAAACCCAAAACTTCCCAAGGTGACCCATACACAGCAACTGCAGCACACCAGAGACAGAGCCAAGCACGTCTCCACCAAAAAACACTGTGGTCCAGGAGCAAAAGGAAGTAGAGCAGCTCTGCAGCCATCAGCCACCAACACTCATCTACCTGAGCTCTGGCTGCATGCCCTTGGGCTTCCCGTAGGCACCTCTGTGCCTTCCCATCCGCAAGCGGTGCTGCCAGGCCCCGCTGGTTATGGCCCCGGCCCTGAGCCGTGTGCCACCTCCACACCCCTAGGGCCACGCTCAACTCTGCTGCCAATGCCTCTGCAGTCACACAGAGGTGTCCACCCATCCCCATCCTTCTCAATCTTGCCATGGTCGGCATTTTCCATGCGCTCCTGGACTTCGCCGCACAGCGTGTTTAAGAGACACTGGTCAAGAAGCCTGGGCAGTGCTGCCCCTTCTGCAGCAAGCAGAAGCACCTCCGCGCAGCAACGCGTGGGCAGACCAACAAAGTGTGTGCAGGATGAGAAATACCATTACTGACTCGGGAAAAACAGCTTCCAAACTCTCAGGAATAAACCAAGAGCAACCCTCTGCAGCAATAAACTTGACATGTTTATTAATTAAACTATCACTTAAATAAAAAAAAGTGCATAGAAAATAAACATGTTTAAAAACTCCTTTTTTTTGTTTTTGTTTTTACAACTATGTACACTTTTTATTTTTACATTCAGTCTTTTGCAGAGCTTTCGGCATTTTTTTAAACTATTAAAGTATTTCCTTCTTCCCTGTGACAGGGAGTTAACACTGATGTACTTTAGACACATTTCCTTTTTTTTTTTTTTTTTTTTAAAAAACAAAACAGAAGCTTGGAAGAACACAAGAAAAAAAGAAAAGACTTGTTATACATGATAAGTTGTCAAGAAATGTATTTCTAGAACATAACCTTGCCTTTGCAGTTTTTTTTCTTTTTTCTTTTTTCTTTTTTTTTGAAACAATTATTCACCTACCTGTATTTACTAAAGAGACTGTTAAGTTCAATAAAAGAAACACCACAAGTATAGTTCTCGGTTGATAGACAAAGCTACTGTACCTTGTTAAAAAGATACCAGGAAAGCACAGAGCACATTTTCCCCTATATGCAGGTGGTACCCCAACATTCATAACCAAAAAGAGAGGAAAAAAGGAAAAAAATCAAGTTGTACAAGTACTGACTGGTAACAATAAAGGTCAGGAAAGCCCTTGAGCTGCCCATTCCCAGGCTCCATCTCGTTTTCCAGCTCTTAAAACCAGGCACGCTTGCTGCCTGGGACTGACAAGGCTGCTGTCCACCCGGAAATGCACAGCCTGATTTTTTCCTGCCTCTGTTAGCAACTGTAACACAATCCTTATCTATAGTGTTAAGAGAATTAAAAGCCATGGACCGATACTGAACTAGGCTTCATTACACGGTGCATTACTATATTAGTTCCTATATATATTGTATTTATAGTTATAAAAAAAACTTGCAAGTGTTGAGTGTGGACCAGTAGTATGGGTTTGAATGGCATGATTCTGCACAAAGACCATCTCACTGAAGAACCCGGTATTGCTTTGAAATGAAAGAAAAATAATAAACAAAAAGATACCCAGCCCTTTGCAATGACCCGCTTTTCCTTTAAAAAAAACTGGTTTGTACAAATAAAAATAAACGCCTTAAGGTTCCATTTTTTAGTATTTTCAGATAACATGATCTGTGTCAGTCCTTATAAAATATACATTCATATACTGGGAAGCTGTGCTGTGCTCACCATTAGCCCGGGCAGGACAGGGTTGAAGGGCATGCAGGCCAGCATCTTACAGGCGATAGACGGAAAACATATGCACTAGCTGCCAAGGCTTCTCCCTGCCTTACTTCTGTTTGTCTGAAAGAGAGAGTCAAAACCCCCATGCTGGACCGTACCGGCTGCGAGAGCAGGACGGGGAGCCCAGGGCGCCCTGGCCCAGCCTCCACAGCAGCACAGCTCAGCTTCTCTGATTACAGACAGTTTCACTGGCCACAGCGGCGCCCGCCAAGGCAGCCGCCACAGGTATAGCAGCAAAGCAAACAGCGAGCTGGGTCTCCACCGGACCCGTTTGCTCGACCAGTCCTCGCAGGAGGAGATTCCTGGTGCTCAGGTCCCGGAGGAACTCCCACAACTTTCCCTCAGGTTTCCTAGCCACCCCTCCCCATGGATTTTCCCTACAGGAGTGGCTTTGGGCAGCGTTTCCCAGCCAGGGCCCCCTCCTGCTCAGCACTTCCCCTCCCGGCCCTGCAGCCGGGAGCTGCGCTGACGCTCGGCACACGAGAACGGAGCTGCCGGCTAGGGATGACGCACCCCCTCTTTAAGAGGGAGCGGTGCAGGCAAGAAAAACGTGGCTGAGCCGCACAACTCGCATACAATTCTTGGGTTTAACCAAGGTGAGGGCTGTCCCCCATCACTGCTGTCAAAACCAAGAAAGAAAAAGGACAAAGAGCAGCCATGTCTGATGCAGGGCCAAGATCCCCCCTAAACGTGCTTTTTGGCCTTCTCAGGGTATGTGCGTTCCCAACCTGTCAGTGCATCAAATCATTGCAGTAACAAATGCAGCTTCAATTTGAGTCTTCTTTAAACAGTTATTACCAAATAATAATCACACAGTGCAATAAAGAAAGGAAACCAGCAGTTCCTGACCCTGTGAGCGCTGTATTTCATTCCCAGGTGAGAGGAAGAGGTCTTGGGGCCTGAAGAGCACAGATAAAGAACGGAGTGTGAGATCATGAGTGCTGGGGAGTTCCGTCAGTTCGGTCCATTTTCCACAAACTGCCGATGCAGTTTCGGAGTAGCCTTTCAATGTGCCAGCTCCCAAAACTGCTACTAATCTACCCACAGGGACAGTTTAGAAAAGCAAGGGTGCTTCACAGTTTAACTGCTCCAAGGAAAAATTACTCTTATTTCAAGAGAGACACTGTGGGACGAGGAGTGCACATGTGGGTGTGTGCCCCAGACTGCCCCAGATGGCGGTGAACCAAGGCAGGGCTGGGGTCCTATTGCTTTGCTAGATTTCCACAGGACCGCGTTTTTGCGTCCAGAGAGTTGTGAATTTAGCTAGAGAAGAAAGCCAGTCTTTCTCCATGGAAGCTGGAGACAAAGCTTCAGACAAAGCAGTGATGAGTGGCAGGCTGGGGATGAGACTGGCGGTTGAGTTCAGGCAGAGGGGCAGGACCTGTCACCTCTGCCAGGACACCCCAAGGCACAGGGAGGTGACCATGTGGCCAGCCCAGGCTAGAGGGTGCCCCCTTGCTGCCCCCCTCAGCTGGGACAACCCCAGATTCATCCAAGCCCTCCCCACTTCAGGGACAGCTGATCTGAGTGGACACAGCAGGGTGGGAAGTCATGCTTCCCACAAAAATGATAATTCTGAATGCCAAGCAAAAGAGGTGAAGTTATTAAGGGTCAGTTTTCTCTCTCTTTTTTCTTTTTTTTTTTTTCTTCCTAAAATACACACAGGATACTGGTGTGTGGCAAAGCAGAATCATGCCTCCTGCCTGGGGGCATGAAGAGTTGTTCAGATACAGTTCCCACAAGTCAAACTCTTCCTAACCTGGGCAATTCTCCCTCCTGCCCCCATCTTGACAAGGAAATAAAAGTTTAAGGTCCAGCCAAACCTCCCAGAAACAGTTACTGAAGTCAAAAAGGCAGAACAAGATTAAAAAATAAAAATAAAGTGTATCCCTCTCTCTGGAGAAAGGATCAGACTGTGTCCAGCCAGATATTTCCTATAACCGTCCTATGAAAATAAAAAAATTATTAAAAACAGATTCTTTTAAATTAGGATAATACCACTGTTTAAAAAGCCTCGTCATAAGTGCTTTTCCCTATGAAGTGCTTCTCATAGAAAAATATACAAAATATATTTACATTTATAAAACCTTAAATACTAAACTGTAAACAGAACAGAGTAAAATCCAATGTCTTAATTTGTTAGGCTTGGGGCTTTTTCTTTCCCTTTTTTTTTTTTTTTTTGGAGGCGTGGAGCAGACCCAAAAGGGAGGAGGATTTATGTTACTTTAACCAGGACAATAGTGTCTTTTGATTCACTTTAAATAAGCTTGATTCTTCAGCTACTGCAATTTCAACTGTGCCAATTGCTAATCTACTTCCTATGCATTTTTAAGTGCTGCATGGACTACATGAGGCTGGTTAGTGTTTGGCCTTGCATTTTCAGAGAATTTACACTCCATTTTGGTGCCTCTTCCTGTGCCTTTCACAGAAGATTACAAAACTACATCCCGAATATGGGTCACGACAGGCATGTGCCTACAGAAGTCACTCATTTGTCTCTACATCACAACCTAGGACACTGTTCAATGAGGCTGAGCAGAGCAGCTCCTATGGAAGCCTCCACAGAAGTCCCTCCTAGTTCCTGCTCTACAGCCATAAGCAGCCAACAGTGGAATCAGCTCCCACCGCTGCTTCTCCCCCCAGAGACGTCTGTCCCTCAGACCAGCCCCACGGTAGTAGAGACATCACTGTGGCCAGAAGAGCCTTTCAGTCCCTAGGCCAAAGGAGAGAGGCAGCCTCCGAAGACAGCATGGGAGAAGACTGCTTCCCTCCTATAGAGCAGGGAGAGGTGCTGATGAAACAAAGCCTTTGCTCAATAAGATTTACAGCTCCATAACTAGTTGGCACAAGCCCTTTCTCTGCTAAAGAATGCCAGGAATTCCCCTGCACTCCAGCAGGAATTTCAGAGTGAAACACTATTCAAATCCCTCTCAGTTTACTTACGGCTGCTATATGACCCTCTCCCCCATTCAGTCTTCCTGGATTAAAACAGATAAGCCAGACCCACACGGCGCACCAGGCCACCTACCCCACACAGTATACCAACCAACTCACAAATAGTGTTTTGGAGATGCATAGCACAAGGAACCACAGACACGTACAAAGTTCTCAGAGTAGCTGGTTGGTAGGATACACTTTCTCTCCCTAGGAGAAAAGCACAGTCACATACTGTGCTATTGAAACTTATGACACAGCAATAGAATGAAAACAAGAACTCCACATTCACCACTTTGAGCCAAGAGACAACAGAGGGATGGGATCCATGATCACTCCCCTATACTTGGGTCTGGGTCTGTCTTCCCTCCCCTCTCCCACTCATTAGCCCCATTCTGAGAAACAAATTCTGGGGGTTGGGGCAGGAACGAGAAGAGCAAAAACATAATCACATTGAGGATCTTCTCCAGTCGCCCGTATCTTTCATAAGGGTAAGTGTGCGCATGTGAGACATGAAGATGTGGACTCTGACAGAGAAACACAGCCGCCAGTTAGGTCTCTGAGCCCAGCTGATCTTCATTCCTGCCTCCATCCTTCCCTCTCCCTTGTGAATGGCAGGGTAGGGACTCACTATAAGCTTTGGTTCGCCCCAGGCCCTTTAGGGCTCACTTGCAGCTCATGGAAGTTCTAGTTTAAAAACTTCCTGCACTTTTTGGCGCCACAGTTACAGGGCAGTTTGTTGCTGGCGTCTTCAATGGGGAACTTGTAGTCATACGTGAGTTCTTCCCCCCGGTAGATTTTGCGCATGGCGAAGATGACAATGTGTTTTTGGCCATCGATGTTGATGACCCGGGAGTAGCAGTTGGGCTCGCAGGAGTGATTGATGAAGCGGGCTGCATTCCCATGCATGGTGGCATCCACCACTTCAGAGTCGTCAATGCGGAACATGTAGCAACCGATCCCCTGCACACAGAGGACAGAAAGACAATTAGGCCAGGGAAGTGAAGAGATAGATAGCTACTCTAATGGACAGCTTAGCTTATTACTGCAACATGGCAACCAAAAGTCAAGTCATTAAGAATATCTGCAGCCTGTCTTCATTTGTCTTCACAAGCTCATCCTTGAATTATTTCATCCCCTCACCCTTTGGATCTGCAATGTGAAGACCACACAGATATCCTTCCCAGCCCAGGGAAGAAAATAAGAAATGACTCTAGAGCTCCAGCAAGTACAGGAAATATCCTGAGAAGTCCGTACTCCCAAATTGTGATGTTTCAAATGCAATTTGCACATGGCCTACACTTGTCCTACTTTCACAGCCACTTCGTAGTTCTCCCAAACTCCTCTCTGTACACAATAATCTCACCAGTCACATCTGGCAATAATTTCTTCCACCTTATGTATGTCACTGCTTTGCAGTTTTGAAAACAGTTTTAAGACACTAATACAAATGCTTTACTCAAAGCATTTGGGAAGTCAAAATATTAAGCAGCTCCTTTATTCTGTGGTTATACTTGTCCTGGCATTATTTAGACAAAATGCTTCTGTCAAGAATGACAAAAAGGGTTTCATGAAACAACTGCAATTTGTAGCAGGGAGGCTGCTATATAACAAGGAGGGTTTAATTTAGAGCTGACTGATCAGCCTCTTAATTTTGTTCAAGAGCTCTGGTTTACACTCATCTATGCTGTGAACCCTCAAGCTCTGATCTCACCTATGACACCAGTTCTTCCTTTGGCACAGAGCAGATATTAAACTGTTTAAACTTCTCTACCTCTCTGAACTGCAAAAATCAACTGCTTTTTTTTTNTACTCAAAACTTCAGCACATATTTTTGCCAGTGTTACTGAAAGAACTTTAATCCCAAAGCCTGATTAATAACCAAGTTCTTTGTCTGATATTTCCTTGGATGACCACATGGGAAAAGTGGATTGTTATGCTTTTTAAGAAGTTCTACAAAAGCCCTCAACTCACCTTACTGTCATAGTACTTCTCTCGTTTGTCAGTGAGGATGGAGCGAATGACATTGCCCGAATATTCAATCACCATCTCACCTGCATCAATGTTCCTTTTGCAGAACAGGCCCCGACCATGGATGGGAGATCTAAAAAAGCAAGAGGATAAGAGAATATTTCAAACAATACAAGCGAAACTCTGAAATGCAGGACTGCAAACACTGCAGAAAACAAGTTATTTCATTACAAGGACAACAGCAGTATTGTTACACTTATGTAACATAATGCCAATGAGAACAACCCTAGATCTCTCCTGTCCACTCTTGAGCAAATGCCTTGGTATCACCAAGGTGAGCCAGCAGGAATAAGTACTTTGTGCTGAGGATTACTTTTCAAATATATATCTTAAAAAAAAAACAAACACCAACCCACAAACATGCTTCTTCCCCTCAGTTTTGCAGTCTGACTTCACAGGTTTTCAGTTTTTACCTCTGTCTCCTAGATGCCAAGTTTAGAGTACCAGAAAAAAACCACACCTGTAGACCCCAACTGCCTCCTTGGAGGTCTTCTTCAAGTGTCGGAATCGCATGGGCATTGGCAGATCCATACTAGTTGCCCTCCTAGAAAAAAGAGACACCACTAAGTGATGACCTTTATTTGAGAGCCCATGCCATATATTATCTGGGATAGTTTCCAAGACACAAACATTCAGTCACTGTGACACTGCAGGCCACTGAGAACACAATCAAAATTAATTCAGTGTAATATACATGTACACACATATACACACACTAAATGTAGAGCTGTTCTTACTTCCATAGCTTAACTCAAACAAACTCATTTTTGCTAACCAGCAATCCTTTCTTTCAATGTGGATAATTTCCTCTCTTTTATCCTCAAATTTTCATCAGAATGTCTTACATTAGCAGGGAAAAGAAACATTGAAAGGAAGACTGGTTTGGTTGGTCTCCTTCAGCTGTCAGTTCTCTTGCTATTGTAGGAGCCTCCCCTGTATTTTCTAGGGCTTGGTAGCGTTTAGGTTTTAAACACCACCTCAAAAACTACAACACATAACTAAGCCTAATCTCTTAGTTTTAACACCACAGCATTATTTTCCCCCTTTAAACCTTTAAGTCCTGCTGCATACCGGGCTGATTTCAGTTGTACTTCCTCCTCTTCCTCATCATTTGGGTTGTATTCTGGTGGTTGTCGGTGTTTAGATGCCAAGAAATTAAACATATCAAATGCAGATTTCCTGCAATTTAATGACATCAAAGGAATTTTGAGTTACTAACTAAAAATAATTTAAACATTTGGTTGCCACAACTGCTTGACATGTTTATTGCCTTACACCTTCTCTATTCTGTCCTCTCTCACAGCTTTCTATGCATCAGGATAATGCACAATACTTTCTGAGAACTGTGAATAAAGGCATCAGCCAGGAAAGCTTTGTTAAACAAAGCAACAGACAACAAAACGGCACAGAAAAATGTGCAGACTCAGAAGATACAATATAATTGATTTACATGAGAAAGTGGCTAACATTTCTTTTTAACAGAGAAGTCAGTGCTCTAAAGATCTGTTGCTTGTGCTCTGCCATAGAATTAATCAAGCAAATGGACCATTAACCTTAAAAAGGACAAAGCTCACACTTGCCTCAGGTGGACTTCGGCCCTAGCAGAGCCATGTGGATTCAGAGGGGGTTCATTGGCCTCCTCTGGTTTATGAAATCTGAACTTGTAGTTGTGGCAGTGCTTAGCTCCATAAAGTTGCTCAATCAGAAACACAACAGTATCATGGATAATCCCCAGCATCCTCAAACCATTCACACCTGGAACATGAAATAGAGCACAACAGTAAAAATGAAACAAAAAAAAACCCCTGACCATGCAGACTATAAATGGGTGGATACAGCAGCTCATTAAACACAACTTTTGTGCTATCCTGCAGTTTTCACAGAAGCACTGTATTAGCTAGTTCGCTCTACACAAGAAATTTAAATCACTTGATTAGAGGAAGTTATCCTCCATAAAAACAGTTGGCAGCTGAACTAAAACTCTTAGGACACTGAACCCTAAGACACTCACAGAAAGACCTGTTTGTTCTTACAGATTCAAAAATGAGCTTAGCACTGGAAATTACCTGCAAAAGATAGCTGTTTCAGGCGGGCATTGGAACGGGCTTCTTGAACTTTGTCAGTCAGTGACTTCCAGGCATCTGCAGTTACACAAACAGAAGACAAAATAGTGAAAGAGTATCCAAAGCACTGTGCACTGAGTTATTTCATTACAAGGCCACATTACACGCCAAAACAGATGTCTTGCCATGTGTCTATTTGCCATGTTTTATCAGGTTACCAGTGAAACAACCTATCATTGGTAGACTTCTATGTACATGTGCAGTATGCTGTTTTCTAACAAAATGTTCATACTTAAATAAGCTAATCAGATAATATGAGGTTTGCATTGCATTCATGGACCTTAAATTAAGATCTTTGCATCCCATTGTTTCCATGCTCTCCAAAATTCACTGTGGCATAAAAAGAAATAAGCTTCTTCAGCAATTGCTCTGGAGGAAGAGTCTAGATGCCATACTGTCTGATCTACACTGTTTCTTGACAAAATATGGTTCAACACCATTGGTCAATTGAAAATGGGACAGTGATATATATTTTTCAACAGAATCCAGACATTGCTAGAAACTAAGATTGTTCTTGGGCTGTAAATCAGAAGAATTTTTTTTTTAATCTATAAAAACAAGTAACAGATTCTCAGAAGTATAATTTTACTTTTGGCACGGAAAGTTAAAACCAATACAACAAAAAAGTACAGTTCTCACCTTCAATGCTTTCTGCACAGATTTGAAAGCCGTCATCACTTGAGATCTCAAAAACCAAACCTTTCTTTGGTTTCTTTTCACCGAGACACTCTTTCCTCTTTTGTTCTTGCTGAAGCCAAAACATAAGGGGGGAGCTGAAAGTGCTCTCTTCTTCCTCAATACCTTTCGAGCCTGAAAAAGACAGAAGCAAGTATGAAGATGGAAATTAGGTAGAATGAATTTTTTCTTCCCCACTGGTTGTTCCACAACTGAATAACTTACTTACTGACTTGCCTTTTGACCAGTAAATATCTCTAAGAAGAACCTACAAAGTTCAAATTGCAATTTCACTAATGTAAGGACTCATATACATTTACAAACATTTACATCTTTGTGGAGAGACAAAATTTGTTTATACTGAAGCCGCTTAACAACAAATCACGTAAGCAGCTTTAAAACAGTTGTTACAGGAGAACCAAGTTTCCACAAAAGTCATGTTCCACAAACGCTGATTTGCAGTAATGAGGAAGAGCAGAAAAAAAACATTATTTTATATGTGAGAATGATCCATGCTACTGCAATTGTATATAAATGACACTGGACTGTGAATAGATGAAAGACAGCAATATACATTTCCAGATTTACTTTGAAACATCCAAAAAGTGCCTTGGAGCTCTTATATCTAACAGTCATACTAAAATGTGCTTTCTAAGAACCAAGATTTCAAGAATAGATTTTACTCAAAGGAAAACATTCTAGATAGTGTTGTAGTAAGAGTGTAAAATCTCAAGTACTGAAACTCCCACGAGCTAAAAATAGAGAAAACTATTTGTGCAGATTTTATTAATAGTGAACAAACCTTTCCTCCCTTCAAGGCATGAATAACAAGACTATTAGCTCTGAGATTTTTTTCTGCGAGAACAAGAGAGACAAATCAGAATGACAAAGTACTAATTTCCCAATCCTGGAGAATCCCTAGACTTGGTGCTTTTGAAGAAGCAACATACCTGTGTTTTCTTGTTCATTTGCTGAGGTCTGTGTTGATTGAGGTTCTGGGAGGACTGCCATTTGCCTTCAGAGGGAAGTGAAAATGAAGGATACTTAATAGCCTACTTCATTTCATTTTTTCCATGACTGAACCAGTGTTAAATAAGCTTACGGTTGTTTTAGCTTTTTTTGTTTGTTTGTTTTTAATAAGAGTGCCAAACACACTTTTTAAGTTTCAGAATTGTTTTCTGGTGTAGTATTACCTGCTTCTACCAAGAATTGTCCGCAGTGCTATTTCAGAGACGGGGGAAAAAAGCCGCACTGCACAGTAATACAGTGAAATGCTTTGCACAAAACAGGAGCTGCAGAGATCAGTCTAAGCCATACCTTTCCCTATTCGCTCCATTACAGTAAAGCCTATATGACACCTGGAAACGTATTAGTTATGAGTGGCCTTGTTCCCTACTCCAGTTTCAGCTTTGTAAAGCACATACTGTACTCAGGCTGCAGAATTAACTTTGGTGGCCTCGGAAAGTCATGGGAAGACAGCAAGCAGTTATCCAAGGCAAAGCTAATCATAGGGTATTTATTCTGTAAATCAAGGGCTTTTATAGCTATTAATCTAGTAGCCTCACCAGCCCTGAACAGTCACCTACAAAATCCGGGAACTAGACGGAGATTAAAAAAAAAAAAAAAAAGTTTTACAGATCATATGTTCTAACATCAGTTCAATTGCAAATGAACAAACAAAAAGATTCTACTCACTAGCATTTATTTTTGTGGTATCTACCAGTCTGCAGGTAGCAGTCTAATTTAATACAATCTGTGACCTGCTCTTTTTATTAGTCCTATTCTGCAATAAGGTGTATGTTAATGTATGATCAGCCAAAACTGTTTGAGTAAGCAATAAGCTTCCCACAGCTATATTCAACTTAATTTAAAAGAAAAGAAAAAAAAAAAAAAGAAAAAGAAACCATACTGAAACTAAATGTAGCTGCTCTTTCCAGACCAAAGGCTCCCAAGATAATTTGGTTAGCAAAGACTTTTCGCATTCTCCAAACAAATTTCTTTAAGTTCAAGTCAGCAAAACCTGAGGGAAAGGTGTGTTTCATGCTTACCCTGCAGACTGGCCACATTGTTTCTGTGATGGCTGATCTATGCTTGCTGCATCCTGCACATCTGCCTTCACAGCAGGAGTCCTGGAAGAAAAAGAGTTAGGAACATTCGAAACCACTACCAAGTCATATATGCCATACATGAGATTAGAAGGCAGTAATAGATCCGTTGGGAGTTGTCACAAGTGATTCAGCAGTTCAGCAAAACTACAGAAGCAGTAACAGCAACTGCTCCTACCAGATGAGAAAACAGATCACACTTCCAGCACTACATGAGATTCAAGACTTGCACTTAAAGAGGAAGGAGTAGCATGAAACTGGTTGCAAAAGAAACAATTCTGAGCAACCATAAGCAATAAGCTCGGGGTCAAGGGATGCACAGTGGAATGCTGATACAGCAAACATTTAAAACCTAAAACAAATTGGCAAGTATCAGCAACAACAAAAAAGCTATTTTAAAAGGTTAAGCTGCCTAAAGAGCTCTGGATCAGCTGTTTAAGAATCAGACTTACTACAAGATATTGAGATGATCAAGTAATCACACAAGTGACGTGTGATATTTCTCAGCTAACAAAAGATGGATGCTACTGTATTTTAGTACCAGCAATCATTTTAGACTATTCTCTAATGCAGCTAGAATTGAAAGTAAGCAGTCCAATATCTTTGGTGTAATTGCTGGCAGAGTCACACTAAGAGACAATATTAAAAAAAACTATCTGGTTTTGCATGTAAAACATAGACCAGCAGTTCTTATTCTCCCTACAGATCCATATTTCAAAGAGTCGATTCAAATGTCATTTTAATTTAAGGTCTGGAAAATAATCCTCTACTGTAAGAGACTAGTGCACTCTCTGCTGTTCTGACAAAGACAAGATCCAGAGTCTCCCTGTTCTCTCAGTTCCTCCCCAGTCCCTCTTGCCTGTAGGGACTAAGGAGGAGGGAAGAGGAGCAGGAAGAATAAAGTGCACACTGGAGAGGCATTACGTTCACAGAAATAAGCATGCAGTATAAATTCTATAATCAAAATGACCAAGGCAACACTGTAACAGTGCATCATTTTGGTGCCTTAGCACACTGCTAATAGTACAATTAAAACTTCCAGAGCACTTAAATACATTAATAACATACAGGAATAGAACACAACACCCGTCTGAGTACCACACTCTCAACTGATATATCTAAAACACTCTTTAATTTGCCAGAGGTGTCAACAATGAATAAAAGTCCTCCTAACCCCGATCCTCAAAGGCTTCAGTTCTTTAGAGATCTGCTTTCCATTGACAGCTGAGGTTTTTACATTAGAAATTATCAAAAGGCAAATCTGCTATAGAACTAGTGCAAGATTCTTTCTTACACCGTTACAAAATCTCACAGACAAGCAAAGCAAACACTTCTCTTACTGTGTAGCTGAGACTTGGGGCATGGCAGTGGCCCCTCTGTCAGGAACGTGTGCTTCAGAGGAACCAGTCCACATGTGAGAAGTTTTGTGCTTCTTTCCATTCCCTTTCTCTAAAGACGGCTGAATGCGTTTGATTTTTGGCTTCATTTTTGTGGGACCGAGCACAGAGCTACTTGCAGACTGCTGACCAGATGATGGGGAGCCTCCAGGAGATGCTGAACTGGCATGCATCATAGATGAGGAAACCTTGTTTTGTTCAACTCCTGTACTGTTGGGAACATCAACCAGCTGTGGAAAGCTTGACAACTGAGTTGTTGCTGAAGCCGCACCAAGGTCTACCTGTGAGGAAGCAATCCCGGTTTTGCTGGCTAAGAGTTGCGTCATATGTTGAAGCTGGTAAGAGCCTTCTGGGTCAGTAGATGACTGAGCAACTGTCATGCTCATACTCTGTGCTGAAGGCAAAACACATATGCTTGATGCAGCTGTCATTGCTGCTGTAGATGGAGTTTGTGATGTTCCTAGTTGCGAAAACATCCCAGAACCTGATGGTAAAGTCATGTGCTGCTCCTGAAGACCAAGGCTTTGCTGACTAGCTTTGATCAAGAGGTTGCTTATTGAACCAAGGTCCCCTAATAATCCAGGGCTAGTTAATGTTACCGAACTTTGTCCTAAAACATGGCCAGGAACTGACCCACCAGTAGTAGGGGCTGCTGTGGCCTGCATGGATACCACATTCAGCACTGAGGAACTTGATGCTAGCCCTGATACAGGCCCCGTTTGGAGGTGACTAGCATCTGGCCCAATAACGCTGGGAGATGTGCCAACTGCAGTAGCAGTCCCACCTTGTGGGAGCAAAGAGGTTTGCTCAAAATACATTACTCCAGACTTGGACCTTTTGATAATATTGGGGACAGTTCTATGGGATGTTGAATTTGCAATGGTTCCCAAATCCAATGGGTGGTTGGAAATTTGGGAAGGAGCAAAATTAATTAAAGTCATGTTGGAGACCATATCAGGTGGAGCTATAGCAGAAGGGGTTCCAGAAGGAGCCAGCTTCTTATTCTTCCGTGACTGCAGACGAGATATCGGCCGTTTCTTGCCCAGGGCAGCAGTTGGTGTAGAAGCAGTGGTACCAAGGTCTGTCCTCTGACTAGCTTCAGACACTAAGAGCTGAGGATCAGGGGGTGGCTGCACACCAATAAGAAGACCTGGCGAAGGACTGCCAATATTTGGTGGGAAGCCAGTCTGAGTGGCTGTGGAGAAGGGATGTATATGCTGGTGATGGGACATGGGCAACAATCCTTTGCTAGTGGGAGGAAATAACGACTGAGATGAGGGCAAGCTTGGATTTAATCCTGCGGTCAGCGTAAGCCCACTTCCCATTGGCCCCAGCACTGAGGCATTAGTCTCCATTACACTCTGTGCTGAACTAACAGAAGGTGTCAACTGTATCTTTTGAGTAACGCCATTGGGAAGTGTTTGGAGGACATATAGTGGCTGCATATTTTGATTGACTACAAGAAGTTTTTCTGTGGCTGGCTTGAGGTGGGGTGGCGTTGTCTGCACTGCAGCATTAGAAATTTGAGAGGGGCCAGGACTGTCTGTGGAACTGGGAACATACTTCTGGTTCTGCAGGGGAACAGTGGGTGACACTGGCACTTGGATACCTGGAGTCCCACTGTTCCTAGTTAAATCCTGGCTGCCGCCATGTCCTTGCTCTACTGGGCCGCAGGGCGGGCTGGCTATATGCTCTGCATCTATGTGACCTTGGATGAAGTGGTCAGGAGTCATGTGTCCTTCAGGGCTTGGGTCTACTCCTGGACTCAAAAGAGCTGTATCGCTATCACTGGAGGCAGATTTTTCTGTAACTGTAACTCTTTTTTCCCCAGATTCTGTGGATGGCAAGGCAAGTATTGACCTCTCTCCCGAAGAGGACAGTGAAGACTCTGAAATTACAGCAAGTCTGTTGTGATTTTGGCTGGGCACTGTAGGGCTGCGAGTAGTCAGAACAGAGAGATCAGAAGGAAGTTCCAATGGTAATTCAAATTGTTCCTCTGCTGATATGGAGGAAGAAACACTGCTATCCACTGGCTCAGCTGTTGGTAGCTGTTGAGAGAACACCTCAAACAAACCCATATCCTTGCCACGGTTGCTATCAAGACCTAAACCTTCTCCAAGTGTTAGAAGTTCAGATGATGACGACTCTGGACTTTCTCCTAATGCCTGCATAGATGGTGTATTCTTCAGCACAAAGTCCATTATGTCTGAAGGGAGGATGTTTCCACAGTCATCACTGTTGTTATTGTCAGAGTCAGATTTCAGAAGTTCTGTGTTAAAAGTATCCAGTAAGTTCTTATCAGAAGGTGTGCTTGCATGAGGCCTACGGCCTGTTTCCAATGAGCTCAGCTGAGCTTCCAGAGAATCTTGACCTTGTGTTTTAACCCTGCTTACAGGATGGCAATTATCAATCTTTGGATCAGTTTTGTGGACAGCAGGGCTCTTCGTGACTTGTACTTTCTCTCCAGTTTCTTCAGTTCTATCCAGCTTTAAGTTTTCTGTTCCATTTTCTTTACCACTCCTTTTTGTTACTTGATTTACTTTTCTTGTTGTGGCTGTGACACTCGTATCACTTTCAGTCCCATCATCTACACCATCTAACTGTGAGATTTTTGGAAGATCACACTGCTCCTCCTCCCTGAATAAGTTATGGGGTGCAAGCCTCTCCTCAGTGTTCGAGGAAACCACTGTTCTAGTAAAATTATAGTAGTACAAGTCATCTTCATCTGATGTACTCAAGTCATCTGCACCATCCACTTGTCCTTCTGCAGACCGCTTCCCTCTCTTCTTCCCAGTTGAGTTACTATAGAACGGAATGTCTTCCTCGCCATAAGACCTCACACCGTACAGAGGAGTCAATCCAAAGAACATATTAGATCTGGCCCGTGCACTTCTCCGTGGATACCTGCGCTTGTATGAGCCTTCTTCTTGAGCTTTAGTTCCGTCCTGAAGCATCAAGTTGTTATCTTGAACAGGCAAATTTTCATATGCATTATTCTGAGATTCCTGGGTTGGTGCTTTATTTGGACTTCCCTGAACTACAGAGTTATCTTCTGGGCTTTCAGAAGTTGAGGACGGCTCTGCTGAAGTGGCCAGTTCTGCCCCTGCAGACGGAGGTTCAGCATCACTTTCTTGCTGTGCAGCTTTAGACTGGTTTTCACCTTCCATCTTGAGAGGAGTCAGAGTGACTTTAACAGTGCGTTTTCTAGGTGCCTGTGATTCCTTAGAGGCCACTTCAATTGGCACTGAGGAACCTTTAGACAACCCCTGTGAAGGTGGAGACTTCTCACTAGCTTTTTCAGTGGGAATATTATTACATATCCTCTGACTAATTTGTTCAGCCACCAAACCCTGATTACCAAATTCTGATTTCAGATTTCCTTCATCACTGCCTACTGCTTGACTTGAATCTGTAAGAGATTTCAAGGAGTGCTTCTCTTTAAAACTCTCTTTCACTAACTTTTTCCCCTTCTGACGCCTGTCTCTAGAGGCAGAAACTACCTGCTCACTTGCTGCAGATCTGCTATTTACCCCTGCCGACTTCAATGTCTTTGCATCCATCTCATCAACCAAAGTAGTTTTCTCTGGCTGTACTGGTTCCAAGTGCTGATCTCTGTCTTTCCTTGGGCCTCTCTGATGCAAAGATGGAAAGGATATTGTTTCTTTGGAAGAAAATGATCCTGAAGATTCTTGAAAGGTTCCTATTTTAACATTTATTTCTGTGCCTAATGAACTGTTTGGTTGACTGGACATTTTGGAGTTTCCTCCAGAAGCAAAACTATGAGCTGAATAATCTGGGTCCTTTGAGGTCAGTGTTTTCATCTTCTCTCCCTTTGAAGGCGCACTTTTGGCTATCAAATCTGAACTACTAGAATGTTTTACATCTGTAGACTGAGATACATCCGGCTGGTAAGTTTTACTTCCACTTGTAGCTGCTGTTTTCTGGGAGCCTGAACTGGTAGAGCAGCTTTGAACTGGAGCACTTGTGGTACCTGAATTCACAGATCCCACAAAGCGGTCAGTATTTTTTACACTCAGTTCATGTTCTGAAGAGGACCCTATGCTGGAAACTGAAGATACACTGTGCCTGGAATAAGTGTTCCCAGCTCGGGTAGGTGAAATCATCCGGAGTTTTGATTGCTGCTGTGATAAAGAAGAAGTGCTGTGTCTCCTAGAACCAATGCTCTTAAGTCCAGAGGACAGTAAAGGATCTCCTACTGTAACTATTTCATGGGTCACTGGGGTAGGACTTCCTGAGAAAATAAGGAAAGGAAGACTGTCAAGTGATCTGAATCCTTCACAATCAATACATACCCAATTCCTTCATACACATTAAAAAAAAACAAACAAACCAAAAAAACCATGAAAACCCTTCAGCCAAATAGCATTAACATAATGACGACACTTGAGATACATATTAAAAACCTGATACTGTCAATCAGTATTCACCATGTAGAGCTGACAAGTCTGTATATCAGGGTTCTGTATCTCAACATTAGATACGAATTTTCAAAATTAGTTTTAAACAAAATGCTACTCATACAGAAATATTATGTGACCTAAAATATTGGATTTACAATTCTCTCTGACAAATATCAGCTGAGATTAAGTCCCTAACTTTTATTACAGCTCTTCCATATTGCTACTATAACATTGCCCAAACATTGCTTCCTTCATCCCAGAGAAATTTTTGTTTCAATTGTACATTTCTTGACAGGCCAGCTCTACTGCATATTTTTCAGAACTTTCCTTCCCTCAAACCTATTGCCATTTTCCAGTTTCTTCAGGAACAGAAAACTAAACATCACAATCTGAATAAAGCCAAAAAAGACATGAACCAACCAAAAAAAAAAAAAAAATCTTATCTCCAAAACAAACAAAACCAAAACAAAAATCAAAGTTAACAGCACTTGAAATACCTGCAGAAGGTAAAGGCCTAGAGCCAGGAGATCTCTGTGTGGATGGATAACTCGGTGTCCTGATCCTAAGACCCTTTGAGACCACTGGATAGTAACAGGAACTGGAGGTCTGAGAATGCATGGGACGATCTGGTGATGGTGGGTTTACAATTTCAGGTGTATTTCTGCTGTCTTTGGATAGAGTTTCTGTTGTTGCATAAAAGAAAGACAATATAAGTCATTACTGAATCCTAAAAGCCATGATCTGATAAAGTGTATATTGCTATCAGGTTTCACTTGGGCAATCAGGGTATCTGTTAAATAAATACAAAGTCAAAGATTACCGCTTCCTTGCAATCAGATGGCTATTTTCTTTTCCCAAGAACATTTTCAAGCACTTACGGCAAGAAATATAATTAGTGTAGGAATTATGACATACTTTCTGATGGCTTCATTTTTTATAGCACTTTGCCTTGGGACAATGACAACGTCTTTCAAGTTCCAAGAATGCTCATAACATTAGTAACAATAGGCAAGTATCCCACTGCTAAACCGCCCCTCTCTTGCTCTCTTTCACATCTAAACTTACCCTGCTTCCTTTTCTCTTATCAGATTTGTCTCTTCCCTGTTCAGAGACTAAGTACTTGCTGAATGTACTGAAGGACTGACTAGATGAACATAGCCAAACGACTCTATTCTAGTCTTGTGCAACAGATTTGTAAATGCAGATGTTGCAGTACTTAATACCTAGAATTTCAGTGACTACTGGATCTAGAAATTACTAAGTGACCTTGATACTGCCTATACTCAAGAGACACTCTTTATGCAACACCCATCACAGTTGCAATTAGCAAACAGAGGAGTTAAACGTCTAAGCAAAGCAGCATCTCCATTAAAGAAATCGAGGCTTTGAGACCTAATCTCATTCTAGGGTAGCACAGCCAAAACACACAGCCTATTTGCACTGAGTGGGTTTTGGACAGCGAGGGGCCTAACTGAAAGAGTAGTCTTCGGAGACTGCTGATGCATTAACAGATTCAGTGTCACAGGTGCCTAAAGTTTACCTTTTCCTATCTGTAATTAGAAACAAACAGAATAAACATGGAAAGCAATATTTAAGAATACAGTAATCCTCAGCTTACATATTAAATTCCATTACGTTTTAATAAACTTTCAGATTCTACATTGAAAATGATGGTGGCTGTACAAATTTTAAACATCTTCCAAAGCCTTATTTTCTGGGAACTGAAAAGGATTTTTTGTTTGTTTGTTTGTTTTTTAAGCTCACCTATGGGTATGGAAAAAGTGGTTTGGAAATAGAAGCAGCACAACACTACTATTCAACATGGTATCTAAAACCCCACAAATTACATACCAACACTGACACTGGAATTATGATTTAAAGTTTTAGATCATTAGAAAAAGATCTCAGATCTGTAGACTAGAAAGCACTACTACAGTAGTTTCTGTTTGGCTCCACTTTTCTAAGTTACCAGCACTGGAATCATGAAGTGGATTCTGTCCAAATCAGTTTGAAAAACAGAAGGTCCTAATTACTACCTGACTTTCTGGTAAGGACATACTACGGCAAAAATATGTAGAGAATATACCTTCAGAAAGTCCTTAATTACCTGTAAGGGGAACTGGGCTATGGGCAATTGTTCTGTTATCATCATGTTCCACAGTGCTGTTGATATCAGGTTCTATGACTGGTGGTCGGCATTCCATGATCTTGCAGGTATACACACAGCGTTTCCTGGCATCTGTTGTGCTCCAGTACACTCTGGAACACCTGGAAGGTAATTTAAACAAAATAATTTACTCAACATTCAAGTAAGCCTCGGCATTCTTATTTTAAATTTCCAGTTTCTTGAAATTACATAGGGTAAAGGCTTCTGAATATCATAACATGCTGCACAGCTAGCTTAGTCGCAAAATTTCTGAACAGTTTATGAAAGCTACAGTCAATTTCTACATATGTTACTTCAGTGTTGGTTTGGCTTCTAACATAGTAAAAAGACATCATCATGAAACAGCTTATACTCACTGATAGCCAATGGGAAACAACTTATCTTCACAGTCTGAGAGGTCGTTCAGAATTCCTAAACAGTCTATTGTCATTGAACCTAAGCAAAAAGAGGAACATACAAGTTCCATGAACAAGGTTCCAGCACCAAAGATGGAACAAGTATTCAGAGACTAGATCTTACCAATCATCATGTGGATGTTTTCTGGTTCCAAGCCACTAAGAAATTTTCTTCTCAAACTGATCCCTTCAAAATCCACGAAAACTCTCCTAAGAACTTCAAACCCATTCTCAGGAACCACCTGGAGAAAGAATCCACAAAAACATCTCATTAACTTTAAAGGAACCACTATAAATATGCTATACAGTCTGTCTTACTGGATCTTCAGTTTGGTCTTCCACTTGGTTTTTGAACCATCACAGAGTACCACCTGCAAAACTTCCTCATGCCAGTTAAATCACTGACTTCTTTTTAACAGCACTGTGGTCAGGCCTTCACTCATAAGGAACATATTCAATGTTAACTTTTCAAAAAAATGCTTATAGTTATAAGGCTGTACACACTTTCAGTCAAAGCAATGTGTGAAAGAAGAATCTCACCTCTCCTTTGATCAAGTCACGATGCCTCTGGCAGTAAACCTTCTTATCATCCAGAAAAACACAGTTCTTGGCTCGGGAGCACATGAAATGATAGTTACTTGTACAGGAAGTGAGGCAGCAGCCTACTGTGGCACCTGACTTCTGGCAGAACTCACATCTCTACAAAAAGCAAAAGTAAAGGTAAAAATTAATTTATTCTAAAATCAGGCTACCCTTCTTGTCAGTTGTTTTTTTTCTGCAGTGGTAGAATACATATACTCACCAGCTGCTTCCCCCTTATCACAGCCATGTGCACATTTTTCAGAGAACCGTCATCATCTTCAAATACTTCTGCTGACCATAAAGCACAGTTCACATGTGTCCATTCATTTTGGCCAATATAGAGAAGACGTCCAGCATCCTAAGGAATGGGAGGAAACCTTTTTTTTTTTTCTCCCCCCTCAAATGTTCCACAAAACACAACAATGCACAAAAAGCCTAGTAGTAACTGCACTGGATTTAAACTCTCCCCAAAAGAAAGTTCAACAAGCCAGCATTATTTTGAGTTTAAAAGATAAACATTAACGAGGCAGAGAAGACTACAGCTAAGTACACATGATATAAAAAGCAACCTTAGGAAGCAAAAAAATTAAATTCTATTCTTACACAAATATGTCAAGAGGCTTCAATGTAAGCAATGCACAATTCACATAAATGTTGTTACTTGGTGAATTTCTTAAATGACATGCCTAAAGTCGATGCCACACTACTCTCTAACCAGAACAAGTGGCAGCTACAGGTTATTTTTATTTCAAACAAGACATACCAAGATTTCAAAAAAACCCACTATCCCTCAGAATCAAGTATCCAGCCTATTCACAGTACCAAGTCTATAGTACCGCTTAAGTCAGCTACTATCAAAATGCGTGTGTGCCAGATACTTACATTTGCGCTATCATCACCGTATTTCAGGCACAACGCACACTGCCTGTTGTCTTCTACATCTGGAGGTGGATTAAGCTCAGGACTATCTTCTCTGCTTCTGTCAGAACCTTATAGTTAAGAGAGAATGCTTTTTATTCTTGAAGGTCAGGAAGGCCAAAATTTATCTGGAAAAATTGTCAGTAAGTAAACACGACAGAAGAGCTAAACAGCAGCCTGAAATTTCAATAACCAGCTTGTAAAGCAAGGGAAAGCATGCATCTGCCTCTACACAGCCTTTGTTCTGGGGAAAGAGAGGCAGGTGAAAATGTATTTCTGGACCCAAGCTCAGTTCAAAAACATATCAATACGTAACAGCCTCTGAATGATTTCAGGTTACACAGGTCTCCAGAATTCTTCAATCACATGCAGAACTAATACCGCCTTCTCTTTACTGTTAGAGGGTTTGAAATGAAGCACTCTGGGTTTGGGGCTAACAGTGCTGCAATCTATTTTCTTACTAGAGATAGGTGGTGTAGGAGGATGTAGAGGAGTCGGTGAATCTGGCTCTCCAGGCCCTTTGGGTTTTGGAGCTGGAATGATTTTCTTCATCAGAGGGGGCTGTTCAGTGCGGTTGTTCTCTTCACGCTCCTGCCACTGAGCATAATTATGGTCAAGCGAAGGAGGCAGCACTGCATTCGGCAACATACCACTGCTGAAAATGCAACAAGGAGTCAGCTGTCGGACCTGGCTACACCAGATAACCTTGTGCACTGTATACTAGCACTACTTACATTCAATATACAGTAACAACTCATGTGGACTTACAGTCCACACATGCTCTCAACAAAGGCTATGACCAGTCACCTAAATTTTAACGTTTGTGATGCAGCTGTTTCTTTTGAGGATAACAGATGCAGGAGGGTCACACCAGATGAGGNNNGGGGGGGGGAAGAAGGAAGGACAGGACTGACAAGCCAACACACAATATACTCAGTTCTAAATCACACTTTTGGTTTCTCTGCTTCAGAACAGTGAAATGTATACAAAATCTGGGAATGCAATTACTGTTTTACTTCTTAAAAACAACAACATCATAAAAAAACCAACCCTACAAACAGGCTCTCTTGATACTTTTTGCTTGGACAGCTGGCAAACCACAGGGTGTCACAGTCACACACAGAACAATTACTTACTTGCTTGTTACTTTATTTGGCTCCCAAAATCTGGACTTTTTTACACTGAACCATGGAAAAACACGCTCCATTTGCTGAAAGAAAACATCATTCCATTAGAAATGTTATATGACATACCTAAAAATTCAAAGAAATTCTGCCAAGATCTACTGTAAATGCACAACTAGTAAGATTTTATTAACACCAACAACTCTGACAAGGTATTATTTTGTTCTTGGAAATATCCATGATGGACACTTTGAATTCCAACAGCTACAAACAGTGGTATGATACAAAGCAGATTTCAAAATAACTGTAGTCCTGCTCACCCGAATAAAGAAGGACTTGACCATGCTATTGGCTTTTTTAACTTCTGGCTGCCCTCCATCAGAATTAATAGCTGCTTGAATTATCTTCACAATATCATCACTAAAATCCAACTGCAAGAAAGCCATAACATTTTGTATCAGTAGGATTGTCTCCTGTACAGCTATATCATCCACTAACTTTTAAAGCACCAAATAAGCTTCCAGATGACTAGAAGACTGAACCAGAACACTGACCTCAGAAGAAAAAGAATTTGGCTGTAAAGAAGCAAGCAGCTCTGTGTATTTGCAAACTGGCTGGCAGAATTGCCACACAAACCAATCCATTATTTTTCACTTCTTTCTTCAACCAGGAGTTGGCTGCTGACAGATCTTAAATCAACTACACTAGCTACCTCATAAGGATTTGGCCAAAGTCTAGCAACAGCATGTTTGCAACGGGACTTTGCAACATACATTCCTCCTCAAGATTACAGGCTCTGTAGGAGGAGGAGGGAGAAGAAAAATAAATAAAATGAAAATTAAAAAAGGCCACTCCCTACAAAGAAAACTGATCTGGTCAACGTTAGCATTTTATATAAATGACCCCTAAAGAGATTACCCCTGCAAACATGAATTAATTGGTTTCCTGATAACTGACTACCATCAGTGATATTTGGCTAGGCTTTTTCCTAGAATCTGCACACAAAGGATGACATATCCTGTTTCCACGAACATAAATGACTAAGATCAAAAGCAGTTTAACCAAGTGTCGCTGCTGGTTAAAAAGAGGCATGCAACAGTGTAAATTACATGTCTTTGGGCCAACATTAACATGACTGCCAGCTAGAATTATTTTTAGCAGTACCTTAACCTGTTTCTGGTTCATAAAGAAAAGGCTTAAGCATGCTCAGTTATAAATACCACAGGTCATAAAGCAGTTCATAGGACCTATTATTAGAACGGAGCACTAGAACTCTGACGTACCACAGAAGTGTAACCTCCTTGATCCATTTTTCTTTTTACTCCTTCCAGATCCAGAGGTTGCTGCTCCTCCTGTTTACTGACTTCTGTTAGGACAGGGGGATCGGGACCTTCAGGAGAGCTTCTGGAAGGGATACTCTCTTCTGTCTCAGGATTTAAATCAGGTGGTTTTGCTGCCTGTTAACATCAGCAACCAGACACACATTGGCTATTGAAGTGTGGCTGCTACTTACAATGTATTCCCCTGCACATTCACAGGCACAGAGATTCTCATTAACATGAAACAGAGGAGACTCAAATTTTGAATTCCCATCCAAAACACAGGGACAAAAATAAAAAGATCTTAGCCAGCTTTCTGCTGCCGACCTGATCACACATCAGGACAGTGATCAGCTATAAGGATCAAACTCATTTTTCAGAAGTCTTATTTCTGAATATGCATTTCAAGACTAAGATCCTGTTCTTCTGTCAAAAATGCATTTTCACTATCACAGACCTAAATTGCCCCATTTCTCGAATAACTTTGCCACCTTATTTTTTCTTTTATCCTCAAAAGTCGTAATGATAGATACCCACTTCTATGTTTCCATAGGAATGAACAAAAATAAAAAAAAAAACATGTACTTTGATTTAAGTACAACAAACTTTTGCAGTATAATGCACAGCAATACCAGAATTCAACTGAATGCCAGGCAACACTTCAGGCCAGACTATATTAACAGGAAATGAGGCTTCAGCTTACCTGTCTGTAACGCAGCAAGTGGCTAGTAGTTCTAGAATTCAACAGGGCTGTTAAAACCTGTTTTAAAGAAACCTGCAGCTCCTTTTCCAGTGCAAGACGCCATTCTGCAGGATGCTGTTCTGTACAGTTAATGCAGGTGTATGCTACACTCTCAGGCAAGTTAGAGAGTATCTCATACATTTCATCTGGAGACAAAAAAAAAAAAAAAAAGAAAACCCTTCATGTAACAAAAGCATCTTGTGCAACTCGTTGAGTGATATTGCATTTGAAACGAGTCCTAAGCTTTCAGGATGTCACTGATATTAGTCCACTCTATAGGTATTTTTCAAGCAGATCAAAACAGGTGAGGGTGTTAATGCAACACGGAAGGAGAAAGGTCTAAAACTGGATTGCTTTGGTCTACTTGCCGCTCCGTGTTCTTAAGGGCTGAGGAGATAAGAATTTGCCTTACCAGAAAGGTTTTCACATTTGGAGTGGACCCAGCGGTCACATTTCCCACACTGCATCATCTTACTCTCATAGTCATCATCATCATAGCATTTGTCACAGAGAGGACAAAAATTTCCTGCAAACAAGACATGATTTTATCAGAAGTTCAACTGTCACACACACCTCAAAGGCTAGATGGTTACTTAGTAGTGTGCTAAGAAAGAAGCTCTCCGAAACCAATACAATTACATCTACTTTCACAACACTGAAATCAATGGCCACAAAAATAACCTGCCTGAAAGACTGGTTACCCATTTTTTTGTGTGTGTGGTGTGGCAAGACTAATAAAATACTACATGAATTAACTTTACAGAGTAAGATGAAAATGACAAAGATGACATACAGGCAAGAAATTAGGTGGAACAGTCAAGACTTTCTAGCCTGAGATTTTTTCCCCCAGAGTGTTCCCTCCTAGATTCAAAGACCTCACGTACAGTAACTAACACAAGAAGGAACAATCACTTTACAATAGGAGATTTGCTGCTTTTAAAGCAGGAGACCTTTAAAATACCTTTTTCTACAAGTGCTACTTGAAATCATGGATCAACAGGTCTGAAATAATTGCTTTATATGGCATAGTGCTTATTTCTGGAAGCCTCAAAGTCTCCCAGTAGAACAGAAGTGACTTTTGTTATGCACTGTAAAACCCATGAATATAGCTTTCCTACACAAACTATTACATGTGCTCCGATTCTTGGCACCAACACTAGGTTTCACGCCTGTTTGTACCAGTGACATGCTCACCAGCCCCAGGCCCTCATCTTAATCTACACTGACACCGTCTCATTAGAAACACAGCATCTGAAAAGGTACCTGCTGTAAACAATTACAACTTTACATACCTTTAGCAAAGAGTTTGGCACAATCATGACACAGTGAAAAGTCGTGAGACCACTGCGCATCCCACCCTTTGCCTGGTGTTGTTGATCCACAGCTCTTGCAGCGAACACATTTGGTACATATCTGGAAGAGGGATGTGTTTGGCAAGAATTATTTGCTTTTATCCAGTGGTTTCTATTCTTTTGTACTAATGATACATTTCATAGTTTTATTATTTAATGAGTTCCAAAAGCTTATACAACAGAACAAGGAATTTCAAATACCAGAACTTCCACTATAAAGAAAAGCGCTCCCTCTGTTTACAGTAAGATGGTGCTGGTGCAAAAAGAGGAGAGGGAAAAAAAAAAAAAAATCAGAGTATAGTTGTTCTGTGCTTCATACTTGCACTTGAGAAAATATCGCCTTTCCCTTCACATAAGAAAGCATATGTAGTTATGGCATTTCTTCTGACCTAAAATATGAAATCTCATTTTATCAGTTTTCCAACTCTGAATACAACGTAGTAGAAAACACTTAAAAACTACTAGCACCAAATACACTACAGGCAAAGCTTTTGCACTTGTTTAGAACAGAAACTTGAAAGACAGAAAGTAGGACATTAATCCAAACTGTCTCTCAATACCACTATCAACCAGCAAGTTTGTTAACAAAGTAAATGCTTCCATTCCAAAGAGCTGCTTCCATGCTCTGAGATTATGATCAGAAGAATTACTACAACTAAAAAAGGTGTAAACCCTTTAAAGTCCTGCTAGTTCAAAACCCACCTCAGTGAGAAGCCTATTCCCAAATGTATCTTCCAATGCAACAGGTCCCCTTCCTTAAACTGATAAGCCAGTGCACTGGAGCAAGTCAACTGCAGCACTTTGGCCCGTAGCGTTATATCTGTTAACAAGTGAATTACCCAAAAGAGAAATCTCAAAAAACCTCACCCAAACTTTCTTTTTCTTGGTTGGTTTTGTTGGGTAGTTTGGGCCCAGGCACTCAGGGTGATAGCTGTTTCGGCACTTGTTACACTCCAGCAGCTGCTACAAGAATAACGGGAAAAAATATTGGAACAGAAACCCTAGAAAGGACGCAGAATCCTGGATATTTTCATTTTACATTAGATCCTCTATTCACGGCAACAGGCAAAGTTGCAACTAAGTGACTTGAGATAAATTTGCAACCACGCACAGCAGTCTGCACAGTCTGCATTCCACTGCCTCCTGTCCCGGTTACCAGCTGAGGGTTAGAGCGAGAAGAGCTCTGGGAGCAGCGTGGGAAAAACTGGCTGGGTTGCCCGGAGGTTGGGGGTACCTTGGTGGCCTGGTGCTGTCTCCCACACACGTGGCAGAACTTGCATCGACGGCAGCACCAGTTTTCCAGCTGGTCCTCCAGGGGCCGCTCGCTCTCCTCTAAGCAGAACTTGTGGAAAGGCTCACAACAGACCTGACAATACACAAACTGCAAGGGGGAGAGGGAGGTTTTAGCAAGTCAAAAGCTTTTTCGAATTCCCAAATAAGCCCACCTGCACTCCAAACTACTTTTGATCCTGCCTTACAGCTGACAGTACAAGGATATCTATCAGTGTATTTTATGGGGGAAATTGAGCGTGCACTGCAGATAATCTAAATACATGCCTGTTTACCCAGATTACACATCTAGCACCAAACAGGAGTCTGGTACCTTTTATCCACATGTTCTGAGTACTGGTAAAGGCCTATAGGCCTCTTCAGGATTTCCCTTCCTCGCTGTAACACAAGCCAACCACACCTGAAGAAACATTTAGTGGAGAAGGAAGGGACAATGCAGAGCAGAGACATCTTTCCCTCTGTTTTGTTTAGATGGCCCATTTGAAAGCTCTATGCATCCTCTACAAGGCTGGACATACCACAAAAAAAAAAAAAGTCCTTAGGGCACAAACACTGCAGGCTCAGAGAGGACAGAAGAATTGTTTGTTCACTTGAGCAACCTGACTGAGAAGGGGATGGCTCCACATGCCACTGGACCTTCGTAATCCTCAAGTGCACTGATGTTCGCATGCAGAACTTAACCCCATTTTCTTTGAGTATGGTTCACTAATCATAATCAAGCCTTTTTTAGAGTGCTAGCATCACCTTCTCAAAATTTTCAGATCAGCTGCCCTGGGAAGACGCCTATCTTTTCTTGGAAATGCATTTAACAAAATATAAGCCCAAATTCAGCTGTTTATACAGCACCAGAACCTTGCCAGTCACAGTTCAGTAATGGTCTGCAACTCTTAGTAGCTACAGACATACCTGGGAAAATCAACATTGCCTAACACCATTTCAAAATTATTGACGAGCCTTTCTTATTTCAAGTTAGCAGAAAGCAAAGCCACTGCTTTACCTCAGCTGTGGGATTCCAAATTACGTGTAAGAACAGACGCAGGGGCTCTTGAAAATGCCATTCCTTACGTTTAATAGAGTTCACTTTTGAACTAAGCACCACAGAAGTTCTCAAAGTGAATTTAAGTACCTTCCATTTTAGTATACTAGGACAGAGTTTAGCAAAGACAGATTTACAGATATTATTTTAATTTCTTCTGGATTAAGGTCCTTATACATTTTATTTATTTATTCATTTGTTTTGGTAACAACATGGTGCTGTAACTAAGTCATCAACAGCAGAACACAATGCTTTACCTCCACATGTCCACTGCTGGCACAGAGAAAACACACCACCCTGGGAGTAATAGGTACCGAGGTCACGATGCCTAACCCACCCATCTCCCAAACATTCTCCACTTCACAGTCCTCCTGAAAGTACAAAAGGATACATCACCATGCAGAATAGGAAATATAACATCAGTAAAAAGTGCTCACATTGCTGCTTTATGCATTCTGTGCCTGTAATTAGGTGTTCTAAAACAGAAATTACTTTAACTTCTACCTTGGTCTACTTTATAGTGTATATTGCAACAGTCACAACTCAGTGCTGTTCTGGCCAAGAGAGCTCAATAATACACTAACCTTCTCTCTATAAAGAGTAAGCCTAAAAAGTATGACAAAGTTTTTCACAATTGCACGATTATTACTAAAAATGAAATTTCAGAATAATTATACTTTATTAAAACTTCATATTTGCATAAAACACTTATGAGATCTCACTATAATCTCCAGTATTAACACTTATATATGGACTGAAAAATTATTAGGAAAATATTAATTTTTATTATTTCAACACTTGTTCAAAAAATAAAATACATGATTTATCAGTTTAAAACCCCAGATATACCCAAAGTATTGTGAATTACAAATTACTAACATTTTCCCCAAATCTTGTTGACTCAAGTTGAGGTAAGGTTTTATAGTTCCATCTTAATGGAATAATTCTTCATAAACCTCAAATTCTTGCTCATCCTCACATTGAGGGTTAAGGTTTAAAGCTTTAAGTGTCTCTTCATCCAGTACTCTAATTATAAGAAAAAAAAAAGCATAACAAACTTCTAAAAATCAACCAAGTCAGGAAGTTCCTATTTACAATTCTCTCTGAACGGGACCAGACAAACTTAGAAGTCACTGTCAGCATTCTTGAGGGACTCTACTTCCAGTGTTTAGAGTCAGTTAATATTCAAATACTTAAAACATTTTGTCCTCTACCTTGAAATCCACTCGGATTCTGTGGACTCCATCTGTAGGTGGCTTTTGCTTGGAACTGCTCCCATTAGTCAGAGTACTGAGCAAATTCAGCGTGCTGCTTTCTGGCTTGCTTATAGGAGGGGGCTTTTCCTAGTCAAGTAAAGGAGCCTGCATTAATCCCAACCCCAAACATTAAAACTTAAACAGCAATTATATTAAACACTGTACATAATTCATGTACAAAAAAACCACCAAACAACAACAACAACAAAAAAACAAAACCACCCAAACCATCACAGAACTAACAAGTGTATAAAAGTTGCAAGAAAGTAACCATTTTGTAACCAGTTTTAAGAGCATTCCACACACACAATCACATTTCTAATTCAATTTGATGCATTTTCCCCTAGGATCACGTTATTCTCTCTACTATCAGAGTGCTGTTCTTCACTTTGTTGTAGTGGGGCAACTCTGGGTATAATTAGTACCTATACATTTCTCTCTCAGATTTAAATATATGAATCATTCTTTTCATAGTGAAGTTGTTTCTAAGACAAAGGTAGATAATTTTTTTTTTTTTTTAAATGGAGAACCTAGCCTTCACCCCTCAACATACAAATCTTAGAAGAAATTAACATCTAAGCTGAATCATAGACATGTGGCAGGCAATTTGGTATTCACATACAGGCACAAGGTAATGCCTAACATATGTACAACTTGCTCAAACTCATAAGAAACTACACGGTTCTCCTTGACAGAATTGAAAATGTCTTCCTTTTTAAATACCACAAAAGATCCTGAGTAGCATTAGGAATGAAGTTAGATCAGTCTTAAATGAGCATTCCAAGGAAAAGGATCAGAACTGAATTCCTACTGACATTTTAAGTACGAAAAATCTGCAAAAGGGTTAAGTAATACAGCTTTACTTTCTAGATATAAAGAAGATTCAGGTTTTTGAAATTTATTGACTGTGTACAAAAAACAGTATTCACCTTTTCTTTTGGTTTCTGTTTCACAGGGAAAGTTGGACGGGGAGCAATTTTTTTCTGTTTGTTTTGTTCTGTGCCTAGGAAGGGGGGAAAAATTATGAGTATTTCAAGTAACTAACAGCCACCTGTAGAGAAGAAAAGGGAAAAAGTCAGCTGTGTAACGAGAGATGAATTTTAGACTTGAATTTTCCCATCATCTTTTGTGGTCATCAGCTATGACTAGGGCAGTCTCTGCAAGGTGTGGCCAGTTGAACTTGCTCTGCTACAACTCTGAAGTGTTCCAGGTGTAAAGCAACAGAATTCCTGGAGCTGCCTTTCTGGTCACTGTCCATGCTGTTCTGTACTACATGCAATAGCAGCCTATGTTTTTGTAGTAAAAGATTACATTTTGTTGTTTCAAATTCAGACTGCAAACAGTCAGTAAACTTAACAGAATCGAAAACATACTTCAAAATTGCCAAGACTACATGATTAAAAATCACAGTAAAGGTGGTTATCTTCCTTCCCGTCCCAATATATAGTGTAGTTCAATAAAAAGAAGCCAGTTCTAAGCAAAATTCCCAAAATAATTTGCTTTAATTTCACCAGATCATAAAGCATTTATCAGTTTTAAAATCCAACAGATTTTAGCAGTATTAATACTGTTATTTAACATGACTCAAACATATTGAAGATAAACAGTCCCATTTACCTATTTCTGGCTGTTGCGTCTGCTTTTTCTTAGGCTCAGAAGTGGTAAGTTTAGGTGCTTCTTTTTTCAAAGGTCCTGAGCTTGGTGGCTGAGAAGGAGGAAGCTGTACTGGCTGGGATGTCTGTTTGCCAGTCTTTCTGGCACCAGATGCAGGGACCTGTTTGGGCTCCAACAGAGGAACAGAGGAATTCCCATCTTCATGCTTCTCCTCAACCGGCTTACGAGCAGTCTCACTGCTCTTCTTTATGGCATTGTCTTCTCTTGACAAAATAGTTGGAGGAGTTTGCTTCTGTCCAGAGTCCAACTGGTTCTTTCCAGAATGGCTTTCTTTCTTTTCATTCACCTTGGATTTCTTCTCTTTCTTTTTCGCAGCTAGGAAGAAAATGCATCAATAAAATACAACAGATAAAATTGTGTAGCTTCAAATGATTCACTGCACATTTAAAATTAGGAAAGAGATGTTTTTTTGTCAGAATTTCGTCATTCCATCAAACAAAAGAAAAACCTGTATTCACAAAAAAAAATTTCAGTAAAATTAACGCACTTGTCTTATATTGTAACCTGCGTTCTAATACTTTGGGCCTCTATTCTGACAGACAAGTAAGCAAAGTACTTCTGTAGTAAAGCAGATTCAGAGCTTAACTACACAAAAGAGAAAGCAGACTTTGCATGGCGAAGTTTAAGGAATTCAGGACAGCCACCTGGCCACCGTCACACTAATATGTAGAGTTCCACAGGTCCAGTATCAAGGATGCAGGGATTTAACAAAATACATGTGATGGTTCATGTAAGCCTGATGTCAGAGACAAGGAATTGCCAAGAGATTTACCAGTCCCCATTTCATTCAGGAACAGAGAAGCCTCTGAGAACTGGTTCACCTGAAGTGCTGAGGGGAGACTGATTAGTTGTCAGCAGCAGTTCCCTACAAAAGGGAGGAGAAACTACAAGTCTGGTACTGAAAAAGACAGTCACTGTCGCACATTATAGATGCTGGCTGTACTCACATCTCTCCTACAACTTTCATGTAACATCAGAACAGTCAGGTTCCCTGTTAACATTTAGTTTCACACTAACCTTTTATAGCTCAGTGTAGTCGCAATGACAGTGTAAATAGCAAAATTTAAGGTATGAAATTTTCTCTCATCCTACACTTGAGCCAAATCTTTCAGCCTACCTTTAGCTTGCTTCTGGAGATATGCTTTTGAAGGCATCCACTGTAGATTCTGACATTTCCTCATTCTATGAAGAAAAAACATGTTGTGTAATCAGAAATCGGGGAAAAAAATGGAGACATTAAGAGGGCATTCTGTAAATATTCAGCATGAAAAATTTAAAAATATGTATCATCGATATACCCACTAACTTTCTCCAAATTATTATTTTTTCTTTTTTTCCTTTCTTCAGAGATATTGAAAAGAATCTTATTTTCCTGTATTTTCCTTTTTTTTTGTTTTATGCACTCTCAACACAATTTTGAGGTTAATAAAACTGCTTATGTAATAACTCTGCTTCACTGGTAAATGCCCTATCAATTCCATTTCTTAGATACTGGCATTTGAGTAGCATCAGAATACTTCTAAGAGCTCTAAAAAAAAATAGTTACTTTGCGTATATGGAGTGGGATTGGATTAGGTGTGACCAAGGTGTTGTGTTTTTTTTTTTTTTTTTTAAGCGTTCAACTCCTATTTTTCTTACGTTTAACATATGACGTCTTTTATATGTTGGGCTATAGACTTTGTTTCTGCCTTCATTCTTGTAGCAGGGCCCATGGTTTTGAAACCTAGCCCATGGCCTGGGCAAAGCTGCTAAGAGTGAGACTACTTACAGATTGTAGTCTACAGAGTGTTTTCCACACAGATGAGCACTACACAGCAATTCTCAGAGCTACGTTTTATAAATAGCTTTCATATCACAACAATCTTTCTTGATGTCACTTCACTTGCTGCCTTTTCAGACAAATCACCTAGCCTGGTAAAATCAACTTAATACAGCAATTAAAGAAAACAAGAGGTTCAGACTAAGTGATATGTATAAAAAATGATAGGAAAATCAACGAAAGGTGTTATTTCTTAATGACATCCAGAAACATTTTTGTTATATGAAGTGTATATACACAAGATAAACATTGCTGGGAAAAAAGAAGCTCTTCATAAATACTTTCTGGGAGAACAAGAGGAAAAATATATACGTATATATTGCCTTTCTTGAAATAACCCATACTGCCTAATGAAAACCACCGGTCTCATTCCAGATAGTTTTCAGTGCTATATCAGTTTCTTCAAACTGGAGAGAATAAATTAGACGTGAACTTCAGAAAAAGAGCTCATAAAAAGCACACCTTCATTCAGGACCTACACTCCTAAATTAAATTGCTTTTAATCCCCTACCATGATCCAGCCTCAGCCCAGGCCAAATTCACTCAAAGCCTGCACTACACGGTTAAGTCTGTTGTTTCCTACCCCAGAGTGTGGGTGTGCTTATCCTGTTCTGCATAGGGATTAGCTGAACAATTTCTCACACACACAACTTACTTGCAGCACTGCTTCTTTATGTTACGTCCACCAAACTTGGGTTTGTCCAGACAGTTAGTACAGACACCACAGTCCTCTGGAACCTGGCAGCCTGAACACTGCCCACAGCGCCTTGAGCGTCGGCCCTTCTTCACTGGAGGTTCTTGCTGTGCCTTGTTTCTGGTTACTGGCTTAATTGGTTTGATAGGTGGAGCAAGAGGTTCAGCCTCTTCTGAGCCAGCTATTGATGACTTATCTATCAAAAAAATTTCCAATGTGAATTCCCTGAAGTCAAATAATGTTTCAGAAGTGTCTAATGAGCTAATGAAATTTATTCTATTAAGCATAAGTTCATCTGCAGAGCTATACAAGGTGTGTGCGCGCGTGTACATATGACGTACACATACCAGACGTACATATGTATGTATACACACACACCTCAACAGACCTAACATGTAGCGCATAACATTTTTATAAAAATTAACAATGGTTAAAAGGATTAACCCTGAGTGGCATTTTAACAAAAAGCCCAGATCTGTTTAATATACTATCCCTTGTTAATTGCTTGAAGTCCTCATTTTTACAGGTTCCGATGTGGCCATATTTATTATAGATGTAAATATGCCACTAACGCAAGTAGTCAACAAAAGTAGACTTTCTATGAATGCACAAGGGAAATCCAGAAGTCTTAACTTACCATCATTCCCCATGGAAGACAGTATCTTCTCTCGCTCTTCCCATGGTAAGGCACTCAGAGTGGGCATGTCATCAGGAAACACTGCTCGTTTACGACCCAGTGCAACAGCTGCTCTCCTGCAAACATGTTTTATTCGTGGTCCTCGGACTGATGTTTCTGATGAATCACTCTCTTGTCCCTAGATTTCAGAATATGAAAACAGACAGTATTCCTAAGAAAGGTATAAAAATGAGACTGGGACACATGCAATGGAAACTTCTAAATAACCTAAAAAGAGTTAAATTATGTCTTAGCTTGCATTTTGTAAGAGTCAGGATAAAAATAAAGACACTCAGTCTTCTAAGCCTCAGACATCCTAGAGAGGATAAACACAAAAGAACAAGAAGTTTTACTCATTTGGAATTACATGGTAAGTTTCTACCTGTTACTGGAAAGTGAACTCACTCATGACGCCTTATGTTATCAAGGCACTGACATCAGAAATTCAGAGTTGACTGGAATTAGCATAAACAGACTAACATTGAGTACTAATTGATCTGGCAGAAGACAGAAGTAAATCAAGCTGTTTGGTAGCTTTGTAGCTCCTAGCCTTTAAGATGAGGGGATTGCATTTACGGAGGTGCTAAAAGAAATGTAGCATTTTAGTGCAATTTTCCAAGTTTTTGACACAGGATTCTGACATATTTCCTAATAAAAGAACTCCCCCAAACAATTAATTGCAAGGGCCTGGGCTTTTTAATATAAACATGCCAGGCATACAGAAGGATGCATTTCTTCTTTCCAGGGACAAGAGCTTCAGAATTTTCCATTTAAAATATGCACTAGTAATTTTTAACACTAGTATTATCGGGGAAAGTAATAGTTTAAGTAAAAAGAAAATACTCTCTGAAAGTATATTTCTATCATAAAACACCTACCTTTTTGATAGCTAAAAAGGACTGCAGAAATGGGTCGTTTGGGGTAGGGGAAATGGGGAAAGGGAAGAGAAGAAAGCAGTAGGAGGCAGTCCTCCAATCAGATGCAAAATCCCAATGGATTTTACTCCCTCCCATAAGTAGTAATAGGTCAAATCATCATAAGGTAAAGTTAAAAAAGAGAGACAAGATCAACTCATCTTTAGAAAGACTACTGTAGTTTGCTAGAACCACGCTTTTAAAAACGTGTATTACCCTTGATGTTCCTTTTGCTTAGATTTATACAGAGAAACCTAATTACAGAGAAACCTAATAACCAGCTCCACTGTACTGTTCTCTAAAAATCCATGCAGCTCCCCCTTGAGCTGACTACACAGCAGCTTTCTCTCCCCCTCAACTTCTGCCCATGCCTTCTCATTTTTGGATCATTTACCATCTGTTGCACTAATAGCTACTTAGCTTAGCATGTTAATTCTTCACATTCAGGATACGAAAGCTACTTGTGATTTTCAGTGCAAATTCAAAATAAGATGCACTCTAGCAAAAAAAAAAAAAAAAATTGGAAAAAAGTACCTGTGCTTTTGGCTGATCTGCTTGTTTGAGGGACTTGCTCTTCTCAATCTTGTACAGCTGGGCTTTTGCTTTTTTCAGAAGACTGGCTACCCTTTTGTCAGTCATTGGCAGTTTGTCTGCTTGAGCCAACATAGAGCTGATGGAGGAAGCAGAATGTTTAACAGTGCTTGATGAAGGAGTAGAGAGACGCAGAGCTTTTTCCTTCTCCAAAGATGGCACGGTGGGGCTGAGGTCCAGATCTGATTTGTCTAACCCCCCTCTACCTTTCTTGGATGTTTTGGTTTTGATAGCTGTTGTATCTACCAGAGCAGCAGTGGAAACATCTGCCACAGGATCTATTGCTGTAGACTTTCTCCGCCCAGCACTTTTTTTTGCCGAAGATGATGCTGCAACATCTTCACTGACAACTTTTTCTTTGGGCATTTTACCTACAGGAAACAAAGCAGAGCTACTCTGAATTTCTGACCCTTTTCTCCTTTTCTCTTTCCTTGACTCCCGTTTGTTCTCCTTCTCTCTCTCTCTGTCTTTCTCTCTGCTCTTGTCCTTCTCCACACTTTTATCAGCGTCTTTATCTTTGGATAGTTCCTCTGTTGCCCTGTCTTTGTTTCTGCCTCTCTCTGTCTGGGAACTTGATGTGAACCAAGGAAAGAGAGGAGTAGGACTACTAGATGAGAAAGGCTCTGCTGGAGTGCTAGTCTGCTTCCTTTGTCTCTGGCTTCTTTCTGCTGATTCCCCAGACTGTGTTAGGGAATGGGAAGGAAAAGTAAAAGTTGAATTTAAGGCACTAGTGGCAAGAGAACTAACAGAAATGCTAGTTAATGAGGAAGAGACAGAAGACTGTGGGGTGAGAGTTGTCAGGTCAGAGGTACTAAGTCTCCCACTTCTTGTCCTCATGGAGTGCGAAGGAGATCTGGGTTCTGATCGGATAGGGCTAAACACTTTTCTCTTTCGTTTCCTAGAAGAGACACCTGTTGCAGAAGTTCCTGTAGTGGTTCGACCAACCGATGAGGGCAAAGTTACAGATTCAAAGATTCTGGAGTGGGCCTCGCTTGGGGTGAATCTCGGAGCTCTCAACAGAGGACTTCTCTTGTGCATATCAAATCTTGTTCCAGAATGAAGAGAGAACAGACGTGCTGGAGCTGTAGCACCTGGTGTTGAGAAACCAGATGCAAAACCAACATCCTCTGGTGTCAGTGGTGGGGGTCTGAAGTTATCAAATATTGGTTTGCGAATAAGACCCTCTTTGGCATATTTTGCTGATGAGAAGTACTGTGGTTCTGACCTGGAATGCTTTAGAGAGGTCCACCTAAACGTTGGCTCTCGCAGAATTGATTTTCGTTTCTCTTGCATTGGTGCAGCAGAAGTAGGAAGAAAGGGTGAGGCTAATGGTATGGTAGGAGGCATAAGCCAAGGAGTATGGTCTGAGATGCTGGAAGCAGGTTGTAGTGGTGGGGGAGGAGTGAGCAGAGGGGGAGGAGGAGAGGAGGAGGACTGCTGCTGTGGCACACTTGGCAAGGCTGACAGTTTTTTAGCAGTCCTCTGGCCAAAACTTCTTTCTGTTATTGAAAACCTTCTGTTTCTTCTATCACTGTTATCATTCTCAGGGGACTGAGAAACAGGTAGAGGTGTGTGAACTTCTGGAGTATTACTTCGTTCCTCAGAAAGTGTCTGCATCTCCTCAGAAGCCTGAGAGTCTGTAGACGTATCAACGCTAGGGCTACTGGACCGTGAGGAGTCTGAAGACATTTGAGATGAATGCTGAGAAGCAGCACTGGATTTTTCACTGGATCCGCAAGACGTAGCGCTGAACCTGCTGTTTGGTGTGGATTCTAGTCTGGATATTTTAATAGGAGGGTCATAGTCTTCATCTTCAATGAACCGTTTGGGTGTTTTAATAATCCGTGAAGAGATAGCACTTACAACTGGCATGATGAACTGTCGGATATTTTTAAGCTGCGTTCTCCCCTTTCTGCCCTGCAGTTTGGCTGCTTCTTTCTCAATCTTTTTTTGTGCCCCCTTCTTAGCCCTCTGCAAGAGTTGCTTAGCAATTGTTGCATCTGTCCTTTTTGTGGAAGGTATAATCCTAACAGGCTTAATCCTGCGTGGACTCTGTCTAACAGCAGTCTTTTCTTCTTTTGTAAGAGGTGTGCCATCCTTTTCTTTACGTATCCTTTGGGGTTTCTCCAGCTGTGAATTCATGACTAAGGCTGAGGAAGTCTTTAAACGTTCAGAAGATGGTGGCCTACCTCTCCTGCGCACCATCTGTACACTTTTCCTCCCAAGCTGAAGTTTTGCCCCAGGCTTAAATTTAGATTTTAGTGGGGAGAGTTTACTAGTTCTTAATTTCTTAATTTTAGTTGCCTGCTGAAATGTAGTGGATGGTGACCTTTTGATTTTTTTCAGACTCTCTTTTTCTTCTTTGCTTCCCTTCTGAATATCTGATGTATCCTTTACTTGTGACAATTTGAACTTCACACTAGTAAGTGTTGGAGGTCTTCCTCGTCTTTTTTCCCCACTTTTCAATTCCTTCTTCTTTACTTTCTCCATGGATGTGGTTTCAGACTTGCTTGAAGGTGAACACACTGATGAAGAGTCTGACAGTACAGCTGAACTTCGGTCAGAACTGCTCCGGGGCCTCCCACGAGGTTTTCGTGGACTAGATTTAACTGAGAGGGAAGCAGAAAATGCAGAACACACATTAAATTTCTCTGAGTGTCGGATCAGCTTTATCCAAGTCAAACACATATTTACTCATTATAAATCACATGACCTGCACAAGTTATCAAAACATTTCAGTTCATTGACAAATACAAGTATCGTTTTATCAACGTATATAAAGAATTCCTTCACAAACCTCTTCTCATATAAAATAAGATTTAGATAATTTTTAAAAATGCAAGCTTGCCTTTCTACTACAACCATATATGCAATCGCACAAACCCAGTACCAATGTAATATTAAAAGGGAATGATAATTCATAAGCAGATGTGTAATGTTGCAAATGCACTAAAAGATTTCTTTTTTAAAACAGATCACAACTAGTTGAAAGCCAAAAAAAAAATCCTTCTTCTCTAGTACCACTATCTGCACTGCTAATGGATAGGTCAGTAAGGCAAAAACAACATACCAGGAGAAGTTGATGCAATGTAATTTACTAAAAAAACCCCATAGTTTTAGTTTTGAAATACATTTAGCACTCAGGTCTGCACTTAGAATCATCAACCAGATGTGCATGACTTTATTACTCACCTCTACCATACACCAATGCATTTCAATCCATACCCACCATCCCAGCTATTCCAGTTCTGGGTCTTCACATAGCTCTAGCAATGTACTTAGCTCTTCATTTGAAACACCCTTTTAACAAGGCTCTCCACAACAGAATTTGCTGGCAAGGCCAAACTGAGTAGAGTATTGTGGTGAATGAGTAGAGTACTGTGGTGACAGCATTTATTGACAAGAATCTAAATCAAAACCAAACTCATTTGTGTGCAGTCCCATCATGATTTGATCCTACATTTTGAAACTTTCTTGAAAGAAAATACAACAACTTAACTGGAGCTTATCCTCAAGTGTTCTATATTTGTTTTGTTTCAAAGAAACGCAAAGCGAGAGCAAGAAACGCAAAGCGAGAGCAAGAAACGCAAAGCGAGAGCAAGAAACGCAAAGCGAGAGCAAGAAACGCAAAGCGAGAGCAAGAAACGCAAAGCGAGAGCAAGAAACGCAAAGCGAGAGCAAGAAACGCAAAAGAAAGTGAAGGTTCCCATTACAGGAGATGAGTTTGTTGAAAGATATTAAAATGTTTAACCCTGGATTATTTTATTACTATATTTTTTTTTAAGGTTAAATTGTTCCAACTGCCTCTTAGATAGAATTTTGTAAAGAAATAATGTTTACTTTTGCACCCAGGAACTCCTACGAGTTTTCACTAGCAAACTACATACATATATCTTTTTTTTGTGACTATTTATGCCTACCCATAGCTAAACACACTCCTGAAACTAGATCCTTACCATTAAAATAACTGCCTCTTTAAAACACTAACTTCAGGTTTCAAATACCAGTTTCATCTGTGTAACACTTTTACTCAAAGTTTCCCTGTTCTGCAACAGATCAGATCTTAGGACACCACAATGACAGCATCCATAGCTAAATTGAATCCAAAGACTGGTATGGCCTTTATGGTGGATGAGATTTAATACAACAAACAGGAAAGACATGACAAAACCACCACAAAGGAGCATACAAAATCAACATCCATTCCTGCCACTTGAACATACCTGTGGGGGACCTGGTGGGACTTTGTACTTTGACTTCTTCATCTGAACCAAAACCTAAGAACTGTTCATCCTGCAACGAGAAAGTGGATTGAAATTTGAAGATATGGATATTAACATTAAAACAAACTTAACTACTATCAAAGCATGAAGAGATTCTACAGGATTTTCCCTCCCTAAGTAACATACTCACATTTGTTCTTCTAGCAAACAATTGCTAAAAAGGAAACGCCACTTTTATTTATATATATCTCTAAATATATAAAATAAAAAATATAAACAAAACAGTTACAGTTTACAGCTAGAGAATGATGAAAAGGAGTTATGGGAAAATAGAGGACAAGTATCTATGAAAACAATCCTTTAAAGCGTAAAATCTGATGCTCATATCAAACCACAAAGAAAGGTCTACTCTGTAAGCTATTATTCAAACTACCCTAAGGACATACTCGAGCAAAAACAAAAACAAAAACAAAAACAACCCCTCCACGCTTATTTTTGTAGCATCAATGTAGACTAACTTCCTTCAAACTCATTCAAGAGACTCTCTGGAGGAGCAGAAGCAGCCAAAGTCTATAACTCTGCCCGAGCACACTGGAGGTTAGTCAGGGCCTTCGCCTCACTCCAGCCCTGCGCTGATGGGCAGCCTCTCCCTGCAGGAGGGCTTGCCCCTGCTCTCACAAGAGCCAAGAGCGATGCTCACAGCCTCTGGAAGGAAAGCACACAGTTTCAGAGTCTCTTCCAACCCTGCAGACGTATAGGCCTTCAGATGAACCCCACCCCATCAGTTTCACCATGCAACAGCCTCCAAGCCTGGCTGAGGAACAAACTGGACTAGGCTAAAACCGCTGATGGGAAGACACAGCCATCCTGAACACACATCATTCACATACCCAGCAGCCACAGCCTGCAATAGCACTGAATATCTAGAAACACCACTAACTAGTACAGTGCCCAAACCACCTTTCTCTCAGAGCCGCAGAAGGTTGTTTCTTCTCCTGTGATTCCCAGCAAAGTTATCACCAAGAGAGCATTTCTTGCTAAGGGACCACAACCTTCACTATCTGTTACATTTCAAAGGATAACAGAATTAGTAGCCATATAGGTAACATTATGGAAAGTCAAGGACAATTTTCTTAAAAATCGTCTCTCTTCTACAGGTTTCTTGCTAAACTTTTTTTTTTTAATTTATTTAAAATTTTGTTTTTAGGAGAGATGAAAACCTTCTATATTAATGATTTTTTTTTTTTACCCTGACAGACACAACAGAAACCAAGAAGAATCACGAAAAAAAAAAAAACCCACACACTATCATAAGAGCTGTAAGAAGACAAGGTGCAGATTATGAACAAAATAATACTGACCTAAGGCGCAACACAACTAGGAAACAAGCTCATGCTATAAGAAGTTGTTGATTCGTGAAATGGCAATTTTTGATACAGCAAAGTAAACCAATATTCCAGTGTGATGTTAAAGGCATTCTGCTCATATTAAGCCAGGTTTTTCAGGGAGTATGCAAAAATGTAAATCCTCATGATACGCCACCAAAATCTGACACACTGTTTTTATGCTGATCTATGTTTCCTAGTGCAATTTCACCTCAAGCAATTATGTTCTCCATTCTTAAGTTTCCTCTGTACTTTGAAAACGGATATGCCACTTGTTGCTTGATTCTTTAAACCCTTGTGCACCCTGGCTGCATGCTAGAAAGTAACTTTTTGTTCTGCTGAGGAGGTGCCATAGCTCTAACAGCATGTTCTCTGTAACAAACTTGAGTCTTCAATGAGCTTTGAGAAGAGGAAGTACTAGAAAAACAGTATCCTGAATATAAAAAGGTACAACACTACTGAACACCTTCAGCTGCGTAAATAAATAAATAAAAAAAAATACAATTGCTTGATTTAGCTTAGGACTGCTACAACATTTTGTCAAAACAGTGCCTTTTTCTCATCTTGTGCTTTATACGTTAAATTCCTAATTCACCTACTTACACCAAGAAAGTTTCAGCTATTGAAACAACAGTTTAAAGAAATTAAACCATGTGCCACTAACCTGCATAACCATCTCCTGGAACAGGAAATGCATTCAAGTATTAGAGAATGCAAACCAAAAATACATCAATTCCCCTTGGATAGCTGGGCTAGCCTGACCTCCCAGAACAGTGGGTTTTACACCTCGGTAGTCTGCTAACTGAATGCATGTTCACAGATTGAGAGTTTCTACCTCAAACACACATTTCAAGGCAGCTACCTAAAGTTAACTGCCTTTTAATCAGTAACAAGAACATGATAGAAAAGAAGCAAGGGTTAAGACAAATTATTTTTCATTTTTTTTCTGCTTGGTTTCTGTTTGATGATCCTTGTTATTAGACAACTCCAACAGAGCACGTTTTCTGGATGGAAGGCCATTCAAATTTTCAACACAAATAATGTTCTAGAAAGCCAAATACAATATAGACAAACTTAGGCTGTAGTTCATAACCACTGCAAGGAAACACAGGTGCACACTGCTGGCGAAGGGGACAGTCCTGACCTTCCTCAAAACCCTGCTGCCTGTCTGCTCTTTTCAGTTGCAGCCCTCACTCTGAGAAAACAGGAAAAAGCACTGATAAAGCAATATAAAAAAATTACACCCCAATGCCAAAACGCGCTGTTTCTACCCAGCGAATCTTGCATCAGGCAGAAGAATCCATGACCTTTCCCTGAAAGTGAAAAACTACCACTTCCCAACTATAATCTTACATTACTAAGAACAGAGCCAATACGGAGCCGTGAATAAATGTGGCCGAAGCGCACGCTCCATGCTGCCTGTGCACACAGTGCTGCGGAGCAGCAGCCTCATCACGCCTGCCTGCCACTCCCCAGAGCACGTGGGCTCGCTTGCGAGATGTAAACAGAGCTGTGTCGCGTGCTGGCAGGAAAGGGTCCCTGGCACTAGCAGAAGGGGATGCTGCTCACCGAGACACATCAGGCTGAAGTATTCTCAACGCTGAGACAGAATGAAGCAGAAAAGCAATAAGCTACGTATGCACAGAGAGGTTTGGAAGTGTATCAGGGAACGGTCATTCACCCTGAGCAATTTCTTCTGCATTAGACTACCAAAAATTGGTATCTGCAGCACTTTCAAACACACAGTAACGTGCATATAGAGAGTGTATCTTAGGTACAGAGAAAGGCTAAATAATGCTTATTTTTGTGTATGCGAGCACGCTTCCCCCAGGAAAACAGAACTTACCACCACAAGCAGAAGATTGTTAAGGCATGTATACAACAGCCTCCTATACAAGAATTGCGAAAATACCTCAACTCTAATTCCAGATGTCAGGACAGGAAGCATGCTGCAAGTAGGTAAGGTACAGCATGGCAATGGTGAGCTGCCCAAGAGCAGTGCTCTTCTGGGAAAACAAGCCACAGGTCTTTGAAACCCTGATTCGCAGTCCCTTCGCTAAATGCCACACTATGCTCCCTTCAAAGTTCAGACATTGGCATTCAGTTTCTGAACTTGCAATGCTTTTCAGCTTCCTTCTTTTCTTCCCCTTACATCTCTGTTAATTTAACTGTCACTCCCACTATGAAATCTTTATATTCTTTCTTCCTTATCCTTCTGTTTTTCAACAACAGATTACGAAGTGATGGTCCCGTGCTATTTGCAGTGCTCTTTTTCTTGACAAGTTCAAGCCATTATTACTGCCACATCATCCATTCCAACACCCAGTTCAGCAACACTCACTGTACATCTATATGACCTGCTTCAGATTTTATTTGTTTGCATCCTGCTCACCTGAAATCTTATCTGCCTCCTCCAGTACTAAGACAGACTATGCATTCGAGCTATGGAGGATGTATGCGAAACAAGCAGACAGCTACAGGCTTTCGAGCAGAGAATGCTCTTCACAAGGCAGTTGCTGAGCTAAATTGAGGGGGGAAAAAAAAAAAAGATGAATCTCTTTGCTGAGAAGAAGGCTAACGATAACTATTAAACCTGAAGACCACTTGGTGAAAAAAGATAGCAATGATTTCTTTCCATAAAACAATTCAATTCCAAGTCTCTCAGCTCCAATTAAACACCCTCCCAATGCTTCGTTCATTTGCTGCACAGAAATGGTGCTGTTCAAGGGGTAGCTCACAGCTGTAGTTCTAGATCCATAACGCTGCAGTGTGAAAAGCACACCTCTACTTAAACAGACTCCTTACACTGCAATTTCAACATATTCAGCAAAGGCAGAAGACATGCTCTAATCACATTTCCAACAGACCATTTAAAATACACAATACTAAACCAAAAACAAACAAAACATTATTTTCAGGAAGAGTAACAGATGCAAAGGCTTCTTTACAAGACTGAATTAGAGCCTATTCAAGCTGAGGGGCAAGCACATTCAGTTTAAACTAAAATAATATCTTACACCAAAATCAGTTAGTGGCACTTGACCCACACACCTATGAAACACTTGCTGTTGGTGAACTATTGCAAACCTCAGTTAGCAAAGACAGAGATGCTCCTAACATCAAATGCTGTCTCTAGGCACTTATAATTTGCAGCTTTTAAAGAACAGTCAAAACACATTATGATCATATACAAAACACTACTGAAACTTGAGAAAGCACAGTTACACAAAACTAGCTTTAGTGAAGACATGTATGACCCTGCCTGTTAAGGAGCACTGGGAGAGACAGCTTATATCACTGAAAGTAACCCCTTTGTTCGAGGTTTTTGTACACTAAAAGCATTTGGAAAATTCTGTCTTCAAGTCGTTTAATAGCCAATCCTACATGGAAGTTAGTAATACCAGTAAACATGGTTGCGTGAGTTGAGCTTTCTTCCTAAGAAAATGTGGGAAAAAAAAAAAAAAATCAAGGAGACAAGCGAAAAACATACCTGGATGGTAGCACTATAGCCCTGACCTGCTCACAGAAGAAAGGCTGTCACCATCTTACATTATATAAGACTTTTACAAACTCGTAATAAAAAATAACCGCACTTATAATAACAAAGTTGCAAAGGTGTTGACTATGAGCAGTTAAACGTTAGGAACAGAAAACAAGTATGTAGCTAAAGCTATGAGACAGTAGTTTGATGTCCAAAGGTAAGAGTGTGGCACTGCACGACAGAAGTATATTTCCTAAGAACTGTTCTTCTGCACAGAACAAAATACTGGGATTGAAGAAACACAAGAACTCGTGATGCGTTTTCCAAATACTCCAGCCACTCCTCCACCTTTCTGTGAGCTTACTGAAAAGAAATAGATTCTTGATCACAACTGCACTTCTACTTCCCCTAAGAAGTTTGCTCAGATCTGCTTCCCTGCTGTCTGACCCAGGTCAGGGTTTCCTTACAACTGCACAGTGAAGAAAGCAGCAGCTAAGAGGAAACATACACAATTTCTGCTGTTCTGCAGAAAGAATCCCCATTCCTGATATCCTGAAAAGGTAGTTCACATGAAATTTCACACAAACTACCATCCCTGCTCCAGCTTTGAAAGATACAACTTCTTTACAAATGTTTGGAGGCTGGAGCCATGTAGCAAATAAAGTAAAACACAACTGTCTAACAGTCTTGAATTGCATCTGCCTCTAAGTTACTGTGGCTACTATGATAGCTTTCTTCATTTTTACTTTTAATCTGGGATCCTATTATTTTGTCTGTGGCTACTAAATCAGTACTTTCTATATCTTTGACTATCGCATGCCATAATCCACAACTGGAACCTGCATTATTTTCAAATTGACCACTGTTAACTTACTTTTCTGATGAGATAAATAAATTCTGGCCTTGGCCCAGTATCCTGGGAATGATCATTTTCTCTTATTTCCCAGTAAGCAGTCACTAGAACTGTCTACACTAAAAAGGCTCTCCGAAAAAATAATTATTTTGGCTTCATTTACAGCTAGAAGTAGCACGACCAATATGTCATTCAAGTTTGTTCAGGGGTGTTCATGATGGTATCATTGACCTCAAAACAGTAATTCTCACAATCTAAGAAGGTGGCTTGGTAACTGAGTAGAATTAAAAATGATCAAGAAGGCCGCTAAACACCAGTATGCATTTGCCAGGTTAAGTCATCCAGTCAGTCAGAAGTCAAAATTCAGTTTTGAGGCAAATAAAACAGGAACAGTCTCTCTCCAGTTTTTCAGAAATTGCTGTAAAGCATGACAGATGGTAAGTGATTAAAAACCATAATGGTTTTGAACATGACCTCATTTACCTGAGAAAGAATAATGCAACACATAAAGGTCACTCAGGATTATAAATAAAAGGATGCAGAAAGGTTCGCTTCATGTGCAAGACACAAAACCTAAGCAGGCAGGAGTGATCTCTTGATGGGCAGCAGAGCTTCCACATACGTCTCCCAGTCAAACATTGAACTATCCAGGCTAGTTTAAACCTCAAAATTGTAACCCAGTTACTGCAAGAACAGAAAAGTCCCAAGCAAATCTCTATTTGAATTCAATCTACCACAACATTCTTGAGCAACATTACTTTTCAAAGAATTTCTGATTAAAGATCTAAGGGGAAAATCCAGCTACAAATGCAAAACTGTCCTGAAGGTACTGGTCTTCTGATCTGAACAACAGTATAACCCAAACCACTACAGATTCATAAAGCTGCAGAGAACTGTCACCAAAGCTGTCAGAAGCGCTAAAAACAGCAATGCAGCTGACACAATCAGCTCTTACAAAGGTTTATTTAATTTTAAAACAGAGTTATTTGAACAATGCCTTACTTCCCTTCCTGTTCACCATTTTGGTTTTGGCCCCAGTTATGCAGCACCTCATCTTCTTGGAAAGAGATGAGCTATTTTTAGAAGCTCATTCAGAAGCCTGCTTAGTAACTATGGCACAATATCTAACAGACTCCTTTTGAAGGAATGAACATCCTTAGAGGTCAGCAGTCAGCAACCCCTGAGACAAATACTGGGGGCACTCATAGCTTTTGTCAGAGGTGGAATCCTCTGGTAATTCTGGGAGATGCTTCTCAAGTGATTATTTACAGTGCAATGTCACTAAGCAGAACATTTGGGTTTAGTACTGTATACTTACAAGGCTGAGGGTCCACCTGCACTTTCTTTCTTTAACTAATTCAGTATCCTAAAGCTCTCAACAGGAACGATGCAAGAACCCTGCTAGGACCTTGCCTCAAAACTGATCTACACAACGTGTCCTGAAAGCAAAGTATAACTCTTGACTATGTCACCTCCACATGAAAACTTCCAGAACAGAACAACAGGAAGATACACCCGTGCTACTGATTTGCAGCTGTACCCTCAGCAATTAACCATGACAATACTGCCTTGGTTAGAACTCCAGCTCCCAGAATCTCTCAGACCACACCTGACTTTAGAAATACAAAGAGCAAGCCACTCTGCATGGGGCTCAAGTGCAGAGAGCACCTGTTGTAACAGTATTACAGAGTGCACAGATCAGTCTTGCCAGCTTGCTAGAAGGAAAATAAGAATATCCAGTGTTAGCGGGTAACAATACAGCCAGTCTCTCATTATTTGGCCAAAACTGCAAGCAGCAGAAGAGACTAACTTATAACAGCCCACTAAAAAAACACAAGCAGTCCATGTATTCCACAGTCATGGTTCCATCAGCTCAGCCTATTCTCTATGATCAATACTCCATATGAATAACCCTGATTCACAACAGGAATGCTTTTCAAACCACCTGAGAAATGCTCGTTTTGCTTGCAACAAGCTTTCAATACCACCGCCAAGGGTCAGCCAAACTATTGCCTAGGAAAATTTAACTTACACCCAGTGAGAGAAAAGTAAGACCAAAGCCTCCTCGACCACATCTAACAGACTGCTGGCAACATCCCGCTTTTGGCAAGCTAAATCCCTTCCTCTCTCTCGGTTCCACAATGAACGTTTAGAAAGCAATGCTTCAGCTGAACTTGGACAACTGAGAGGAGGAAAGAATTCTAGAGCTTGTTGTTAAATAAAAGCAGACGTAACTCACAACGCTGCCCAGACACACCAAAGCAGGAGGCTGAAGCATTTCAGATACTTCTGCACACACAGCGCTATGCTCCATAGTTGCTGTATCAACATATAAAAAAATTACTTTCAATAACAGCAAACTCATTTTTCACTTCTTAAGAAACACATGCCACCCAACAGAGCATGAAAGTATTCTTAAAGTATTTCAAAGGCTGAACTATGTTTTCTAGCTTGGCTCAGTGGGAAAAAGCTCACCCTTCAGGGAGATCTTTTGCTGCATCTCTTTAACTTAGTGTCCATGAACTCACTCGCTGCCGGTGCACAAGAATGAACTGAGGGGCTGAAGCAGAATGAGCTTCAATACTGACAGTAAAACACAAAAATGGAAAAGCCTCAGAGGTTTAAGCAGCATGGCCACCTAGTTAAAAGGATTTAACTGCCCAAGAAGCATCACGTTTTAACAGTTTGCAAGAACACACATTCTTCGCCAACATCATCCTCAGTGGCCACCAATGCTGAAAAGAGAAGTGAGATGCAGTAGCTCACTGGTAATTCCCTTCGCCTGCTCTTTACCATTGACTGCAAAACTATCTGGTCTAAATAGGAGATCAGAGGGTATTAGGATGCCTTCCAATAAATGCCAGATACATTTTACTCAGGTACTGTACCGGGCAGGTCTTAAGAGAAAGTGACCTCCTCCACTGAAGTGGAAAACCTTTGCTGGTTTGCAACCAGAACCAACAAAACCAAGTCCCTCTACTGGAACACTCCAAATGTCTCTGTTGACTGAAACAAAATACAACTGAAACCTGAACAAAATACCTCCCTGCTTGAGGACAAGACAGTTCCTTGCCTCGCATAAGACAGTGCTTTTTTCCCATTTAACTCTTGCTGCTCAAAAGCTGTACAAGCAGCAAACTTTGGCATCCTAGTTGGAAAACCTGCAGTAGGCACGTTCCCTCACACGTGGGCACAGGAGAAAAGCACCTGCCCACTCTTATCCACTCGCTCATGGAAGGCAGCAGTACTGTCTCCTATGCATTCAACAGGTCAGGAGGATGCTGCCTCAACAGGGAAGAACTTGAAAGCCAGTTAAAAGAGGATGAGAGATGAACAACTGACTCAGAGTTACCCAGACTTTTCTCTCATTTCCTCCACATGTGGTACAGTAAAATCTGTAGTTCAGCACTTTGATTACAATACAAAAAAAATGCAGTGCAACATACTCCTGCAAGGATCTGCCCTGTGAATTTTCCAGTTGAAGGAAGTGAAATGTCAAAAAGCCCCTGGAGCAAAAGGGTCAGTGTGCATTACTGCTGCTTCTGAGGTTGCCTTATCTGCCACTGCATCGCTGAGAAGAGCGACACCAGCTTTACTAAAAACAGCTTCTCATGGGGAAACCCAAATTCCTGTTCTCCAAAATACTTCACAAAACCAATACTCTGAGGGTTATGAGTACTTGATAACACTGACTGAATTGTGGAAACAGGATGGTTAAAACGTGTACTCTTATTTTCACACTTCTGACAATGACTACCTAACTCTTCCTAACTTCAGAAAGGAAAGAAAGCACGAACAAGCCCAACATCTCTCAGGCTACGATCTGTATAATCTTCATCTTGTAACTTTTGTTTTACATCAATACCTGGAAAGTTATTTCTCCATTCATATATATTTATAACGTTACCACTAACAGGCAGGGCTCCATACTTTTACTTCACAGCTTAAACGCCCAGGCAGTTAAGTTAAGCAGCGACCACTCAACATTAAATTAGGAAAGAACATTCCAAGGCAGACAGAATTCTAATGCCCATGTAGGAAAGAAATTATCTGTACTTTCAGCTCAGGCATAACCGAGGCAGTGATACAGAAGCCACTCCTCCCAACACATGGATCTGGTACAATTTCAAAACAAGCCAGCCATTACTGAACATCTAAGACTAACATTTTCTTCATTAAAAATTGTGATCCGTGTATAACTAAAGCAGTGCTACTGGAGACACTATCATTACTATTATATTCCATTTCAAACCTCAAGTTTCTGCAACTTAGCTTTAACTTTCAGACTGATGCAGATTTATGAAGTAAACTGTCAATTTACATCTGACACACTGGCAACTTTTATGTCCCAAAGCTTGAATTTAACTTCAGGGATGGGGAGGGAGCTCTAAAGTGACAGATGCAACAGATATTCAACAACTACACACAAGTTTCCCTTATCCCAAATTTTACATAACATATCAAGAAAACACAACCAAATTTCCCTTGTTACTTAAGTGTCATTCACATCAAGCAGAAAGGATAACACCTGGTAGGAATGCCACCGCTTTCAACCAGTTATAGCTCTACTATGCAAAAAATACCCCCGCTGACTCCTGCTGTGCCAAAATCAAAGATCTTAATGTTGCTCCCTTAAAGCAAGCTGGTTTCAAGATAACTCAGTGAAAAACTGAACTGCAACAGAAGTACAGCATTCATACAAAACCACCAGAAATCTGGGGGGTACACAGCGGCATCCCAGAATTCAGATACCTTTTATATGGAAATAAAGCCCGCTACATTCTACAAAATGTCCAAGGAGACAAGGGAAAGACAGTATAATACTCTCAACTTCTACTTTGTTGTTAAATGAAACCAAGTTTTGATGTTAATGCACAATTTCAGCAGATACACAAGATCAGAACGCAGCATGCCACTCAGAAGAAAAAAAAAATAAACAGAAGATGCATGTAAAATACAACACAGCTTCTTCCACATTACTTTGATCACCACGGATTCCTAAACTCAAGTTATCCATCAAGATTTTACTCCTGATGCAGAATGGAACCTCAACTGGAGATTGTAATTGGCTTGGTTCAGGGAAGACCCTCAACCTTGTGGAGGTAAGCAGCGCAAGTGTTAGGCAGTTCCTAAAGGCACGTAATGAGCCCCAGTAAGTGGGGAGCTTCTGGAAGCCCCCTTCTAGAAGACAACTGTATCCAAAGTCAGGTACTGTGCAGGCATCAGAACTTCACCATTTCAACATAAACATACAGCTACTCTCTCCTCAAAAGACTACAGGTGGCACCCAGACACTTATTTCCTAGATGTATTATAGCTCTTTTCACATCCCCTGCTCCTACCACATAGAAAACTTGTACCGCAAGAGAGAAGAGCTTGTCTGAGAACTTTTGGTGACCAGTAGCGGTGCTGTGATCTTCACTGTGATTACAAGGCATGTAGAATAAGTCAACAGTTAAGAGAACTAGGTCTTTCAAAGCTAAATTACTTCGTTTCTTGAGTATCACAGAAGGAAAGAAACAGTCTTATATCAGCAATGAGAAAAATTAGCTAACAGACAAACCAAGCTGTATGACACTCTGAACGCTCAAGAGCATCTGCTCTCCTGGTACATCTGAACACTAGAAAACACTGCAATTTTACAGCAAGATAAAGAATCCTGGGTCTACTCCTTCCGTGCTCATGAGTGGTCAGATGAATCTTAGCCTACAGGCATCAAGCCACAAGTTTTATTACTACTTTCCACTGTATATAATATTTGACAGAAGGTTTTCACAGAAAACCTATCTAAGAAGACAAAAATCTTAAGATCCAAGAGACCTTTTGTTCATCAGCTACCGTACCAAGAATGTATTTAAGATACTTCAAAGCAAAGATGCCCTAAAAGCTTTCAAAGATGTCTTAGACATTTGAGATGCAAAAGCATACTTCAAGACAAATGCAATGGGAGTGTTAAAAAAAAAAGAAAATCCAATGTCATCTAAAAAAAAAAGAAAAGAAAGAAAAGAAAAGAAACAAAACAAGTTGTTGCTCCCCCCCCAAGAACTTTTCAAGTTGTTAACTCTGCGGTCAGATCGGTTAGCCAGATTTCAGTCTTTTTTGCCACTGAACTAACACTTGTGAGATACTAACTACTTTCAAATAGACACAGTAAATTCCATTCAACCTGGTCTATTACAAGCAGAGAAACTTACAAATATAATAAACAACTACCTGTAAGATGTTTGCATTAAATAAAATGGATGCTAGCAGGCAGTCAGAGTTAAAACTATAAGCACTGTGTTTATTAGGTTAACAGCATTTCCAGATCAGCTCTAAGTTTGTAAATCCACCCCCTCCAAGCATCACTGCCTGCTGGAGCAGGAACTCTGCAGCTCAGAGACTGCTCTAGCACAGCTGAGCCTGAGCTCCACCTCACATTACCTGCCAGAAAACACTAAAAATAAGCCAAAAAGTAAACCATATTCTTATACATGTTTTAATAACCTCTGATATTATCGGTGATGAAAAAGCAAAGCAACTGCTTTTTAAAAGAGCAAAAGATATACAAAGATAGACTCACACCCTCCACAGCTGACAGTCTGCCTTTAGAACTGGAGACAGAACAAGCTCTTCAGAAAAACAACCAACCAAACAAAAACACATGTACGCACCTCCCCCCCCCCCCCCCAAAAAAGCACTCCTATTACAAAGGAACTGGAGAATTTTCTTGCCAGAGCAAGGACACAGCTAACAAGCAATGCAAAACAAGAAACACGGAAAAGGAATGCTGCAGCTTGTAGTAAGTAACACATCCCCATCATGTCTTCCCTGTTCTGTCAATAGGTGGGTTGTTGTCAGACTTGTTCTGACTGCCTTAGAAAGGCTTAAAAACGAAGGCAGAAAGAACAACTGAAGGAAAAAATAAAAATAAAAATAACAAAAAGGGCACAGCTCTTTCTTGCAACCGAACTGCTTTCTCACCAAGCCCTGCTGCTCTGGGGTCTAGCTCAGCAGCCAGGTGCAGCTGGGGGTGGTGAGGAGGAGTACAGAGAGGATCCATGCCTGTGGCACCGGCAGCAGGGCACCCAGGAAGGGCCGACTGTTGACATCTCAGCTTTCTGCTTCAATCCAGAGCCTGCCCCCCAGTCCCAACAGCTGCTGCCCACCTGAGCCCCCTCCTCTGTCCCCTCTCCCAGCTGCTCTCGGAAAAGGCGGTCGCGAAGGACCGACCGCTGGAGCACGTCGGAAAAGGCGGGCGCCCTCGGAGCATCCTTCCAGCGGGGAGCAAAACCGGTGCTGCCCAACACCGAGGGCCCTCGGCCCCATGTGTGAAGGACGGGGGCCGCCTCGCCCCCCGCCGCGGCCCTGGGCGGGGAAAGCAGCCGCCCCGCTCTCCCGCGCCTCTTGCGGCGCCCGTCCTACCTCCCGGTACCGGGGAGCGCGCTCCTCACCCGCGTTCGGCGGCCGCCGCGGAGGGCGGGAGCACATGGCCCCCTCCCGGCCTCCCTTCCCGGCGCAGGCGAAGGAGCCGCGGGAGGAGGATAATGGAGGCGGCGGCGGGGAGGACACACCGGCGGCAAGTCGCGTGCGCGGGGAGGGACC
>VXAL01001921.1:115344-132616 GCA_013399475.1 Chauna torquata
GCTGCCTGCGCCATGCCTGAAAGTCACCCGCCGCGCCGTAGGACCCCGCCGCCGCGCCTGCCCTCCGCGCCTGCCTCTTGAGCGCCCGACAGGCGTCTGCCGCGGGCAGCCCGCCCAGTGGCCCGAGGACCCCGCACGACGTGCGCGGGGCGCGGCACGCCGCGGACCACGGGTTCGATACCCGCGCGGCGCCAGGGCCGCTCCCGCGCCCTTCCGCTGTTCCCGGCGTGACGATGAAGAGGCGAGAGGGACGGCATGAAGGCAGACAGCATTTATAGCGTGCCTCGGGAGAACGTACACATCCTGTGCAGGGCGGCAGCGTGGCTCCTGCACAGCTCTGAGACAGCAGGTGCTCACATTCAACGACAGGAAGGAACTGCTAATTACAAGCTCCTCCGAAAAAGCAGGCAGCCTTTTCATCTTTCTCCCTCGCAGCCAAAACACAGAGGCTTTTCTGCAACCAAGACCTCCCTTCTCCCACCAAAGGAGCTCTGTTAGCTGCTAGACCTTCACAGCCAGCTTTAAGACTATCTAACTATTGCATTGTATCACCCCTTATTCCCATATATCATGTGAAAAAGAAACCCTGATACACAATCAGCACGTACAAATTTGCATAACTACTCCCTTTCAGACTTTGCCAACATCTGAACTTTAGCGCTGCTGTAGATGCAAAGGCATCATTTTCACATTAAAGATTACATAGTTTAAACCACTTGGGAGTCAACAGCAACAGAACAGAGGTTGGGGTAGTGAAGTAGTTTTTTGGTGTCACTCGAAACGTAACAAAGAACAATTAATACAGGGACAGGGCACCAAGACAATCATAAGAGGCTGAATCTTCCCTAGATGCAGAGGCTAGGAAGCTGTAGTGCAGTGGAAATTCTTAGTATTAAACACTAAGTCTTGAAAAGAAAGACAGAATAAGGGATAAAAGAAGGTACTAGGAGAGATTCCAGATGTGGTGCAATGCACTGTATGAATTCTTCATTCATGTGGCAAATTTCATGGGTGCTCTGGAGCACCTGCCACCACCCCTGCAAGATATTTGTCTTGCCAATGATTGCATGTCTGGGGATGTAGATCTTTGTTCTCAGTTCAGTGTGTCCTCCAGCTCCTCCTTCTGCTTTTTCCTCTCCGCAAGCCATTGCTGGATTTTTTCTTTAAGCTCCGTGTTTGGTCTAATCTGGTCCATAGTGAGGGGGCTCCGATTAAAAGGATCCGTCTGATCACTGAAAGAAAGCATTAAGGAGGTTACTTTGACAGTCTCCTTGCTAGAATAAAAATAGGAAGGCCAGGAAGACTGGCACAATCTTCCTGCTGTTAAGTGAAGCAGACTTGCTCAGCCAACATTGAGACCAGGTGTCACTGGATATCATCAGATAAGTAAGTGAAATATATCCCCCCAAAAGAACTAACTGCATATGCATGCAGGCCACTTCATTTGTAGGGCCCAGGACAGTAAGGATGAACAAGGAGCACGGGACATGATCCCAGAAAGTACAGTAGTAAAAAAAAAAAAAACAAAAAACAAACACCACATGATCAAGGTCAACATACCATCAGCTTTTATAAAACACTGAAATCTTTTATAGCTTTGGGCAATAAAAGGCACTCCACTTACTCATATTTCATTGTAATCCAAAACTTGAAATATATTTAGCGAAAAATCCAGACACTTTGGACAAGAGCAATGTAGAAATATCTACATCCAACAATCAAACCATCCTTCACTAAAGGCAGAAGGTGTGTAATCTATTCTGTACTTCCACTTTCTGGGCTTAAGTCACAAAAACATGTTAAACATTTTTGATCTTGTCTGGAATTTATTTCAGAAAAGCTACATTTGAGACCAAGTTATAGATGATTCTAAACACAGTATCATTAAAGCCCTGGACTTCACAGCAAAATGGAAAATCTGGGGACAAGGGAAACTGCAGGTGTGTATTCCCACCCCATCCTAAGCTTCCAGCTTGGAAAAGCACAAGTCCTTCCCACATAAAAAGCAGTCAGTGACAAAGGAAGCTTAACTTGAACAAGGACACAGTTAAGCCTGTGTTTCATACCTGAGCAGGTGCCGGGCTATGGTTGACCTATCCACAGTAACACGGGATGATGGCAATATTACTGGGTCAGACATCAGAGTGCTCATGATAGGATCCAGGAACTCATCACAGGCATCTGCATACGTCTCTTCTTCCTGCTGCTGACGGTCTGCAAGAGACTGGCAGGCATACACAGTTTTTAAAACACGAGATTTGTCAGTGCTGTTCCAATTCTTTTGAAAACATGTTTGCTTGTAGCTAGTAGCAAGACATCACCATGACTGAAAAAACACCTCACTGGAACATAGGAACATCACAGCTGGTCAAGGCAATGGCTATTTAACAAGGTCACTTAAAATACGTAAAAATGTAGATCAGGCCTGAGAGCCTGATCTAAAACAAACACTTATTTTCTACTGAAAACTGCCAGACTTCAGTAGCCAGGAAGCCCAGGCCTCACTGTACGCCATGCATTTCATTTTTTCATGCTACATGCTCATACATCTGTAGACACATTCAAGAACTGCATGCTAAAACATTTACAGGTCCATGCCAGAAGGGAGCCTTCTCGGCTGCCCAACCTGGCGCCTCAGATGAAGCAACGTTTCCCAGAACTGCAGCTTCACAGCAAAGATGGAGCAATAAACAGATGGAAAAGGATGCCAGTTCCATTTCTTCTTTTTGCCTTTTATTCACTCCCCGTCTCACCTTGATCCTCTCAGCCAGGTTACTGAAAGCCACTATCATATTGCCAGGCTTATTGATTTTCTTCAGAACTCTTACTGTCTGGGCAAAGAGTGTTGGTGAATAGGAACGGCCATCCTTGGGTACTGTGGCACAGAAGTTTTCTTCATCCCTGGATCACAAGTTAAAAGACAGCAAGAGTTTAAGAATCCATATTTATCAGGCTGCAAAACACAGTCTCCACAACAGTTGCACTACAACAGCAAAGAACTCAAGAGACATCAAAACTAGAGAAAATCTTGACCCTAATTAAGCATTTTTCCTAGGTACTCTCCAAAGAGACCCAGTTTACAAATTTAACTGTGATTATGCTTAACTTCCATTCCTACTAGCTGGGTTGCAGCTGACTTGCCTGTGTAATTTAAAGATTACTACAAAAGAGCACACCACACTTCTGAAAGGCCCATTAAGGACTTCTGTTAATGGAGTTCCTACTGGAAACACTCCCACCCTGTGGCAAAGGAGTCTACAGAGCTCTGCTTCACCTGACTCCAGCTGCAGTTCCCATCCCAGGGCAGACATTGGTGTGCATATCACAGCAAGTCCCACTGTAGGCCAGATTAGATTTCCTGTTCATTACAAGCATCATTAGTGTCCAGATGACAAAAACCTATTTATACTTCTAAGAGTGCTCAAGTCCAAGTACCCAAAGGCTATTTTTCTCCACGAGCACCTCCTGACATCCCACCTCCAGCTCTCCCTTGTCACATACCCAAGGTTCAGGTAGATCGTACAGATGTCAGAAACTAGCTGCTGTGGTTTGAAGTCAAACTCGCTGAAATCCTTGACTTTCAAAGCTCCCATTTTAGGGCCAACCAGGTGTTGCAGAAAATAGTTTAGCATGGAGATGATGCGCTCAGCAAGAAAAGGATGCACAAACAGGGACTTAATTTCTGGAATAGAAACCAATAGTTCCCTGAGCTTCACAGTAATCTAGTCCCTCTCTGACATTCCTTAAAACTGAATTAGGCCCCCCTGATTCCCAGGCAATGCTGTTCTCCAGGTCCCAGCGGGCAGGATTTGCTCTCCCTACCTGATGTTAGGAAGGCCAGAGTACCAATAGTTTCATTGGACATAATGTTGTGGAAGCGAGCCAGCTGACCGAACATCTGCAGGCTTGACTCCTTCTCCCGACGAGCCTCCTGAGACAGGCTGTCCCACTCACCACGGTCCTTCTCTATCTGCTGAACTTTAATCTTACTTAGGTACTGTAAAGACAGAGCAGGGAAGCATATGGGAGCAGCAGTCTGAGTATACCAGCTTCACTAAGTAGAGTGTTTTCCTTTCAGCCCGGCAATCACCTCAGGACACAGAAGCGGCACATGTGCTTGTTAGAGAAACATGGAAAACGTCTCCTACAGCAGCCTTGGGAGAACAGGCAGGTAAATTGGCAACAAAAGCTAATTCAGACTGCTCCCTTGACACCGCCCAAGAGCACTGGCAGGGAGGTGTTAAGAAACAGAATGTTCGTAGTGAGAATGGATTAAAGAAATTGAGGTTGCTCCTCATAGTACCTTCAGTCTGCAACCTCCTACCAGCACAGACATAGACAGAAAAAGAAACTTTCTGAACCAAGAAAAGAAAGAACCGTCACTGTAGACGTTCACCACAAATTTGGGTGCTAAGCGTAGAGAGCATCTACCTTCCAGTCTGTCTCCTCTGGTGAATCAGCATAATCTCACAAACTTTCCTATGGCTAATTCCAGTTTAACACATCTAGGTAACATTAACAGAAAGCAACAAGTCTCACTGCTGAGCTGCCTGATCTCAAGTGAGACAAAAGTGGCAAAACCAAAGCATATTTTTCAAGAATGGAATTCCATGAGTTAATTAAGATTCAAAAACTGCAGCAAGCTATAAATAAGAGCTCACTTATGTTACAATGCCTTTGTGTTCTCACCACCCTATGAAACTTAATGGCAAGACCTCAGATACTACCTGTTCCACTCTGACAGCAGCCAATTCAGGAAGGAAAAGATACATAGTGTTTGAAAAGGGTCACAACTGTATACCTTTAACAAAACACAGAATGTTCATATGGACCAATTGTAGAAAGTCTGTAAGTGTTCAAAACCAGTTGTGCAACATCCATATCACCTGTCTGATCTGCCGGCCTCCAGACAATCTATTCTACTATAGGTAAAAGCTCCACACAAAAGCCCTTTCTAGTAGCAACAAGAAGCTCTGAAAGGTGTGGTGAGACAGTCATCACACACCAGGGACACAAGTTCAGCTGGAAACTGCCTTGTAAAGCTAAAGGAAAACTGCCTAGAGACAAAAGGCCTTTGTTAGGATACACCACCTGTGGAAAGGCCAAGGGGATTTGATAATCAAAAACTGCAGAACTCTTTTAAAGCCTAGCTGCATCCAGATTAGCAACAGGCAGATTTCCTTCCAACTCTGCTAGCACTTCATTCTCAATCTGAAAAAATAAAAAAAGCTCTGTTGTCTCTTTTGTTCTGACTTGCCTCCCAAGATGAAGGGGAATGGAAGAAAGTGCCCCATGTGCACTGTCCCAGACCCCTTCATACTTCTGCCGCAACCCCATCTTCCAGGGCATTTGCCACATCAGCCTTGATGCTTTTAAGATTATGAACCTGGCTCAGCTGAGTTTTCTAGCAAGTGTCTACTGCAAGGATTCATCCAAAGAATTAGAGTACATTAATACTGTTCTAGAGATAAAAGGTCAATATTGTAACCAGCCATCTTCAAGGGAGTGAGAACTGTTTCCTACATGATGCCTGCAGGACACATAGTAAACCCTACCTGTATGGCTTCATCCAACAGGAAAATGGCATCATTCATGAGCAAATTAAGGAAGCGCAAGAAGAGAGGGGGAGTCATTGCCTCTAGGTTCTCTGAGGCATAATCAGCCAAAGCCTGCAAGCAACAAGAAAAGGGTTAATGCTCTGGCACAGTCCAAACTGCAGGACACAAATCCACGTACTCCATAAAGAGCTAGATAAACATGCTTACATCTCTTGCCTTACCTTTACGCTCTGCCGGTATGAATCTGTGCCCCACATGTATCTCAGGATGGGATACATTGGACGGCGGTAGTTAAATTTCTGTTCAAACTGATGTGGGTCACCTAGACATAAGCAGAAGTAAGAGCACTGCAAATTGGCTGCAGGCACAGGCTGGGATTTTTAATTCCTTTTCAATGTTTGTTTAGCACTGTGTGGGAGGCAGGCTGCCACACAGAAAGCTGAAATGTTGACCTCCTAGTGCACCCACCAGATGGGGTACTGAATGTGTCAACAGGCAGCAAGCAGTCAGAGCACAGTTTCACTGTCACTTCCTCTACAAAAGAGTTCAGCAGTTTCTACTGAACTCAACCACTGCTGTGACCAGGCTTGCACTAAGCATCCACAGGGCATGACAAGCAAGTCCTGTGGAACAAGAGCCAGGGGAAGCACGAGCGGCTGCTGGGGCCACAGCTTTAAGATCACCATGGTAGCTACCAGTACTTTTATAATAGCGAGGTGCTGTGTCAATGGATAGTCAGTGTGCCTGGCAGTGCCCCAAGCAGGAGGCTGGTGCTACAGCAGCAGCCCATGCGCCTGTGGACACATGAGAAGGGCAGCACCTCCTGCTCTTGAGCAATTCTCTAATTTCAAAGAACAGGAAGTGCCAATTGCATGTGTGGCTGTGGGAAAACAAGAGTCCAGCAGAAACCCTTGGGAAGGATAATGACCATCTGAGCTACATATATGCATTTCCTCTAACAGCACGTGTTTCCTATTGCTCTCATGGGATTATAAAACCACCTCCTGGAGAAGTCAGAGATCGGTCACTGATTTCAAAGCAGCACTACAGATCCCATAGTAGAAGAGGATGGGTAATTATAAGCATTGCTGTGCTGAAAAGCTTGTGCTCTGAGTGTTATGCTTTCTAGCTATGTAGTGCTGCACAGGTCAGAAGTTTGGAAAGACCAATGCTTTGCTGGAATACTGTCTGCCTAAAACAACTGAACAGTTTAACACGGCACAAAGATTTGTTTGTTTCCACTGAAGTACTTCAAAACCTGGAGACAGCCCTCTACAGATTTTACAGAAGGAAGACACCTCCTTCCCTTTTATGCTTACCAGTAAACTCTATATCCACAAAGACTTTGATAAGTGCCTCAGCAAGATGGGCAGCATTTTGGTAAGAGCAGAATACTCGTTTGCGATGAAACACACTGGAGACGAGTGGATTCTGGGCCTGATCTAAATGAGGCATCACAGCTTCCAGCACTTCTGCCAGCTTGGCTCGCAGATGAGGATTTTTCATTCTGAAAGAGAAAAAAAACAGAGCAAATTCAGTGTGGCGTGAGGGCTGCAGGGGGTACTTAACTGTTCAGAAAACACTCCAGGAGCTGTGCCCATCCATACAGGATGTGGCCAGTTGTTGCACACCATTTGTAAAACTAATGCTGGCATTGAGCTGCTCAGAGCCTCAGGCAATCAATATCCATAATCAAATCTCAGGCAGAAAGACGAACAGGTATGGGAAATATCAAAGCTGGTACTTCCATCCCTCCCAGAATAGCATTCTGGCAGGGAATACTTTTGGCAATCCATGCTTGCTTGTCAGCTGTAGCTTCTCTGAGCAAACATGACTTGTCAGCCCAGCTTTGTATTTATTGTCCAACAACTTGTTTCCTATTTATTCTGAAAGTTCAAAGTCCTTTGCCTGCAGAGCGTGCTTTCCAGTGCATGACAGGACACTGAGCAAGCTGAAGGCATAATTCACTTCTCTGCTGCACTGGTGGGGCAGAAGCTGAACAACCTGCCCAAGGTCAGGCTGTGGGTTACTGCCAAAATGAACTACAACTTAGATCTCCCAGGGCCAGCCCAGATCAATGGGAACAGTATACGTACAAAGAGCTCCACAGTAAGTGAAATCTCCACCTGCTCCTTCCACTGCCAGGAGCTCAATGCATTTACACAGGCAAGTATAAACAAATGAACAGCAGAAATGCAGTCTATGCTGAGATGTCTTATCAGGAAGATCAACAGAACTACTTGATTTTGTTCAGTGCTTTGTTACTGCAGTAGACTTCATAGGGATACTCAAAACAGATCAATCCCAACAGATCAATCCTGTAACATCTAGCAAAATGGCTTTAACAAAGGAGTTTCTTACATCATGCAGGAGCACAGAGCGAAGTGTCCATATTAAAAGACACACAGGTTCCGCTGGGAGCAACATCTTATTTTCAGCATCTCTAACAAACTACCACTCCCACCAATTGGATTTGGAATTGCACATGTTTATTTCTTAAAAAGTGGAAGCTCTGTCTTCAACAGTCCTAGCAGCAAGAGTGGCTCATAGCTGTCTTCATTTGCAGTGAAAGATCAATACCATTTCCCTCTTAAAAAAACAAAAAACTGCTTCTGAAATCTTTTTTCAGACTGACCCTTACAAGTAATATTAAAGAATTACCAAAGGATAGAAAATCCTTCTGAAATTAATTTTCTTTAAGTGCAACTCTTAATCCACACCCAAATGATCACAACTAGCACCCAAGTTCCACTCGACATCATACTTGTTTGTTTCCACGTGTACAGCACTATGGGAAGTAGCAGAACAAGAAGTCTTTCAAGTATGTTTTGATTAGATAGCAACTTCAATCCGATGCATACTCTTACTTGCTCCTGCAGCCGTATGCCCTCTATCAAGATGAGAGTGCCAGGGTAACTGGCAAGCACAGAAGTAACTTCCTCAAGTAGCAGGAAGTGTTGAAAACTCCCTGAACATCTAGAGATGAGCAGCAGTTACTAGAACAGCAACAGCCTGACTTTCCCCACTTAGTGTTCACTGGCACTTAGTTCTAGCTGCCTCGGCTCCTGCGTAGTGTGACTAAACAAGTATTTAGACACAATCCTATTTGTCCCTCATGTGAAGCCCAGGTTCTTCAGGCAGCTTCTTGTGCCTCCTGTGGGCAGAATTTAATTTTTCCAATGAGATCAAGCAATTCTCAGGTGTATAAACCAAACGTCAAGACACCTCTGACAATTTTCACTTCCTTGTTTCTATCCAGGTGCTCCGCCCCGTAAGCATAAAGGGCTTACACCTGGAGCTGTACATACCTCTCCACATCACCCATGAAAACAGTAACAAAGTGAAGGACATGCTCCAGAGAATCAGCAGAAGTCTCCAAAATGTCATCAGCGAAACGCCGCAGGAAAATGAAGAAGTCACCCAAGTTATCTGCAAAGAATTCTGTGAACAGAGATTACATATTAGTTCCTCCTTGTGCAGCTCACAGCCTGTTTTCTGGCCTTCTGTGTACTTAGCTCACCTCCCTGATTCTGATTAAAGTTTCTAGAACTAAGTAGTTGTATTAGAACACCACAATCACACAGGATGCTCAGCCTGATGAAATCTGTAATGCACTGGATTCACTCCACCTATCTCAGAAGTCACTTGCAGGGTGACACACAGCAGCTATCTGTTGATACTACGCACTGCTACAGAGCAAAGGTCAAGGGAAGAGAATCTCCAGACAACAGAATTTTATGCACAAGGAGAATAGTAAATCAATGTAGTATTCGGCCAAACTTAGCAACTCAGCAATGAGCGGGATCTTTTAAAGGTCAGCAGCAATCAAAATCCTAAGTATGTTCCCTGAAAAAGCCACAAATCTTACGAGAGGTAGTGACCCTCTTCAAAAAGAATATTCTGTGCCAAAAAAACCGCTGTCAGTTGTAGCACTGTATCTTGCCCTGGAAAGAAAAGCACTTCCTTGGACAGCTCTTCCAGTATTCATCCAGACAGTACCAGGATTTGCCTGCTGGATGAAATGTGAGATCTCTACCTTTTTTGGAGGTTATGACCTTGTTGAAATTTTTGAAATTGTAGCTGACCTTCACTACACTTTCTTACATGTTCTATAACCCCTCTTTCTAAAGACAGGATGCTCTTCACAAATAAAGGGGAAACCCAGGTGCTTTGAACATCTTCAGGAATAAGGCTATGTATGTATAAATACTATGAACAGAGTGCTACTTAAGTTACTTTAGACTCAGACTCTTATCTGCAGCAGCCACAAACACAGGAAGAGTGGTTTCACCTGGTACGTAGGCCAATGCACTGTTTTCCACTCCTGGCAATGGGAACGCCAGCTCTAGAGGCTCAGTCCCTTGGTTTCCTATAGCCAGCTGCACCAGGAGAACTGCCATGGACACCTGCAGATTCAGGCAGTTCTGCAACATCTGCGGCTCTGTCATCGCTGTCTTCGTGGAGAGATAGATGGTCATCAGACGTTCGAACTGCTCCCTGAGGCTGTCAGCAGCAGGGCTAGAACTCTGCTGAGCTTCTCGCCATGCTACTTGCAGGCGGTGAAGGCTTTGGTTTATCTTTACCATCTGGTCATGCAACCTAGCCAAAAAACAAGGCAAGGAAGAGAACAGACAAGATGCAAATAAGTTTAGTACAGACTGCCTACATGATAAAAAAGTCAGCATGCACTGTTAGCCCACTTGTGAGAGACATTCTGTACAGCTGACAGTTTGAAACTTCAAACTGGCGTAAGCCTGACCAGGTATGCTGCCTCCCTCACTGAGCAGCAGGAAGGATGCAATGCAGCAAGTGTCCTTTCAATTCAAACTATTTCCCACAAATAATCTGTTTCAGAGGCCAGCAACAGGACATGCTTGAAGAAAAGCAAGCCAGGGTTTGGGAGGATAAGATATCCTCCTGAAGAACCAAAGAGGTCTGCTCTGCAGTCCGGTAAACTAACTGCTCCTATGAAGCACTCCGCAGCGGAGCAGACAATGAGATCACGCAACTGCAAACCTTGTTAGATTACCAAGGTCAGGGAGTGGGTAAGCCTCGGAGATGCCTTTGAGGTGACATTTTCAGTTTCCCAGCAACAAGCCACTTGCGTAACTTTTTCATCTATTTCTATATTTAGATAATAAACCAGAAGGGGACTATGCTTGGATCAGCAGTGACCTCATAGTATCCAGGCAACAATTCGCAGAAGAAAGCTAAGAAAAATAGTGCATTCTGGTGTCCAGAAAATCATTTCCTGGAAATGACCAGCTACCTTGCATTTCTGCTTCAAATAAAATCCATTTAGTGGGGCAGTTCAGACACCTCACACTGGGCAGGTACTTTGCCACTCAGATGCTCTCTAGTAGATAAGCAAAAGGACAGAGGCCTGTTTTCTCAGAGAAGGTATCAGAACTCAGTAAGCCATGCCAATCCAGCACTCAGCTGCTACAATATTATAAATAATGTGGACTCTGTTAGCTTTAACTGAAAACAAGTGAACAGAATTTCAAAAAAACTTTACAGAATTAGTCAGCCTGATGCTCAAGGGGCAATCAAAATGCACAGTGAAGAGTATTTGGCAACTCAGCTGGCACACTCTAAATTTTGAGTATTTACTAAAAATTTATGTAGCTGTACATGGATGCAAAACAGCACTGGGAGCAATCATTTACCTACAGCTTGAGCATTCACGCTATTTCTGAATATCAGATATTAAAGCTACAGACAAATCCTCTCTCAAAGTGCATGCCTCGGTAGCACATTTAACACCTTCTCAGAGGTCAGCTCCTTAAGAACACACTCACACAGCTGTAGAATTGTTTGTTACCTGTGAAATCCTAAGTAAAGGGTGTATTGTGTTAGGACCAAATTTTCTGTCACCAGATTGTAGCTGTTTGCAAACTCTGGCTCTTGCTCAGTCACAGCAGGTATCAAACATGTTTCTTTTTCCAAACCTAGAATTAAAAGCATCTCTGCATTAAGTCCTACCCAGACGCACTGGTAAGGAAAGAGTGCTCAAGACAGCTCCTGCTGATGATATGAAATGACTGCAGGCAATGCCGAGCAGTGTTTTACTTGTATTCAGCTCTTCCTCTGCTCCTCTTTAGTCTCTCATTTAACTCTCCCTTTACTGGTGTACAGCAAGAGTGCACTGCTAGGAGAGGTAAGGAATTGAAAAGAGCCCATTTCTAATTCACTAACTCCCACAATTTTTGGGCATACCTTTCATATGTACATTCTTACTCTTCCTCTCCTCCTCATTCAGCTCCTTCAGAGCACAGTAAGTAGGGTTAAAGGTTAGCAGCCTAGGAGATTTTGGTTTGCAGAAGGGCTGACAGAGCTTCAGGAGGGCAGCTCCCAAATTCAGGAAGAAGGCATCTGAGGCATACATCTGGAAGAAGATCTCTGGCATCTGATTAGCCCAAATTTTGGTGCGGCCTGCATTAGCATGGAGGCAGTTTCCCAGCCAGGACAGAATCCTGTGCTTCGTCTCTGGAGACAACTGCAACAGGTTCTTGAGCATCTGGTAGATCTTCTCATGGAACTGGGCCATAAACTGTTACAGGGAACAGAATGTGGTTGAAGGAGTCATTGTTAGGAAGGCTTCTTTTGCCTATCCTGTCATTAATGCTTTCAGAGTTGTCCCAGGTCCAGACTGCATCCTACTCTTAAAAGGCAGGATTTTCAACGTATTATGGTCGTGACACCTATATCAATCACAAGTCAGACAAATGTTATGAAAAGGTCAAACCCTGAGACCAGCAGGAAAGAATAATTAGGGACACACTCAAAAGCACAGTCAAGAGTAAGTTGTTTCAGTAAGAAATAAAAGCAAAATTCTTTGCACATTTTTAGCAGAAACAATGACCCTGAAAGAATGCATGGCTGGAAATCCCTTTCTCTGTGACAAACTCCTGCACCTGAGTATACTTCCTTGTAGAATTAGGACTGTGTTTATATCCTATTTTGTGATGCTTCACTCTAACTTCTGAAATAATCTTTAAGATCCTCCTAGCACTGCTGATCTCAGGAAGGCAGTCATTTAATTTCATAGAGAGAGTGAGAGTTGCCTGTCATTTTATCTGCTGGTGAGTCAATGTTTTAATTACAGGACAGGTACTGAAAACTATTTCACAGTGCTTACAGCATCTAAGATTATCTTGATGTACCATCTTAAGCTTTGGTGCTGGTATCTGTTCTAAAAGTACCCTATTGTTTTCCCAAAGCTCAGAAAACTACTTTGGTAAAAGATGACTTGCTCTTAAGCAGCAGTAACGTGTGATCAATATGACTTTGGTTACAAACTAGGTAAGCAGGCAAAACTATTCACATTTTACAGATAGAGAATCTACAATCCAAAGCAGTTCTGTGACTTGCTTAGCTACAAGCCAGGCTACTGAAGAGCCAGTGGAAGAACTCGACCTCCAATATCAAGTGTTTTCACTTTAACCCGCAAACACAGAGACCAATAAAATACATTGTGAAGCAGCGTTGTTACACTTCAGCCCTACCTGATGGATGTTGGATTCCTGCACTTTGATCTCTTGTGGACTGGATCGGGATGGATTCAAGAAATAGCCATGATTCTCTACTACACCAGGAGTCTTTAGCAAGCAGGAGATATTTAGAATGGCACCTAACAAAGTCCTCTGGTACATCTGTCCATTGCTAGGATCCTTGGGCTGAATATAACCTGCAAAAACCTAGGGAACACAGACGACCATGCTGATATTTATATAAAATCCAACTAAAACAACTACAGGTTTGGGACAGCCAATCAGAAACTAAGAGGGGTAAGGGTACACACAAGTTGTTACACTGTACTTTTGGTTTGAACTAAACAGACTAGGTCATATAATGCATCCCTACATGCAGAATCTGTGAATGGCTGAGTAGATCAACTTGGGCATGCACAAGTCCAACTGGAATGCAGGCATCAGAATTGCATTCTAAAGACAACACATTTCTAAAAATGAAAAGAGCACAAGAAGCAACCAACGTCATTGAAAAATAAAAAACAAAGGAAAAGTCATCAGCCGCTGAACAGAAAATTACAGGTTCATTAGAAGTGTCTGTTTGTAGGACTACCACCTGCTCTCCTGTTGTCACATGTAAACTATGTTTTCCCCTCTTGTACCTCTTGTCTTTTTGAGAGATGCTAGAGAAGCATTCATTGAACAACACTAAGATTATACTACGGTAACCAGTTGGGTTTCCTCATAAGAGACAGAAAAGTTAACAGCTCTTCATAATGCTAGGGCACATACCTTCGCTATATCTTTCTGCTTTGTGAAATAGAGGAGCATATCTAGGTAAGTGTATAGCAGGATCTGGCAAAGGTCCAAGTCCTTGATCCTGCCCAATACAATATCGAACACTGGAATCATGACTTCCCCAAACGTCCGCACTTCCTCATCCATCGTTAAGGCTTCTATGACCTCCTCAAGAAACTCGGTCATGTCTTCAAAATCTAGCAGGGAACACAAGACCATTACTGACAATAGATACTCAGTGCAGCCGGACATCTGAGCATGTATACCCTGCTACCTAAACACAGCCCTCCTCTTCACCTTCCTTTTAATAACGGAGAAAGCAGAAGCTTCATTCAAGCCTCAGTATTTGTCCTGCAGGCTTTACCAACGTTGAAATGTCATTTGCTATGCTCAGAGACAAGAATTCAGAGTGCCCTTTAGAGCCACTTCCTCAATGGAGACAAGAGATCTCACTGTCATCTAGACAGTGAAATTCAGACCTTCAGAGGGCTGAATACACTTACAGAAAGATGAAGCTAGAAGAAAATAAAAGGCCTAACAACATTAATAGTAACTTTACAGCACTAAGCCACCAATTAAATTTAGTCAAACTTACGTGCCCCTCTCAACGCCTCCAGCATCAGGTCCACCAGCTGCTCATACACATTCTGGTTGACATAAATCTCTGGGGTAAGAAGAACAGTGTGAGCGTTTGACACGGTCAGATTTCGACAGCGCACAGCAAAGGGCAGCAAGTTCTCTGGAACCTTGGTTATCTGCATAGAAAGAGCAAGATGGATCTGGGGCCGTGTATCCGCTTCTTGCCACTAAAATGTCAGCTTTTGGATAACAGTTCTGCTTTCTCAGGAACTTCTACCCACCTCTTCTCTTGCCCTCTGGAAACAGGCATAGAGGTAGCGTAGAATTTGTTTCTCCCCTGCATCTCGATCTGCAGAGAGGTTCTGTGTGTTGGCAGAAGTCATGTAAATCAGGTGGTTTCCAGGCTCCTGCAGCAACAGGCGGGTGAACAGTGCCTAGACACAAGAAAAATAAACAAAAAGCAAAACAGTCCCAGGAGAGAGAAAAATTACTTGACAAATAAAGTAAGTCCCATATCATCTTAAGCTAAACTATTTCTACCCAGAAGAGCTCTCTTTATCCCTTATGTAACTTGCTCATGTGCTAAACTAACAATTTCCCCAGTCGCCTTTAAGAGCAATGGCAGTTCTAAAGGAAGTTATTTTCATCAAAAGAAAAAAAGAAATTGCCAGGCAAGAACTACTGACATCTCTGCAAATGAAGCTGAACGTGTGCATGAACACTGATCACAGAGTTCTGTTCAGTGGCAGAGTAGAAAGCACAATGCCCCAGGATCACCAGCAGGAACATTCACCCCCCACAGCCGCACACAATTGCTCTCTACAACCCCATCCAGGTAGTATTTTTTCTGTGCCCATCCCCAGCTGATGCGCATGTCTCCCAGGAGAGTGGTAAACTTATGCAGCCTTCAGAAGGGGCTGGCAGAAGCTAATTCTGAACTGAATGTCTTACCCCAAAAACACCAGGGCCATTTCTAACAGAGCTGCATCTATCAGCTCTGCATTCCACTTTAGCAAACAGTCTGCACTCAAGATGCATTGTGTATGTTTTGCTAGGAAAGACATTTAATTGTTGTTGCCAAAGTAATCAGAACATCAAAAAGCCTTATTTTGCTGATTGTCAGGGAGCAGCTAGCTGTTAGGATAACTACACAGAGGTAAACAAAGGTGTGGGTTTTTTTTTGTTTGTTTTTAAAAACAGAGTACGCATGTGTGAGGCTCTCCTTGCCCATCACCATTGTTGTAGGACAACCTATCTCAAATAGAAGATACTCAATTCCCCACTCACAACTAGGATTTTGAAAGAGTTCTGCCAGGAGCTATCAGCGTATCAGTCACAGCAGTTACACTACCTCTGTCCGGACAGTCATCAGTCTGTGTGAGAAATGAGATATGCAGCAGTTGTGTACCTGCTCAATATTTTCCATGTCAAGCCAGTCTTGATCATCCAGATCTGCAGCCATTTCTTCCAAATACACACAGCGAGCTGGAATCCCATTTCCGCTTTTCATGCTGGGATCACCTAAGGAAAACACAAACAATCCACTGCCTCGAAGCAGACAGAAAACATAGCTGCAGGCAGTGAAACCTGCAGGCAGGATCCTGCCCGTGGCAGAGCTGTCTGCTACCAGTTGCTGCAGGGAAGCACTGCCCTTCTCCCAGAATCCCTGTTCACTTTCACGTAGATCTAACAAGCTGCTGAGAGGCTTCTCATACTGCTGCTCAAAACATGTTTCACTCAGGAACCCAGCAAGACAGCCCTCTTTCTGCAAGCACACAATTCACACTACATGCTATTAGAAATCATGCTTTTACACTGATATCACTCATAAGAACCCGTTTTGGGGTACTACATGGTTGCTCATGAGAGCCCAAGCTCTCAGGGAGTTTCCCTGTTCACATCCTTGCCTCTAGGTGCCCCAATTAGCAGAAGTAGCACGAGTTCCTCAGCATGCTGGTGCCAGGGGTGCCACCTTGGTGCCAGCTCAGAGACACGCCAACTGATGCCTCTGTTCGCCACGTGCAGCAGTTCGCCACTCAGCAGAAGTGCTAACTCTCAGGATTGTTTTTAGGGGATGGTGGCAGAACCAGTCTTTCTCAGCAGTTGCGTAACATTGTTCTCTCTGGCCCTTACAGGTAAAAAGCAAACACAGGAGCCCTGCTCAAGGCTCTGGGAACACAAGATACAAACCAGCTGCACAGTCCCAGGACACAGATGCTCTTCACCCAGCGTTTCTCCCAGGCTGTTTCACACCAGCACAAGAGCAGTGCTCACTATCTGAGGGAGGGGCTGTGACTGCTGGCGTTTGCCCAGACGGGAGCACACCAGCTCGCCATGTCCTCGGGGCCCCATGCATGTCTTCTCAAGGCAAACCACGACAATAACAGAACAATACCTGCCGCGGGAAGCTCAAACCCCAGCATGAGCACTCACTGTTGTCAAGAGTGATGAGAAAGATCCTCTGGATCATGTGATTGATGTTGAGCTGCTCGCACAGCTCCCGCTGGGAACGAAAGGAGCGGCTGATCTCAGCCACAGAGTAGTCACAGTCGTCCAGGCTCTCGGAGACGCTGTTGTCGGAGTCATCTTGGCTGGCGGAGGTTTCCTCGCCTGCAAAAGAAAGCTCCTGAGCTTCCTCCTGAGCACGACGGAGCGCCCAAAGAGGGGGACAGGCTTCGCCTCTGCAGGAACGCAAAGCACCGGCGCGGGAGCTGGGCGACGCCAGCGCAGCTCTGCGAGCAGCCCGCCGTCTTCTCCCCGTCTCGGGCCCCGCTAGCGGCGGGGTGTTTGCCAGGGCGCTCCGCCGAACCCGACCACGCTCGGGCCGCCGCCGCCCGTCCTGCGGGCTCCCCGCTGCCAGGCCCG
>VXAL01001922.1:5346-19877 GCA_013399475.1 Chauna torquata
CTGAGAAATGAAACTCTCCTGCAGATGCCCACTACATAACACACTCCTTGCTTCTGCATGCAACCCAAAAAAGCAGGACTCTGAACCATGTCCCAGACGCATACAGTTCATTAAAGAAATGGTCATAACTGTGAAACCAATTAGAAATCTGTAATTAGAATACTAAATGGCATCAATGTTCCAACTGGAAACTACTTTTTAAACACACGCATACACATNACCGTAATCACAGCCACTGAATACCTGTTCATTATGATATATGCTACCAACTCTAGAGCAGTTACTGACACTAACATTAATACAGACTGCTACAGTCCATGCCATGAAGTTGTACACAGGCTCCGTTAACAGTACCACCATTGACGACACCACCAAACAAACAACCTTTGCAGGCTAGGCAAAGGTGAAACTCAACACAAGCCAAACTGCTACATTAAACTTCATACCTTGAACAAGCAAAATCTGAATCAAATTAGGACAGGTAAGACCACAAAAAACATATTTGAACTCAAAATAAGAGATCAAGGTCTTTTGTTTTCCCTCTGATTTGCAACAGGACTTTTAAGCGGCTTTAGTCCCAAATAGCTGAAATCGGGTGGTGGTGTGCGGTGTACATGTTGTATATAAAAACACTGATGCATTCCTTCTGTAGTACGTGTTAACAAAACCTCAGCAATGTTTTTACAGAAGCAGAAAAATCCACAAAAATCCTCATCCCTAAAAGTCTTAAGGCACATCACACAGACAAGATGAAGAATTCTGCACTGTGCACCCATCCACAGAAAAAGTTTTAAACAGACAATTTAGACACCAAATTGTAACTTAAGGAGTAGCAGTAGAGTTCATGCTTATTATAACAGAGGTCTTGAGATAACTAAGGCAGCTTGCAGAAATACAACCCATAAAAGCTCTTTAGATTTTTTTTTTTCAGAAAGCGTAACCTTTAATGTACTCTTTTTAGACACAAAGACATCCCAGAAATTCTTGCACAGTAACAGTAATCAGCAAAACAGATGCTAAGAATGTGACAGAATATCAGTAAATCCAAGATGTGCAGCAACTGCTAACATCTATGCAGTGTTGCATTGTTCTTCTCACAAACCTAATATTTGAACAGGTACTGAGTGCCATTAATGCATTTCACAGCTCACCTTTTACAGGGTACCTTTTTGCCAGTTTGACACTGCATTTCTCACAATGTAGCACAGGAACTTATCTATAAATATTTATATTTCAGTAGTATTAAAGTATAAAACTTCATTTAAATCTATATAGTACTCAACAAATGAACTTCGGAAAGACTGTTTTCTCCACTGTTTTAAAAGGGGTATCACAACCAGCAGAGTAGCAAGAGTTAATACTAACAACCACTGTTATATTTATAAAATTAAAAAGTTAGGAAAACAGAACTTAGTGGTTTAAGAAGAACAGACAGTACAGAAAATATAGTTCTATTTGTCCCCAAATGTGACATTCCTTTAGATTCTTTGAAATTTAAAGAAAATTTGGAAGTATTTCTCAGAATTTTTCATGACAATTGCATGCCATATGAGAAATCTGTAGTCTTCACTGGGGACAGACAGTGAAAGAAGTGAGATCAACTTTTATGTGAGATTCTCCCAGGTACCAAGTTCAACAATCTCACATGACAAGCCAGTCATATCTATGACTGGCCATGTCCAATAAGGTTGATACATATTTGAAGCATGCCAATAGTCAAAGAATACTTATACCAAATTTCCTTCACTTATGACCAACACATTGTTAGTTTAGTTATAGTCACTCAGTTGTTGATGTAAGATATTAGAAAATACCTCAAGACTCACACATTTAACAGGACAGCAAAAAAAGCATAACAAAAAACCCCACAACTCTACAGAGAGCTACTTCTTAAGAACGTGTAAAGATAGGATAGCATTAGATGGTATTTTTCTGGTGCTTTTAAGTTTTCAATGGAATTACTTTGTAATGGAACCAACTTATTTAATCTCAGATCTGAGATAAAGGCAAAAATACTCCGGTATATTAAAGTGAAAAACAGTGAACAAGGATACCATCACAAGTACCCCTCTCCTCTCCCCGTTATTTTTAATGGAGTTAAACGTTTAATTTCCTAGGTTATTGTCCAAAGGAAATTCCAGTTCTTGTCTTCAAGGAAGGCAAATGCCAAAGACATTTGCCAACAGAAGTGCTTAAAGTTAATTGCAGAATGTGGGAATAGATTTGTTACCATCAGTCTGACGAACATGGCTTCATGATATATTTAAACATCTCGTTGATGTAGACTGATATGCCATTTATACACTAAAACTTCTATATTACAAAAAATCTACGTGTGACTTACCTTTTGTATTAACACAAACTACTACGTAGAGTTCATAACCTAAAAATACAGATGTATTTCAACACTAATTCACTGTGCATGCAGAAAGAAAAAACTTGGCCTGTCTGAAGTCATGCAACTGCATTTCCTACTGAACTAAAATCTATCACATTAAAGTCTTAATTTTAAGTAGGCACAGAAGAATCATCGGAAAAAAATTATAGTTGTGTAGCAACTAACAAATGAAATTGTCTGCTTTTTGACAAACTACAAGACAGTCTTCACAAGCATTCTTTACACCCAGTAAATGCAACAAGTAAATATACTCTCCCTCCAGTAATGGTCTATGGACCTGTCTACACAGAAGTACACTTGCTCATTTTAGAAGGGGGACAGAAATCAAGATCGTTCAACAAAACCTCCAGTAAGCAAGTGCAAAATGATGTCCAACACCAGTTCATTCTTGTTCCCTTAACGTACTTAAATTATGAAACATTCGTATACAACCTTTCAACCTAGATACATGTTGCAGCTAAGTTTAAAGGAGTGATTTGACTGTTTCTAGAAAAACATTTTCTGTTATTTTAAAAAGAATGTGGCATTCTACTAGTTACATTTTATTTCTTTACTAACTCAAAACACAATTTCAAACTGTTTCAAAACTGAAACAACAACCAGCCCTACATTCAGTGTACAGAAACGCATTTGCTTAATAAAACTACAGCAGCACCCTTTACTCCCATCAATTTTTTGGGCACCAAAAAGTAGGCCTCTATCCTGCCCTATACGTTTTGATGGTCTTTAAAAAGCCTTGGAAAGAGGTTTTAGACTCCCTCAGCAAGTATGTTTTTAAGAAAAACAGATCTTGACAATCAGACTTGTACAAAACCAGTTAGTTTTAATAACTAATGACAGAACATTGTGTATCCTCTAGAGATGTCCAAGTGGACTCACCATAACTGCTGGATCACTAACAGGCATATGTCCAACATTGAGAACTTTTTGCCAGAAGCCCTGTGCCACCTTAGTGATGGACTGAGGTAACAGTATTTCCAAAGTCAGCCGAACATTTGAAAAGGTTTTTACCTACCTGTACCACTTCGTCTAGCTCATCACATACTCCAAGAAAAAGAAGATACTATTATTGGGTATTTCCATGTGTACATCAAAAGCCCTCATAGTTCTTTTTATTTGGAAAAACTTTTAAGTTGTCTGAAGAGCCTGCAAGGTTGACTTGTTCCAAGTGACAATTGACTAATGTTGTTTGCCCTTCAATAACTGAGGACTAAACTGAGGATCTGGAAGCACTTATCGTGGATTTGTTCCTTTGTGTAGTGAAAACTCATGGCCCAGAAAACCAGCAAGAACACAACCAACTGCACTCAAAAAAGGATCTTTACTCTTTGTACCATCAACTCGCACCTTGTATGCATTACCAAATGGAGTGCCATAGAACCAACAAAGATGAAGAAAGACCAGTGCTACGGTTTGGAGAATGAAGAAGAAACCTTCTTCTACTGCTGGTTTAAGCCTATTGATGTAGATCCAGTGTCTCAGAAAGAATCAGTGCTAAGCAGGCAAGGAGCTATTGCTAATTCAAAAAGTCTTTCCAAACCTATTAAGGATGCAGTTACCCAAGAGAGCTAATCCAATCATAATGGCTTGCTGCCACCAAAGGCAGGCTCAGCTAAGAGCCAGACATGTGCCAAAGAAACTGCAAGTAACGGAATAGGTGAGGGAAAAGATAAAACAAGATTGCCCCTTTTGACAGCAGCAAGGTGCTAGAATAGCTAAGACTTCCTTGTCAAACCGCTCCCCAACAAGGACATGCCAATACCTAGATTACCTGCGAACTCCATGAAAATGAAAGGTAAAGTCACAGGAAAAAAAACTGTGAAAGCCAAATGGCTAGACTTCTACCACCATAAATAGTTCACTGCCTTCTGCTGACTATCCCCTGCCCTACACAAAAAGAAAACCACAGTGGATATCCTTCTCAGGATTTTTTTCCAGTCTAGCAGCAAGGCACTGACAAGCACACTTACACTGCAGATGCACTTCGCTACAGCTAAGTCCCTGCTAGCTTCAGTGCTTTCATTTTTGTGGCCACCTCAACAAGAACAAACTGAACAGTAGCTCACATCTAGTTAGGACTCACAGAAGCATTCAGGACAACATCGTAATCATCTCCTAAGCACGGAAGCATGCACAACTCAATGGGAACGTGCAAAAACAGCTTGAAGAATTGCTGCAGTGCCTCAGATGCAGAGATTATCTCATCTAGTAACCTGACCATCAGAACAGCCATGACTTTCAAGACAGATTTAGAACCTCACAGTGGACACAGAGGGTAATTTCTTCCTGTATGAAGCTTATAATCACAAACTGGCTTAGGACCTGCCATATAGACCCTATGAGTTTAACAAAAGAGCACCTGTAAGACATAGGCAAAACATATTAGGGCACACCATGACTTTTACAGAATGGTACGTGTTGAGGTGCTGCTACAAATCAGATTGAACTCTAGCTTCTAGCATTTAAAATGCTTCAGTTTACTGGACAGCGTAAGAAGCTAGCTGAGCCATGTCAGCATCACCATTTTATGTAGAACTGCCTTGACAAGTCATGCTGATCTGCAAGTTCCTTCAGTATCCTACAATTCTACATTTCCTGACAATAACTGAAGAATACTTTATTATATGTCACTCGTGTAAGAGAGTAATCATGTTATAGGCCTAGAAAAGTCACTATCCAAAAAGCTTCAGTACAAACAGAACTAAACCAGACATGCTGCCAACCTGAAAAAGGGCAACATATTTATATCACAAGACTCACATTTTGCTGTTAATACCTGCATCAATGGGATGGTGCCACCTTAATAATTCTTATTCAAGAGCATTATCAAAGCTAAGAAAAAACCCCATACCCAACAGTTTTACACATATATAGACTGACAATAGCAACAAAGTTAGCATCACCAACAGGTATCTATTAAGGAACACCCCATATCCCCTGTACTGGGACACTTGTGCACAGGACAAGCATTCCTTCATCCCAGAATCCATCCTGCACCTGGCCACCTGATCTACCAGCTTTCATGTCCCTCTCCCCGTTACCAGTTCTCATCAGCTTGTACTTTGTACACTGGAACAAGCTCCCCAGGGTCACAGCACCGAGCCTGCTGGAGTTCAAGAAGCGTTTGGACAACGCTCTCAGACATAGGGTCTGATTTTTGGGTGGTCCTGTGCGGAGCCAGGGGCTGGACTTAATGATCCTTGTGGGTCTCTTCCAACTTGGGATATTCTATGATTCTAATAAAGAACAATAAGGAAGTAGGCTACAGAAGAACAGGAATATTAGTAGAAGAACTGGAATACTAGTACTGAAGAACAAGAGAAAACAAAATGATATTCAAAAGTCTTGTGCTAAACCTCAACTGATAAATATTACAGAGTCTCCAACAAAACTCCAAATACCATCCCAAGAAGCCATCCAAAAAGAGTAATACATTTCATCAGTCTTAAGTAGACAACTTAGGACAACACAAGGCACCAAGATTTGTGAAACAGTTATATCCCTGCCCCACCCCCCCCCAAATAAATGAGGAAACATATGCAAGGGCTCTTTTGGTCTCTGCTGATTTGCTCATCAGAATCATGAGCATCAGCACAACTACTGGGACAACCCACATAAAGACTGATATTTCCACAAGCCAGGAAAGGTATTGTGTTTGACCAAAACAGTTAAAACATCAAAGGGATATTTGTTCTCTTTCAAGTACCTTTGTCAAAAACACGCTGAAGAAAGTTACCCAATACACATCAGTCCTGATCAGGCTATCACACAAGGCTGAGACCCATTTTCTAAGGCAGTTCATGAAGAAGTGACGAAAAGCTGGTAACATGCTTGTACAGCAGATAGCAGCTTTTAGACACGAGAAATTTGAGCTTGGTACCAACCTACTGTTACCTTCCTGGCACCGATGTGTAATTATCTACAGAAAGCAAATTTCATTTCTTATCTTTCTGCACTGTCAACTGTAAAATACTTTGTTCCACTATGACAGGTGGCAGAAGTTTTGGCTGTGTCCTGAACTTATATTAAGGGTTCATACCCAGTAAGCAGCAATGAGAAACACTATCTCAGCAGATTCCCTCTGCGATTCAATCTAAATCAATTATCCCTCCAGCATTTTACATATCTGTCAGCAGCTATGAGGTTAACTCATCAGACCACAGGAATTTACATACATAAATTACAGAGAAATGACACCTTTGCACCACTGGTACATTCAGGGTGACCACTGACAACCAAGACGGCCAATGCTTAGGCAAATTCAGTTCACAGACTAAGAACTAGACGAAGCTAAGCTTGTTAATTAGCAAGGAGAAAAATAACTTTTAGGAGTTGTAACAGCGCAGTCTCATTTGATTCAAAGCCTATATTCAGAGCTGATATCTAACCTGTAATTCAAAGCTATGCTTCTCTCCCTGCTGGCTCTTAAGTGAGATTTCTCAGGTTTGTGAGAAAACACCTTTCTGCTCTGATGGAGGACAAAGCAGGTTACTCAAGCCTCTGTCAGCTCTTGAGGATGCAAAAGGTACAAAGCTGCACAGCTTACCTAGGCATTGGAATAAAGCTACTTTGCAGGGTAGCTGCTCAGTAAAACTGCCACTCTTAACACTGCTTTCCAAAAGTGTTCTGAACTATCAAAGACAAATCCCAGGCCTAATCTTCACAGAAATTTATGGCTGGGCCCACAGCAGCCATAAGACTGAACGCATGCTCGCTGGGTTTAACACGTCCTGGAGCCAGAGTTAACTGCCCCCACGCAAAAGCAGGTTCATTTCTACAGCAGCCAGGATGAACAGAACCTTCTGAAGACTGATACAAGATGATGAAATGTATATTCCCTGAAATTAAAAGGTCACCTTATTTTGCTTTCCAAAACAGTTATTTCCAACACAAGGCAATATGCACTGTGCCTGTTGTGTTGTTCCATGTGGGCACGTGTACGGTAAGAATCCCCACAGAACAAGCACTATGCCACGACTACCCCCACAGGGAGAACAGGCGCGTGTGCCAGGGGCTAAATCATGTTGTTCCATACACTGCTGACAAAACATGCAGGTATCACAGTGGTTAACACAATACATAGAAATATGCAATAGAAAACAGACATTCTCTCACAAAATGTATGATTCAGCACTTAGGTGTTTCTCCTAAGTAGTCTGCGACTAAGTTGTGTGAAGTTGAGATTTGCAAATAACAGGAACTAATTGGGATACTATTGTCATGGTGCACACGGTTCAAGCAACTAAACCAAATCAGCATAAACTCATGACCCTGTCTTCTGCTGCTGAGGGTCCTTAGTCACACATATACTTTTGCAGCTGGAAGGGATAGCACTACCTACCAAAGTCAGCAAAAAAGGCTCAGCCATTTCCAAGAACAGTTAAAATGTGCTTTTTTTCTAGCCACCTGGTAGCACCAGTATTTTCATGCTTTCTACCAAAGAGCAGATATTTGGCAGTGGGTCACCGAGATCAAGGAACTGCTTTCCACACATGCAACCCCCTTCCAAACCTAGCCTGTCACAAATCTGAAAAAAGAAAAAGTGTGCATTTCCTCAGGAAAACTTTGTTATTGCATTTATTTTTTGCCCATAAACTAGATCTGTGCTCATCATACACTAATAATTTGAAGTTCCTATCGCATTGCTACACTGCACATGCAAAACTCCCACCAGATGAACGAGCATACTTCAGTCAGTGCTATGGCAACACAGCAGGACTTGCTGCAATCATTTCTCTGATGCCAAAGAAAGTAGGAATACTATCTTTATGTTTCTTAATACCATCCTAAACATGCCCAAGTAGCTGGACTTAAACACCAGGGGTGCAGGAGACGAACCAAAAATATCTTGCAAAGACAGTGAGAAGTGGAAAAGCTAAGACCCTCTAACAGTGGAAGGAAAAAGGATGGCAAAACTAGTAGAATAGGAGACAGAACAAGACTGAACTCAAAGAAAAATCTCCAGGGTCACAGCAATGGTAAGAAGCATATTAAAGATGCAAAAAAATTAATGCGGCAACAAAACCAGAGTGGTAGGTGATTAGAAAATTATATTGAACCAAAAAAACAAAGGGCTGAATCTAGCAAAGGAAGAAATTGCATGCAATTGTCCAATTACAGATTACAATTATTTTTTCTTCCACCTACATTTTGGTAGTTTTATTTATCAACTTCTGAATGTTGAATTCCTGCAAACAATGGCATCCCTCTAATAGAATTATGTAATCCATAGGCTCCTGTATCGTTTTATAGATTTACTTCAACGGAAAAATGCACTACAGAAGATCACATAGAACCATACCCACACCTTTGTTAAAAATATACTGAATTTGAGTCCTCTATTAAAAGCCTCCTTTCATTTTAAACATCAAACAAGGAGTTTAGTGATGACATGCTCTTCTGGTAGCTATGAAAAGCTGTGTCTCCATAAAGAGTAGTTTCTGCTTACATGTAAAATATATAGACATTGATTTAAAAACAAAAAAGACAAAGTAACACAGCCATTTGTAAGTCCATTTTGCCTCCCTGAGACATACTTTTGAAAAAGCACTAGATGAAAGCTATGATGCCAGAAATATGGTCCTCGAGCTCCTTTTTACTTGAATAAAAGTATTTTATAAGCTGAGGTCAAAGACCTACACTAACCTCTTAAAATCTCAGACAAAAAAAATGCTTTATTTTTGGAAAATGGTGTAAGAGTAAGGAGCTTGCAAAGGTTTTATCATGCCAATTGAAACAGTTTTGAGCATCATATTTTCCACAAAATCTCTGACAGTATTTGTAGAACAATGCATTAGATGCCATTTGAGAAGTAGTAGATAGACGGGGAGTAAGCAGTTTCAATTACTGTTCATCTTGCTTTCGCAGCCCTTATTCAGCGATCACTTTCAAGACAGCTAAAATAAAGTTAGAAAAATATAGCCAGGAATGGAAGACAGGGATGCAAGAGATGGTTTCCTTGATGCCAGTAGCAACAGAAACTATCAGCCATGAAAGAAGGAAAAAACAGACCTGAGTTTGAAAACATATCTTGAACTCTGTAACCTTTACTTTCAACTTGTGAGGACAGTCTGCTAACAGCAAAAGATGCTAATCACCATTTTCGGTTACTTTCACCATAGAGATGGCATCAAGAAGTCACCTATAACAAAACAATACTTCGCTGTGAATTCTTCAATTATAGCAACAGCTAGATTGATTATTTATTACTGTACCTCACGCAAAGCTTCCAGGAGAACCTAAGTTCTCCCACATCAACAATGCTAGAAGCTCCTTACAGTGATGAGCCTCATCCGAAGTTCCTTGCCACAGCAACAACCACAAAACAACTGCTGGTACCAACTGACTCTTCTCAGAGTTGGACTATGTGCCTTTCTTGCTCAGGGTCAGGAAACTACGTTTTAAAAATGACAATTGCACTGATTTACAGAGAAGGATATACTTTACCTTCATTGCTACAGGTATCTTTGCTTGGTAGCACCTCAGTCAAAATTCTAGTGAGCTCAAGGTACTAACAGACTGCTTTTCTCCAACTGTTTCAGAGTACTTCCAATTACTTTTTGTTACACCTGTCTGTCCACCGGGGCCACTACCTTTCGTATCACAAGCAACAAACTAGGAACATTTAAGAAAAGCAAAACTGTACAGAAGTGCTCATTCAGTGGCTGTATAGAAAGCACAGAATTTCATTGTCTCTCCTCCCTGTATCTTCAGAATCACTGAAGCAATTTGTTCTAGACAGCAAGCAGTCCAATTAAGACCGCTCATCTATCTTCAGATTCTACCTGAAAACACAAGTGTTGAGTATCATTACAGCTCAGTTTCATGTAAAATTCTCCATTTCAAAAGTCGAAGTCTTCCCTGCTGCAGTTTTGGCCTGTGTTGCTACCTAAAGGTACGGCCATGCATGAAGACTTCTACCCAGATGCTGGTCCCACGGATTTTGCATTCATTGTTACTGTTGGCAGTCTAGCAAAAGCCAAGTAGCAAGTAGCGAGACAAGTGTTAACTCACTTGATGTTTCCAAGCAATTTCATACTTGTTTGGAAAAGTTCCAAACATTAAATGCATCAGTCAGGTTTACTCACAGATAGTAAGTAAGTACCCTTGGGAAGATCACGGTTAAGCAGTACTTACAGACCTAATAAAAGAGGAACAAAGACTGCATTTTAATGGGAATTCACCAATCCTTAAATAACATCTGCATTAAGACAGACATTATTATTAACGTCTGTTATAGAAAAAGCCATCAGATACTACACTTTACCACAGCATTAGGCTTTAGAAAACAGGTTCTGGAAGACTTAATTCTTCAATATTCTGCTTGATGGCAAAAAGTAAACATTCTTCTCCCCAATTCTCTCCATATACTCATTCATATATATTTTTATTTGATATGTATACATGTGAAAGAATGTGAAATAACCCCAGAAATTAAGAATGCCACTGGCCACAGAATCAAATTAAAAGGTTACCTTCACATATTTGCTGCGATGATGGAATAAGCACAGGTTGCACACTGATTGTTCCACGTACCAAACTGTGACCCAATGCATGGACCATTAACCAAGTTGTCTTTAACCCTCTTCAAACACAAATACCCTACAGTAGGAAAAACATTTGCTTTATAGAAGATTGAACAAATGTTTTCTAATGAAAATGATCCAACACCTAAAACATTAAAATTTAAATTTTGCATTCTCCTGGGGGGAAAAAAAAAGAGTAATACTAGTGTTTCAACAAGACAATTTGTGAGAAAGTGTTACTTTATAATAAAAAGTGAATGGGTGAAAATATTCATTTTATCACCATGTACACAAATGTAACTTGTAGATACGCATATGCCTACAGGTGCATGTATATTTGTTACCTGACTAAATGCATTTAATACAAAGTTTATTTTAATCTTGCCTACTCAGTAGTTAATTACATGCAGTATTTTGATCATCCTTTGTCACGTCAGCTAACAATTTTGCCAGCCTAGAAGCTACAGCTTCCACATTTGGTTAAGTTTAATTAGTTTTCCTTAAGACTTCTAGTTGGAGAAACAGCGAACTGTACCATAGAAATAAGCTGTAGGAAAGCAGTATGTTTCTAGAAGCAACAGGCTTTTAAAACAAAAAAAAAGCCTCCTGACAGGGAAAAACTGTTTGTTGAATCTGGTGTGGGCCACTGAAGTACAGAGTACGCATATTCAACCTTTGAGAGCCCCTCCAACAATCACTTGGCCTTTGGCACTCCATCAAACCTACATGTAGAGATGTGACGGACAGCTGCAAGTTTAGGGAACAGAAAGTCACACACACATTCACCTTCCACCAGCTGCAGCCCTCCATTTGTTATGTCATGACTGCAGCCAACTAACTTCCTGCTCAAGGGAATCGCCCATGCTTTGGCGGTTCAGAGTACCAAAACCAAGCAACTCGCACACCCAGAAAGAGATGTTCACAGTTTTCGGCTTGCGAACTGTACACATAACCTCACTATTGGCTTAAAAAAAAAGTCACTGAGCTCATATCCTCTCAGATAAGGCCACTACCCTTCAGGATACAGTGGACTGGTACATATAAAATGTGCTCCTGCTGCTGAAAAGCCGTGAACTAGTCCTCGTTCTGAAGCACTCTTTACATAACATGCACATTGAAAACCTCTGATATTTATGGCTATAGAACAAGTTTTAAGGAAAAAATTTGTTTAACACTAACTCCGAGTCTGCAAAATAGGCAAAAAAAGAAAAAAAGAACAATCTTGAGATTCAAAAACCTACTTTAATCTTAAATGGGTTAGCAGATTAACCATTTCAGAATTCATTCATACAAATTGTCAGCTTAGATGTCAGTAGGAACTAGACTGCATGTTTCTGTTACTATTAACTGGAAGGACACTTGCTCCCCCTCATCTTAAATTGCAGGCAAAAAAAATCGCAACACTGAACCAGTGGACTGAGTAGGCCAGGCTTCAAGAATTCTGGTACAGATACGGCAAGTCAGTCCATCCAACTTTTTCCAACAGTGTTCTGCTCCCCTCACTTCCCCCATATTATGTATGCTTTCAATACAGCATTAACCGAAACAAAACCACCCTTAAAGTAATTATTATATAAAACAAACTTCAAATAACTTAAGGTTTTGCATGTTTTATAAGACTCAGGACGATGGAAAACTGAGAATATTCTGCAAAGAATTCCTGTAACGGGTAAAAAACCAGATGTTTGCAACCAGAGCAGCACCATCACATATGATCAGACCCACATACAACTTTTGTAAAGCCAGTGGCTAAAGCTCACACATAAAGCGTGACTCAAACTACAGCCAGTCGAGAGCAAAAGGAACTCTTTATCACCTGGATGTTTCAAAAGTGACAGCTGAGTAATTGTAAAACAAAAACTTATGTCTCCATGTAGAGTCAAACTCATCAACCTTCACATACCGTGTTTGAGCTCTACAAACTAATGTCAAAAAAACCTCACCAAATTTCTGCAGAACTGTTCCCAATCTTAAAGGTGATTCGAGTGCGAGATAAACTAGTGACTCCAGTTTTACTGCTATCAGTGAAGGTCTGAAAAACATTCTCTTTTAAGACCATTTGGATGATAGAGATTACGTTTTCCTAAGGCCACAAAGTTATTGTGCATATTCACAAGCAGACTTTAATACGAGTGGACCATGAAAAAAAATTGGTGCATTTCATATTTGGGACATTTATCACTCGGGAGGTTGACTCATCAGAACTGTAAACTGTTGAAAGAAAAGCTGCAGAAGTTTGACACTGTGACTAAGTAAAAACCTAAATAGCACCCCCACACACATACACTACCTCTCATCTCCTCTAAGGAAAACAAACAAAAAACATGCTATTCCTAAAAATTCTGAAAGGAAACATTTAAAATAAGTATTTGGGAACACTTCCAAGCCTTCTCCATATGATGAAACAGGATGCTAGTTTTTTTGTGCGTGCACATCTCCAAATACAGCTTCCCAGTTTACAAAAAAAAAAAGACTGGGTTTGCCCCATGTGATCAACCAAATAACAGCGAATTTTAGTCACCCTGTCATTTCATTTAAGAAACCCACTACTTACATTAAGATTGAAAGAAACCATGACAAACTGACTAGAGACTTCCTCCATTCTTCTTCTCCACTGTACGAGAAAGTTTGAACACCCACACAGTAAAATCCTAACTTAAACTACAATTCACTTAAAACTATGATCCATCAAAGGAGAACTAAAAGCTCAATACACTAATGATATACAAACAGAGAAGCAGCCACTACAGCTAGGTCGATCTCCCTTTAAGGTTACCAAAGCCCTAAAAAAAAACTATGAAGTTGCAATCTTCACACAGTTTTTCAATAACAAGCAGCACTCCAATCCATTACATAATTATTGTTTAGATTTGAACAGCCACAACAGTTTCTTCACGTTTTTAGAAAGTGATTCTCTGCCAATGGCAAACTTAGTTACTGATATCAAACATCAGTAACTCCTTGGCCTCTCTCTCCCCCAGTTATCTCTTTCTTCCTAAAAATTTAAAATTAATTTTTAGTCTGAATAAAAAGATTATGAGAGGAAAGGGACCAGGACTAGTGTTACCAAAGTTGTTCTGCTTTTAAGTTACCAATGTGGAGACAGGCTGTCAAAGGCGGGTCAGATTTGGGGCTCAGTCTAATAATATTCCGTAACACTTACCGAAGTGAAAAAGAATTAGGACACACTGTACTCTAAGACACGAGAGTTGCAAAGTCTCTCACTGACTTGATAACTGTATCATTTCCGGTCTCCAGCGTCATTCAGCACAGCTTTACCGCGTTTGAGTTGGTCTCAATTTCACAGCGGCACAGAAGCGGAGCTGGACTTCATTTCGGGTCTCTCCACGTAACTTCCTCCACAACCGCAAAGTCTTCAAGTAACTCCGGTGCTTGGAGACGCTCACGCAGCTGCGGGGCAGCGTGTTAGAAGCCTCGGGCAGCTCATCTCGGAGCCGCTCCGCAGCGAGCTCCTCGCTCCGGAGGCGAGGGCACCGTGCCCCCGAAGAGGATCTTTGTTCGCGGCAGCGCTGTGACCGCACCGTCTCCACGTGAGCCTCACCCACGCACCCCCCCGACACGGGGCCGCTTCCCCCCCCCCCGCTCCC